>CM019069.1:102318287-102650130 GCA_009667805.1 Leptobrachium leishanense | reverse complement strand
CCTGCGGTTCAAAAAATAAAAATTATATAAATCTGGTACAGGCGTCAGTGCAGCCAAATATTGTGCCTTTCATGGCAGCAAGTGCCTTCACACCGTAACCCTTTTGTGGTATTGTGGAAGAGTGCAGGGTTGGACCCTGCGGTTCAAAAAATAAAAATGATATAAATCTGGTACAGGCGTCAGTGCAGCCAAATATTGTGCCTTTCATGGCAGCAAGTGCCTTCACACCGTAACCCTTTTGTGGTATTGTGGAAGAGTGCAGGGTTGGACCCTGCGGTTAAAAAAATTAAAATGATATAAATCTGGTACAGGCATCAGTGCACCCAAATATTGTGCCTTTCATGGCAGCAAGTGCCTTCACACCGTAACCCTTTTGTGGTATTGTGGAAGAGTGCAAGGTTGGACCCTGCGGTTAAAAAAATTAAAATGATATAAATCTGGTACAGGCGGCAGTGCACCCAAATATTGTGCCTTTCATGGCAGCAAGTGCCTTCACACCGTAACCCCTTTGTGGTATTGTGGAAGAGTTCAGTGGTGGAGGTTTTGTGAATGCAGAAGAGATCCCCAATCTATTCAGTTACGTCAGCATCAGGGGATTGATAGCTGCTGATCCAGGACTGATTCATTTTTATAAATGTCAGCCGGTCTACAGAGTCGGTGGACAGACGCACTCTTTTGTCTGTGACAAAACCTCCAGCGGCACTGAACGTCCTTTCAGAAAGCACGATGGATGATGGTTAACCTAGTAGCTGCATAGCATATTGGCTAAATTCTGGCCAGTGATCCAATCTCAACACCCAGTAAGCCAGTGGATCATCTGCTGGAAAGGTATCCAGGTCTGCCCTTGCCCCTAGGTAGTCCTGCACCATACGGTGAAGACGCTGGCAATGGGTGCCTACATTTGACGTCCCTGGGCATCGTGGACTAAAAAAATTTAAAAAGGCATCAGTCAAGCGGCCCCGGCCTTCACCACTATTCCTCTGACTATCCACAGCCTCAGACGCACCTGTGTCATCACTTGGTAACCTACCAGTGCCTGGAAAGGTGTTACACAAGTGTCGCTTTAGAGCGTCCTCAAGTTTTTTCATCCTGTCCTCCCTCTGTGCGGGCAGGATGAGCTCTGCACCTTTACCCTTGTATCGTGGATCAAGAAGGCTTGCCAACCAGTAATGATCCCTCTCCTTGATAGCACGAATCCTGGGGTTCTTTACCAGGCTTTGCAGGATAAGGGAGCCCACACAGCGTAGGTTGGAGGTGGCATTAGCTTCCGAGTCTTCCTGGTCAATGAGGAGGATGACCCCATCGTGCACTTCCTCCTCCCAGCCACGTACTAGTCCTTGTGTTTCTGGGCACACAAAAACCTCCCTTGAGGAATCTCCACCTACTGCCCCCACTACTTAAATATTCCTCCTCCTCATCCTCCTCCTGTCTGATCTGAGGAGGACCCACTGGAATGCTGTCTGCGGAAAGACTGGGGCCTTCAGAGCTAGGGAAGGCCTCCTCTTCCTCCCGCTGCTCTGCCTCTAGAGCCACATCTATAATTCCCCGCAGAGTGTGCTCCAGCAGGAACACTAAAGGAATTGTGTCACTGATGCATGCACTGTCCCTGCTCACCATCCTCGTTGCCTCCTCAAATGGTGACAGTACGGTGCATGCATCCTTGATCATCAGCCACTGCGGGGGGGGGGGAAACAAGTTGACCTGAACCTGTCCTTCTGCCATACTCACACAGGTACTCGTTGATGGCCCTCTGGTGCTTGTACAGACGCTGCAGCATTGCTAATGTCGAGTTCCACCTGGTGGGCATGTCACAGATCAGACGGTTTGTGGGAAGGTGGAATTCGCTTTGAATTTCTGCCAGGCGAACACTTGCTGGGAATGACCGTCTGAAGTGGCTGCAGACTTTTCTGGCCTGGCTGAGAAGCTCTGCCAGCCCTGGGAACCTGGTTAGGAAACGCTGTACCACCAGATTTAGGACGTGTGCTAGGCATGGTACATGCGTCAACTTACCCAGGCGTAGGGCGGAGAGAAGGTTGCTGCCATTATCACAGACGACCATTCCCAGCTCAAGCTGGCATGGTGTTAACCATCTCTGCACCTGCCCCTGCAGAGCTGACAGAATTTCTGGCCCGGTGTGGCTCCTGTCCCCTAAACAAACCAGCTCAAGCACAGTATGACATCTTTTTGCTTGAGCCATTGCGTAGCCCCTGCCACGCGTCGGTTTAACTGCCACTTTGCCAGAGACAGAGAAGGAGGAGGAAGAGGGAGAGGTGGTGGTGGAGCAGACAGACCTCATACAAGCAGCTTTCTGGAGGCGTGGTGGATGAACAAGCTCCAGCACAGAGCCCCGTCTTGGATCCCTCCCAGCTGCAATCAGAGTTACCCAGTGTGCCGTGAAGGGAACGTAACGGCCCTGTCCATGCTTGCTGGACCACGTGTCTAAAGTCACATGCACCTTGCTGCTGACTGCCTTTCCCAATGACTCGATAACATTGTCTTCCACGTGCTGGTATAGTGCTGGAATGGTCTTCCGTGAAAAGTAATGGCGCTTTGGAACCTGCCACTGTGGTACAGCACATTCAGAAAATTCACGGAAGGGAGCAGAGTCCACCAGCTGGAAAGGCAGCAGCTGTAATGCGAGTAAGTTTGCTAAGCTGGCATTTAGACGCTGTGCTTGGGGATGGTTGGGACTATATATTTTCTTACGCTGCAGCAGCTGGGGCAATGTAATCTGACTGCGTAAATCTTCAGCTGATGGGATGCTGTCACATTGTGAGGAAGGACCTGGTACATCCATTACTGTAGCATCATCCCTGTCAGTGGAAGTTGGAGTCAATGACATGGCAGGACATATAGTGGGGGTAGAGACAGGTGAGGATTGGGAGGACCTACGCAAAGTTTTGTGCCAACGGGATGCGTGGCAGGTGGTCATATGTCGCCTCAAGCACGTGGTACCCAAGCGTCCGGTGTCTTTCCCACGCTTGAGCCTCATCTGACATAGATTACAAATAGCAACGGTGCGGTCTGCTGCACATTTCTTAAAGAACTCCCAGACTGCAGAGTTCCTGGATGTGTGCTTTGAGACAACAGCACTCTGCACCTGAGCAGCTCTGACATCTGATGCCTTGGACTGGCTAGTGCTACGGTTGGTCATAGAGGATGTTGTGCCTCGTGTTTGTTGTGCCTCCTCCTCACTTGACTCCTCTGTTCGATCAGGCACCCAGGTGGAATCAGTGACCTCATCATCATTGTCATCACCCCTATCTCCTAGTCACTGGAGCCAACTTGGCAGTATGCTGCAGCTGCTGGGGCAACATGAGTGCCAGTTATTTGTGTGTCACTGGCACCCCCTTCCTCTACATTGATTATACTCCCTTCCACAACCTCAGAGATTGAATCAGAGCACTGTAGTTGCTGCGCATCCTCAAGCAGCATGTCACTGTAGTCAAACAATTCAGCTGACTCCTGATAGCTGGCAACAGTGACAAGACACAGATTACAATTCTCAGAAATCTGCTAGAAGTATGTGGGACCCCCTGATAGCTGGCAGTGAGAAGACACAGATTACAATTCCCAGAAAACTCCTATAAATCAGTGAGAACCCCTGATGGGTGGCAGTGACAAGACACAGATTAGAACAATTCCCAGATATTTTGTAGAAATTACTGACCCCCCAAAATACTTGGTGGCAGTGAGAACACACAGATTACAACAATTTCCAGATATTTTGTAGAAATGACTGACCCCCAAAATAGTTGCTGGCAGTGAGAACACACAGATTACAACAATTCCCAGATATTTTGTAGAAATTACTGAGCCCCAAAATAGTTGCTGGGAGTGAGAACACACAGATTACCACAATTCCCAGATATTTTGTAGAAATTACTGACCCCCAAAATAGTTGCTGGGAGAACACACAGATTACAACAATTCCCAGATATTATGTAGAAATTACTGACCCCCCAAAATACTTGGTGGCAGTGAGACACACAGATTACAACAATTCCCAGATATTTTGTAGAAATTACTGACCCCCAAAATAGTTGCAGGGGAGTGAGAACACACAGATTATAACAATTCCCAGATATTTTGTAGAATTTACTAACCCCCAAAATAGTTGCTGGGAGTGAGAACACACAGATTACCACAATTCCCAGATATTTTGTAGAAATTACTGACCCCCAAAATAGTTGCTGGGAGAACACACAGATTACAACAATTCCCAGATATTTTTTAGAAATTACTGACCCCCCCCAAAAATACTTGGTGGCAGTGAGAACACACAGATTACAACAATTCCCAGATATTTTGTAGAAATTACTGACCCCCCAAAATACTTGGTGGCAGTGAGAACACAAAGATTAGAACAATTCCCAGATATTTTGTAGAAATGTGACCCCCCCCCCAGTAGCTGGTGGCAGACTGGCAGTGAGAACACACACTAATACAACAACAATCTCCTCTCAAACACGTGCTGATGCGCTGTGTGAAGCCTTATATAGTGTGCTGCGGGACTTAGCTCTGTGAGCCCATGATTGGGCAAAATTTGCCCAATCAGGACTCTGAGCCGTGATTGGCATAGTCTTGAACCTGTCTTGCACCTGACCTGTGGTCAGGTGCAAGGCTGTAGCCAATTACAAGCTGCAGGCCAGTGGAAAACTGCATTGTGGTCCATTGTGGTGCATTGTGGGCAAACACGCAGAAATGTTCGTAGTTTGCGAACATGCGAACAGGCGATGTTCGAATCGAACTCCGAACCGATGGAACCGAACAGCTCATCCCTACAAATATATCCGTGTATGAGCTGCAGGGGGCAAATATAGCCGTGTATGAGCTGCGGGGGCAAATATAGCCATGTATGAGCTGCTTGGGGCAACTATATCCGTGTATGAGCTGCTGGGGCAAATATATCCATATGAGCACCAATATATCCATGTGAGCTGGGGGCAATATATTCATGTGAGCTGGGGACAATATGTCCATATGAGCTGGGTGCAATATATCCATGTGAGCTGTGGGGCAATATATCCATGTGAGCTGGGGGCAATATATCAAATGTGAGCTGCTTATTACTGTACAGCTCTGTGATACCTTCAAACACACCTCACATTACTACTGTACAGCTCGGCGATACCCTCAAACACACCGCACATTACTGTACAGCTCTGCGATACCCTCAAACACACCACACATTACTGTACAGCTCTGCGATACCCTCAAACATACCGCATATTACTGGGGCTGGTATGAAATTTTTATCATAGTTTTTATGAAATTTTTATCCCCAGTCCGGGCCTGCTTCTGGACCAGCAATACTCAACCCCCTCCCTGCAAAAGAAAGGTAAGCAGGAGAGGGGGCAACTTTTGTATTTAAACTGGGGGCTTTATTGCTGTGGACTTTGATACACTCATACACTGCACGTTACTAGGGTTTTATTGTTGTGGACTTTGTGATACGCTCATACACTGCACATTACTGTGGGTTTTATTGCTGTGGACTTTGATACGCTCATATACACCGCACATTACTGTGAGTTTTATTGCTGTGGACTCTGTAATAAGCTCATACACACCGCACTTTGCTGGGGGTTTTATTGCTATGGATTCTGTGATAAGCTCATACACACCGCACTTTGCTGGGGGTTTTATTGCTGTGGATTCTGTGATAAGCTCATACACACCGCACTTTGCTGGGGGTTTTATTGCTATGGATTCTGTGATAAGCTCATACACACCGCACTTTGCTGGGGGTTTTATTGCTGTGGATTCTGTGATAAGCTCATACACACCGCACTTTGCTGGGGGTTTTATTGCTGTGGATTCTGTGATACGCTCATACACACTGCACCTTACTGGGGTTTTATTGCTGTGGATTCTGTGATACGCTCATACACACCACACTTTCCTGGGGGTTTAATTGCTGTGGATTCTGTGATACGCTCATACACACCGCACATTGCTCGGGGATTTATTGCTGTGGATTCTATGGTATGCTCATATACGCTGCACCTTACTGTGAGTTTTATTGCTGTGGATTCTGTGATACGTTCATACACACCGCACATGGCTGGGGGTTTTATTGCTGTGGATTCTGTGTTGACTGCACTGTATGGCTGTGTGTGTAAATGCATGTATTTGTCTTTAAACAGGCTGCTGTGCATAAAATTCGGCACCTGTGTCCTTGTCTCAACCCAGCATTGACCCTTGCCCTGCATCCAAAAGGCTGGTATTGCTCCTATAAATGCCGCTATATCTTCTGCCTGCTCTCCACAAAGTTAGAATAGTGAATAAAGTAAATAAAGCATCGTAAGATACAGGTAGGAGACTAAATATTGGTGCTTGGCAGCAGAAGGTTAACCTCCCTGGTGGTTTGATTTTGAAATTTTTATGTCAAAATCGGTGCATTTATTCAGCCACCTGACAGTTTTCTCGAGTGTGGGTCGGGGTTAAATTTCAATGATGAAAACAGTAACCCCGAGCCACACCTGGGCTGTTACATACCTGTCCCTGCACTCCCTCGCTATCCTCTCGCAGTCACCTCCGGCCGATCGCGGCGTCCTGGTTCCTGTTGCGAGTGGCTGATTCCCTGCATGTTGGGGGCCCTGCGGTGAATGGTGATTTCACCGCAGGGTCGGGCATTTTGATTCCCCAAAGTGCGGGGAACAACAGTCGGTGACATTTCGGCGCTCTGTGAATGACCCCTATAGTAATGATATATTTTGTCTGAATGCGTGAGTGTGTGTCTGTGTATGTTTGCATAAGGGTGCGTGAATATATATATATATATTTGTGTGTGTTTGAACTTTTTGTTGCACACCCTAATACAATAAGCTGCGCACGCCTATGACCATACTGGTGCACCTTATACAATACTTTAAAATTACGGACCATATATCTCAGGGAGTCTCTCCCACCTTTCCCTTCTTAGGGCATGATGTTCCGTTGCCCATTATCAATTCTCTCAAGGTTTTCCCCACAAAACAAACAGTTATGATCGACAGTCTGGTATTTCAGGCAACAGTTCACTCGTGTCGGTCTCGCCTCCTGCTTTAGTGGCCGGCGTGGTAGCCCAGGCACAGTACCGCACGTACTCGGAGTCTGCTCTCAGATTTGCTTCCCTGTTGCCAGGTAGGTGCACGTTCACTCTCAACACTCACAGCACACACTATACCAGATACATTCAGCACAAAATAACAATTGCAAATTTCACGAGTATCCTGTCTATCAGCTAGAACTTACTACGTATTCTGTGACTAGTAACACCTTCTGCAAGTACCAATTGTCTGGGGCTGGAAGCCCGCCAGGACGCCCTCTAAACTGCAGCTACCTACTGTCCATCAGGACACCTTTAGTCTACACAGAATTCGAAGTATCCACTCCACGGGCTCTCAGCCCACTCTCAAAACCTTTGCTATATACTCGCCCAATATCACAAATCCCCGGGGCAATTCCACCTGAGTATAACCAAACTTAACCAAAACCTCAACCAAATCGCAAACTAACAGATTGGTATCTGGTCCGCCAGGTACAGCCCCGTGGACTAGCAGCCATTGAGGTTAGACTAACTAGCCCCGGTGCTCATGGTGACGGCCCCGGAATCCCAATGGAACTTTGTACACAGTTCCCTTTCCCAACTTCGGCTGGGAGTCCAAACAACCAGACAGACAAACAAAACCAGTTACCTTACTCCGACGCTGCACCTGATGCTGTTTCCCGAGACTCGGAGACGTCCCAGTTCCCGGGCCGGGAATTCGTTAGGGATGAGTCGAGCTCCACTTAATGGGAAATCCAGCTTGGTGCCTGCAGATGTCAGCTCACCTTCAATGGACACCCAGCCTCTGGGACCACTCAGGCTTGTAGTCAACCGCTACTGTCCGGTAGCCACTGCCGATCCGCTGCCGACTGATCCTGGATGAGCCCCTAGAAATGTTATCGGAATCCACTCAGTTCTGTCGGGAGAAAGGTTGGCACAGTGTAGGCAATGACAGGCCGGACACGAGTCAATGGGAGGATAAAACGTTCTTTATTATGACGTCAGACCCAAGCTGGAATGTTTTGCAAAGCTTGAGTGAGCTCCCAATTTAGGGTTACAATTCTTATACATTGATTAGTAAAAAGGTACATCCCAGGTGCCCTCCCCTGGGCACTCTTGCCCTTCCCATGGACACTAGTGCCTTCCCCTTGTTCGGGCACAAAGACATTCCACAATTTGACATATTCTTATACAATTAAGACAGTTAGAAGATTTAGAAGCTTGTTAGATCCTGAAACTTTCACTCCCCAGAAAGCCTGTTCCTCCCAAACCAGATAAGAGTCCAGATGGCCTAAGGGACTTCTTTGTTCTCCCTCTACTCCTGCCTGAGACTTCTGTGGCCATGACAAACTAAATAAGCTCTTTTGGCACCACTGTTTATTCAGGCCGGATTCTTCATTTAATTGCTATCCTTGGACTCTATTGGAATATTAGTATCTAACAGAGCAAACTCTTCTAAAGTCAGTTAATATTCGCTATTTACAATTTCGTGAACCATAGTTCTACTCAAGATGGCTGCCAGTGTACAAGATGGCAGCTAATTTCTGGCCTATGCCGGCTACATTATCCTCCACATAACCAAACAGTTTTTTCAGCACTTAACTATAACAATTGTTTGTAAGTTGTTAAATTTTTTAGTTGATCCCCCAGTTCTTACTGTAATCACTGTGTAGTGCTACTCCCTCGAGAGCCGCTGTATTTGACGGGCCTTCTGTCTCACTCCAGTGATTACCCACCTCCACCTTCAGCGCCAAGTAATACCAGGACAAGATTACTTTAAATAAAAAGGGGTTTATTAGGACTAGCGAGCAAACCCTCTGTTGGACAAAGTAATCAACAGTATAACTGTATTGAAAGCGTTAATTCAGCATCACTATTCAACACAATGATGAATGAACGAGACGGCAATATTTACCATACTTCAATGCAGTTAGATTATTGACAATAATCTACGTAACCAATATCAATAACCTATCTAAACCTTGTACATTCTATCTAACGACTGGCCAGTGGATATTACACAAGCTCTCAAGCCTGCTAGCATTGGGGCCCTTTGAACTCTGCCGTTGGGTACCATTAACATGAAACCATATTGTATTCCACAAGTGAGAAATAAATCTTCGCAAAGTGTCACAGGGCAACAAGATTCGTAACTGCAGCGATCTCCCTTTTTGTTGAAGCTTCGCAGGCAGTAGAACTAGGCCGGACAACAAAGTTAGCAATAACAACTCGTGCAGGATGGCTGAACGTGCGATGGCATCACGCGAGGGCAACCGGATCACTCCTTCAATGGATAAACCAGGGCAGCCGCATGCACGATCTACACCACAGGACTGTTCATGCTGCCCGTCTTGCCCTCTCTGCCTGCTCTCTCTCCTGCACGTGCTCTTCCTCCCCAGGAAAACGCAGGCTCCCCCTGGGCACTGCTGGGAGGCGTAGTCTTTCTCCTGACAAATTGTATAAGGCTCTTTGCATTCTGAACTACATATTCCAGAATCCTTTGCGTTACCTTCATTCCTCCTGTATCAAACAACTTCCTTCTCCTATGCAATAGGCTGAGAGAGAAGGGAGGGGGAATTCCCCCCACAGCGGTGACAGTCTGCATACATTATCTCTGTCCAAGCCTGGGCTACAGTACAAAGCATAATAGTACACACATAGTCCAAGTAGCCTCCACTACAACTGCATAAACTGTTATTATTAATTATTAATCTTTATAAAGCGCCAGTATATTCCGCAGCGCTGTACAATGAGCACAATATAGACATGGTTACAATACATTGAACAACATTTGACAAACCAGTACAGAAGGAAAAGAGGGCCTAATCCCATGGGACCTCACAATCTAGAAGGATTGTGGGTGGAAACAGGAGGAGAGGACTGCAAGGAGGGAGTGATGGACTGCAAGGTGGGAGTGATGGACTAGTTGCGTCAGTGAGTCGGATGGTAGGCTTCCCTAAATAGGAAAGTCTTAAGGGTAGCATTTGAAGGAAGAGAAATTAGGGGAAAGTCTGACCGTACGAGGGAGAGCGTTCCAGAGGATGGGGCTGCGCGGGAGAAATCCTGTAGTCCAGTGGTACCCAACCGCGGTTCTCAAGTACCCTAACAGGCCAGGTTTTAAGGATTCGCATACAATCGTGAGAAAACACAGGGTAAAAAATTTGCTTAACTTTCTAGAAGTAGGCTTCCCCCAGCGGCTCCTCCTATTGGCGCTGATATGGAAATGAGTATATAGAAAAAATGGGGAAGAACTCTACAAAGAGAAAGATATACACATAATGGTGCAGTACATCAATAATAGTACAATGTTAAGAGGCCCCTTTTAGGATTGCACTCACAGGATTCCAAAATATATTGGGCACATCAATAAATGTTGCAGTATTACCACTCCACTGACACTGTCAGCTGAACTGGATACCCCGCCGTCACAGGGAAACAACCATGCCAGGCTCGTTCCAAATGCAGTAAGGATTTTAATTAGCAACAATTACAATGAAATAAAATAAAAAAAAATTTCAACGCGTTTCGTCTATATGTGGAAATAGACTTCATCGGGGAAGAAATAAAATAAAATAAGACATAACCACACATCTCCATCAATGCATTTAAATAGTGTCCCACGCCATTTAGGATCTCTGGAATCGAGTGTTTTGGATCCACCCCCTCCACTTCCGGGACGCGATCCACTTAGACTGGCGACAGTGTAGCTCCACATCCGGGACGCAATCCTCTGAAACCGGACGTGACTAAGCTCCACAACCAGGTGGCTGCTTCTCCAGCCGGATATGGCATAATGGGACATTGCAGATTGTTCTAACGTGCGTAAGGGCAGAGGTGTTCTGTAAGGACTCCAAACGGCAACTCCCGCACATGCTCGTGGGAGATGTAGTCCATCTAAGTAAAAATGAAAATGAAAATTAATTTTTTACACTGCCGCCAGCCGAAGTGAATCGTGTCCCGGAAGTGGAGGGGGTGGATCCAAAACACCTGATTCCAGAGATCCTAAATGGCGTGGGACATTATTTAAATGCATTGATGGAGATGTGTGGTTATGTTTTATTTTATTTCTTCCCTGATGAAGTCTATTTCCACGTATAGACGAAACGTGTTGGAAATTTTTACTTATTTTATTTCATTGTAATTTGTTGCTGATTAAAAT
This sequence comes from Leptobrachium leishanense, assembly GCA_009667805.1. Taxonomy (NCBI): domain Eukaryota; kingdom Metazoa; phylum Chordata; class Amphibia; order Anura; family Megophryidae; genus Leptobrachium; species Leptobrachium leishanense. The sequence goes on along the minus strand of CM019069.1, from coordinate 102,638,938 downwards.
CCTTACTGCATTTGGAACGAGCCTGGCATGGTTATCTCCCTGTGACGGCGGGGTATCCAGTTCGGCTGACGGTGTCCAGTGGAGTGGTAATACTTCAACATTTATTGATGTGCCCAATATATTTTGGAATCCTGTGAGTGCAATCCTAAAAGGGGCCTCTTAACATTGTACTATTATTGATGTACTGCACCATTATGTGTATATCTTTCTCTTTGTAGAGTTCTTCCCCATTTTTTCTATATACAGGTTTTAAGGATTGCCTTGGGGAAATGCAGACTGAGTCCTGCAATCACTGAGCAGCAAATCATATCACCTGTGCTGTGCTTTAGATATCTGGAAAACCTGACCTGTTGGGGGTACCAGGGTTGGGAACCACTGCAGTAGTCTATCATGGGAAGAGGTGATGCGGGGAGAAGCTAGGGGCAGGTCACTGTTTGATCTTAGGGAGCAGGCTGGGGTGTATTTGGTGATTAGTGAGGACGGGTAGTGGGGAGCAGAATTAGTTGGTGCTATACAAATGACGATGATAATATTAATTTGCGATCAACTAGCAAATTTATAATCAATATTAGTAAACAAAGACGAAAGGTATAGAGGACCTTGCTCATATGAGCTTACAGTCTACAGCAGTGTTTCTCAAACCTCTCCTCGGGACCCCCAAACAGGCCAGATTTTGCAGATCATCTTGGGGAAATGCAGACTGAATCCTGCTATCACTGAGCAGAAAATAATATCAGCTGTGCTATGATTCAGATATCTGAAAAACCTGACCTGGTTGGGGTACTTGAGGAGAGGTTTGAGAAACACTGGTCTAGAGGAGATGGTGTGGAGAAATGCAAGAGGAGTTACCACTTTATTGTAGTGAGGATTTCTATTCTGGTGTTCGTCTTGCTAATGGAGACAAGGTATGGTGGCGAAACAATTTATGAAGTCTATAATGATCGGGAAGGTTAGGTGAGCATGAACATATAACAACCCTACTATGATAGAGATTAGAGAGGTATATCTACTCAAGAACCACCAAAACAAGGAAAATCCTATTCAAATATGTACACTTTGACACTTCATGACATAATAAGGGAGATAACTCCACCGCTATTGTTTCCAATAAACACTATAAAAGAGAAGCTAGAATTGAAGTAACCTAATCACTAAAACAAAATCTTTATTTCCAAAATTTATTTATTTATTTATTTGCAAAGTATTTTACCAGGAAGGATGCATTAAGATTTCTCTCATTTTCAAGTATGTCCTGGGTTCAAGAACATTGAAATTTTACAGTCATTACAGAAATACAAAGTAATAAATGCAAGATATTAAAAACAAAACACAAATATACAGATTAACACAGAAAATAAATATGTAGGATATATAGTCACTATGTTACAGATATTTACAGGTGCATTTCGTATTGAGGTATGCTAATAGGGAGCTCTTGAGTGACTTAAGAAAGGGGAAGAATTTATGGTGTCTGGGAGGTTATTCCATAATTGTGGTGCTCTGTAGGAAAATGAGGATCGAGCCACTTTCTTTTTGTATTGTGGTATTGCAAGTAAGGTGCAGGTCCTGTAATGGAGGTTATAGGATGAGGGAACTGCTAGGGCAAGCAGCCTATTCAGGTAGGGTGGTAGCTTCCCAGAAAATCCCTTAAACACCAGGGGCTCTATTAACTTCTTCGCGCAAAAGCGCACGCGCAGCACTATTTTTTTTGCGCGCAAATGTTAACACTGGTATTACAATCTGAGCGCATTTTTTCATCCGTCAAAAAATAACGCGCATATGCAATGAGTTTTCTGTACTCCAATGGCCTCTACAGTCACCAGACCTCTATCCAAGACCGCACCTTTGCGGTGTGGTGGAAAGGGAGATTTGCATCATGGATGTTCAACCGACAAACTGCAGCAACTGTGTGATGCTGTCATGTCAATATGGACCAAAATCTCTCAGGAATGTTTCCAACAACTTGTTGAATTGATGCCACAAACAATTAAGGCAGTTCTGAAGGTAAAAGGGGGTCCAACTATAATAATACTTGCAAGATGTACCTAATAAAGTGGCCGGTGAGTGTATACCCATATATATTACACACATACGTACGGGATGTAATATGGGCAGCATGCGTTAGACCAGTGTTTCCCAAACCTGTCCCCGGGACCCTCAACCAGGCCAGATTTTGCAGGTTACCTTGGGGAAATGCAGACTGAATCTTGCAATCACTGAGCAGCAAATCATATATTACCTGTGCAGATATCTGGAAAAAGTGGCGAGGCAGAGGGTCCCGAGGACAGGTTTGGGAAACTCTGCGTTAGACTCATTTAACCTAGCACGAACGGTCACGTATGTTAGCGTTGGCACTAGCATTAAAGAGGTTATAGGGCCCTTTGGGTTTAGTTTTGTGAAGTTCCAGTGTTTGTCATTGGTGCAATACCGGCAATTTTTTACTTGCACCGCCAGCAAACACTGGCGATTTGTGAAAAACACCTTTAGGATTGAGATAATCATTTCCAAAATGACAAAACTGCTATATCAGCTATATCAACTAGTTAATGGTATTGGATAGCAATTTCAAAGCTATAGGACGTCATCTCGCTCTAGTTTGGAAGCTTTATAGTCTGTTGAAACAGCGGAGATACTCCAGTTTATAAATCTCGAAACAATGCTGCTACAGCAGAAAATATGGTTACTTCAACTAGAAGTACTTTTCATTAATAACCAGAGATAATTATGCTGTAGAAATATGTTAAATAACCTACTTCTGTCTTGTTGGATATATTGCCTCTGAACTCAAAACAAAGGAGGGCAAGTGTATTAAGTTAAGGTCACATTATAGTAGGCTTCACCCAAGAGATTTGTCTTGATTTTGACTGTCAATCTTCCATTCTATAATATAATGTTAATGGTAATGGTAATAGGAGGGTACTAAAACTTCCTTTATTTAAGGGAAAAGTGGGGTGTAACAGTGAACAGAATCAATTTATTATGTTTTATTTATAGATCAAGGTTAAATATGTGCTGTCGAAGATAGGAGTCTAAGTGCTGCACTAATATATGTTTATTTTTGTTTGCTCTGGTGCTTCAGGAAAAGACAATAATGAACTTGACAGGAAGAAATACAAGAGTATGATATAGCAGAAATAGGGCTGTGACCTTGACCATGACTTTGCAGGACTTTGACAAAAGAGGACCTGGATAGCAAACTTATTGTGATGTTAATGAAAAAGGACATTGAACAATAATGCCACCTTGCTTGCTTATAAGGATTAATCCCGCGGATATAGAATTTAGGTCATACACATCTTAGGAAATGGTTGCGAGAAGAGTAAAGATGTATTACCAATCACCAGGCTCAGACTGGCCTTTGGGCTGGGGACGTTTGGCCTAGTGGGAATTATTCTATAGGGGTTATTCAGTGAGGGGCAAACTTGCCATAGAATTGCACAGAACGGTGAAATTCAACGAACGGTGTAATTTCGTGGCAGTTTGTCTATTCACTAAACTGTCAATTCGCCAAATACAGCGAAATATGGTGCAGTTTGACGTAGATCGGCAACCTTCGGGGGTCTTTGAAGGTAGCGAAATTGTCTCATAAAGAAGTAATGGTTAATCTATTCACAGAATGCCATACTGCACTGAAGTGTCAGTGAAATGCCCTAATTTTCAGTGATTCAGTTTGACAGGTTTAAACAGGCGAATTCCATAGAATATGTAAGGCAATATTATCTTTTTTTTATGAACCCATTTATTATTTTCATTTTAAGCAAAGCGCCTATTTATTTAATTTTGTACACCTTTTATATTTTTTTAGCTGAAATCTTTCATTCTCAATATGTTTTTAAAAGCGTTTTTTTAATTCTGTAAGTAACACTTTTATTATTTTTTGAAGGCCCCTTTTTATTATTTGCATACATTTTTATTGGTGTAACTATTTCCCACCACGTGCGTGCCATGCCGTCCCCCGGCGGGTAGACCTGAACGCCGCAGGGTGGCATAGCATGCCCCACTGGCGTCTATGGCCCGCGACAGCCCTGTTCTCCAGTTGGCATACGCCGTGCATCATTGGCTGCAGCGGGACGGCCTGAACTCAGTCCATACCCCTGCAGCCACTGACGAGTGCCTCGCTTCAGCTACATAGGTGGGCCAGAGGACGGATCCGAGAAGAGAGGTTGCCAGGAGCAGGGCCGGAATGAGGATAAAAATCAGCCCTGGAAATAATTTCATACCAGCCCCAGTAATATGTAGTGTGTTTGAGGGTATCGCAGAGCTATACAGTAATGTGCGGTGTGTTTGAGGGTATCGCAGAGCTATACAGTAATGTGCAGTGTGTTTGAGGGTATCGCCAGGGGCATACCTAGAACATTTGGCATCCGGGGCGGATATATATATTTGGCACCCCCCAACTTTAAAATGTAAAAAAAAAAACACGCACTTTTTTAATGTTTTCAAAAATATTTTTAGTTATAGCATTTTGGCAGGACATGACGTATACATATAATAATGGTATATTATGAATCTGCCGATGGTGGATCATGCGTCCTCTGTGCTGTGCAATAATTATTTTTGAAGAATTGTTATTTTTAAGTGATTTTGCAAACTCACAACATATCCGTCCTCATGATATGAACAAAAGTACACATGTGGCTGGTTTTGTTGATGGGAGTTGTGTGTGTGTTAGGAGGGCTGGTTGTGTGTGATAGGAGTTGTGTGCTGGTTGGTTTTGTGTGATGGAGTTGTATAGGTGGCTGGTTTTGTGTGATGGGAGTTGTGTGTGGGTGGCTGGAGTTGTGTGTGTGGGTGGCTGGTTTTGTGTGATGGGAGTTGTGTTTTTGTTGGTTTTGTGTGATGGAGTTGTATGGGTGGTTGGTTTTGTGTGATGGAGTTGTATGGGTGGCTGGTTTTGTGTGATGGGAGTTGTGTGTGGGTGGCTGGTTTTGTATGATGGAGTTGTGTGTGGGTGGCTGGTTTTGTGTGATGGAGTTGTGTGTGTGGGTGGCTGGTTTTGTGTGATGGAGTTGTGTGTGTGGGTGGCTGGTTTTGTGTGTGTGGGTGGCTGGTTTTGTGTGATGGGAGTCGTGTGTATGTGCTGGGTGGCTGGTTTTATGTATTGGAGTTGTGTGTGTGTGCTGGGTGGCTGGATTTGTGGATTGGAGTTGCTGAGCAGAGAATGGGTGTATGTTTTGCAAGTATGAGATGCTGCTATGGTCTTTTTTCTTTACTGTTCCAGTATTTTTAAGACTCCCTCTTCCCTGTCTCTGTTTACCCTGGGCTGCCTATTCCCTGGTGATGCAGTGAATGCAGCCTGGCCCCCTCTATGCAGGACCTCACCATGAGCCAGGCAGCTCAGTGACAAATTTCTGATCACTCCAGTGCTGGTTAAGGAAAGGTCCACTTTAAACAGCAGTAAGCAGACAGGGCTTCATATTCTGCTGATACCCCCCTTTACCTGCCTTTTACTGTCATCTTCTCTCTCTGCACACAAATCACATCCCCCTTCTGTCACGTCTTCGGTGCCAGGACCTGGGCGCCCGGCGGCGTTGCTGGCTGGCCGGGTGCCAGGTCTTCCGGCTGGCGGATCGGCATCTCAGGGGGCGGGGCCTGGCGTGGTCACACGGAGACGCCGGTCTTAAAAGCAGGGCGCGAGGATTAGCTCGTCGCTCTGACGTGGAGTTATTCCCGCATCACCTTCTGTTCGTAAAGTGTCTCAGTCTGTTCAGTTGCCTAATTTCTGCTAGTACAAGGACCCTGTTTGTGTATCGATTCCGGACTGTTTATTGACTATTCTCTCGCTCTTTATGTTTGTTTGTCATACTCTGCTCATGCTACGTGGTTATACCGATTATTGCTGCATGGTCTCCAGTTGTGGGTCTGCCCTGCAGCTTGCAGAATCTATTGGCTTTTCCTATCAATTGTCTGGTAGTCTTCCTATGCACAAAGTATTTTGCAAGATCTCTGATTGTGGGTCTGCCCTGCAGCTTGCTGAACCATTCAACCTCTCATGTCTACAGCCAGGTACTGAACATACATACAAAGTATATTGCAAGGTCTCTGCTTATGGGTCTGCCCTGCAGGTTCCTAAGTCGATCAAACCCGCATGGAAACAGTCTGATACAAAGCATATATGTATTGCATTTTGTATAACCTCACTTTGCAGGCCTGTCATGCAACTTGCTGAATTACCTGTACCTGCTTTATGCGTTGTTGAACATAACCATAAGAGAGTCCCCTCTGGTGCTAAAGCAAAGTGTAACATTCACTACGCTTTTTCTGAACCTAGTTCAGTTTCTGTCTCACTCTACTGTCCTGATCTGTTTATAGTTAACTGGTTTTCACTCTGCAGACATTTGATCTTGAAATCACTTGCTGCTGAGCAGTATCAAGGTTTTTACACCTCACCTCCCTGGCTGGGAGTGTTGGGTGTGGCAGTGGTGACTGCTATCACATCAAGTACCAGGTTAAACTGTCCATAAGGATCCGAACAACGCTGATCCCAGGTGAGCACCATAGCGCCCGTAACACCTACCCTCTCCTACAGCTGCTGCGGGGAAGGGGAGGAGCTATGGAGGGAGGAGAGGGGGATTTTTATTCTCCTAATGCAAACCTCCTTCTCCACTGCTCGTTGTTTGAGAACACAGCTCAAAGCTGACACACAGTTTCAGTGGCACCTCCTCATAGGCGTGCGCAGCCTATTGCATTAGGGTGTGCACCCAAAAGTTCAAAACACACATATATATATATATATATATATATATATAAAATATACTCACGCACCCTTATGCGAACATACACACACACTCACGCATTCAGCCAAAATATATCATTACTATAGGGGTCATTCACAGAGCATTGAAATGCCGCTGACTGTTGTTCCCTGCACTTCGGGGAATCAAATTGCCCCACCCTGCGGTGAATTCACCATTCACCGCAGGGCCCCCAAAGTGCAGGGAATCAGCCACTCGCAACAGGATGCAGGATGCCGTGATCGGCCGGAGGTGACTGCGAGAGGACAGCGAGGGAACGCAGGGACAGGTATGTAACAGACCAGGTGTGGCTCGGGGTTACTGCTTTCAGCATTGAAATTTAACCGCGAGCCACACGCGGGAAAACAGCCAGGGGGCTGAATAAATGCACTGATTTTGACGTATAAAAATGTCAAAATCGGACTGCCAGGGAGGTTAAGGTCTTGTTGCCAAGCACCAATATTTAGTCTCCTACCTGTATCTCACGATGCTTTATTCACTATTCTTACTTTGTGCAGTGCAGGCAGAAGATATAGCAGCGATTCTAGCAGCAATACCAGCCTTTTGGATGCAGGGCAAGGGGCAACGCCGGGCTGAGACAAGGACACGGGTGCCGAATTTTGCACACAGCAGCCTGTTTAAAGACAAATACCTGCATTTACACACACAGCCATACGTTCACATAACTATATATCCCCTACACCCCGGGGGTATGTAGCAATAAAACTCCCAGTAGTGTGGTGGTATGTGTGTGAGCGTAGCAGAGAATCCACAGCAATAAAAACACACAGTAATGTGCGGTATGTATGAGCGTGTCACAGAGCTCCACAACAAAACTCACAGTAATGTTTGCTGTGTATGGGTGTATCAGAATCCACAGCAATAAAACTCACAGTAATGTGCAACGTGTATGAGCATATCATAGAATCCACAGCAATTAAACTCAGCAATGTGCTCTGTGTATGAGCGTATCACACATTCCACAGCAATAAAACCCCCAGCAAAGTGCTGTGTGTATGAGCGTATCACAAAATCCACAGCAATAAAACTCCCCAGTAATGTGCTCTGTGTATAAGCGTATCACAAAAGCCACAGCAATAAAACTCCCCAGTAATGTGCTCTGTGTATGAGTGTATCACAAAATCCACAGCAATAAAAACCCCCAGGAATGTGCTGTGCTTATCAGCGTATCAGAAAATCCACAGCAATGAAACCCCCCAGTAATGTGCTCTGTGTATGAGCGTATCAAAATCCACAGCAATAAAAACCCCCAGGAATGTGCTGTGTGTGTGAGCGTATCACAAAATCCACAGCAATAAACCCCCCCAGTAATGTGCTGTGTGCGTGAGCGTATCACAAAATCCACAGAAATAAACCCCCTGTAATGTGCTGTGTGTGCGAGCGTATCACAAAATCCACAGAAATAAACCCCCAGTAATATGCTGTGTGTATGAGCGTATCACAAAATCCACAGAAATAAACCCCAGTAATGTGCTGTGTGTGTGATCGTATCACAAAATCCACAGAAATAAACCCCAGTAATGTGCTGTGTGCGTGAGCGTATCACAAAATCCACAGAAATAAACCCCCTGTAATGTGCTGTGTGTGCGAGCGTATCACAAAATCCACAGAAATAAACCCCCAGTAATATGCTGTGTGTATGAGCGTATCACAAAATCCACAGAAATAAACCCCCAGTAATGTGCTGTGTGTGTGATCGTATCACAAAATCCACAGAAATAAACCCCAGTAATGTGCTGTGTGTGAGCGTATCACAAAATCCACAGAAATAAACCCCCAGTATTGTGCTGTGTGTATGAGCGTATCACAAAATCCACAGAAATAAACCCCAGTATTGTGCTGTGTGTGCGAGCGTATCACAAAAAACACAGAAATAAACCCCCAGTATTGTGTGCTGTGGTGTGTGAGCGTATCACAAAATCCACAGAAATAAACCCCCCAGTATTGTGCTGTGTGTATGAGCGTATCACAAAATCCACAGAAATAAACCCCCAGTAATGTGCTGTGTGTGTGAGCGTATCACAAAAACCACAGAAATAAACCCCCAGTATTGTGCTGTGTGTGTGAGCGTATCACAAAATCCACAGAAATAAACCCACAGTAATGTGCTGTGTGTGCGAGCGTATCACAAAATCCACAGAAATAAACCCCCTGTAATGTGCTGTGTGCGAGCGTATCACAAAATCCACAGAAATAAACCCCCAGTAATGTGCTCTGTGTGTGTGAGCGTATCACAAAATCCACAGAAATAAACCCCCAGTAATGTGCTGTGTGTGAGCGTATCACAAAATCCACAGAAATAAACCCCCAGTAATGTGCTCTGTGTGTGCGAGCGTATCACAAAATCCACAGAAATAAACCCCCAGTAATGTGCTCTGTGTGTGCGAGCGTATCACAAAATCCACAGAAATAAACCCCCAGTAATGTGCTGTGTGTGAGCGTATCACAAAATCCACAGAAATAAACCCCCAGTAATGTGCTCTGTGTGGGCGAGCGTATCACAAAATCCACAGAAATAAACCCCCAGTAATGTGCTGTGTGTGAGCGTATCACAAAATCCACAGAAATAAACCCCCAGTAATGTGCTCTGTGTGTGCGAGCGTATCACAAAATCCACAGAAATAAACCCCTCTGTAATGTGCGGCGCCTATAATATATAAAAGTTGCCCCCTCTCCTGCTTACTTTTTTTTTTTATTTGCAGGGAGGGGGTTGAATTTTGGTCCAGAGGGGGGGGTTTCAAGGAGGGGGAACCTGGCTGGCCGCATCCAACGGATAGCCGCCGGGACCTCTCACCCCCGCAGTCCTGGAGGCAGCCTCCGCTTCCCTGGTGGTCCAGTGGATGTGGGTGCTGCACCGCGATCTTTGCTTACAGACCGCAGTGCATGTCCCACAGGGAGTGACTGGACTCGAGCTGAGCGCCTGATCGCAGGTGCCCTGTCACCTGACCGCCGGCGCTCTGACACAGTCAGTAAGCGCCGGCGGTCAGATGACAGGTCATCAGCAATCGCCGGCGCTCAGCTCGTGGCCAGTCACTCGCTGTGGGACGTGTACTGCGGTCTGTAAGCACAGATCGCGGTGCAGCACCCACATCCACCAGACCACCAGGGAAGCGGAGGCTGCTGCCAGGCCTGCGGAATTGAAGGGTCCCGGTGGCTATCCGTTGGATGCGGCCAGCCGGGACCCAGAGTGTTCCGCAGGCCTGCGGGGTGTGCCGGGGGCTGGCATTAGGGTGTGCCCAGGCACACCCGGCACACCCCGTGCGCACGCCTATGCACCTCCTAGTACCCCCTAATGACACCCCAATAATCACTGGTACCTGGGGCGGCCTGCCCCCGCCCCTCCCCTAAGTACGCCACTGCTTTGTGATAGGCTCACACAAATTTTGGTGAACTGCCAGCAAGTATGGTGCTGTTCGAAGGCAGTGTAAATCCCCATAGAGAAGTAATGGTTAATCTATTCAGAGAACACCGAACAGCAGAGAAATGTCAGTGAAATGCCCTGATGTTCGGTGGTTTCATTCAGCAGGTTTATTCAGGCGAACCCCATAGGTTTCAATGTTAAAATATTCCCGTTTCTATGCAATTTCTAATAAGTAATAAACCATTTATTATTTTAATCTGCAGTAAAAAATCTCTTTATTTATAGATTTTTTTCTTAGCACCTTTTAGTAATTTTCAGAATTTGTTCGGCAAAATTATTCCCCTTTTTTTTAATAGCGTTTTTTCTTTTTTCTGTAACAGACCCTTTTATTATCAATCATAGGACCTTATATGTAAATTCCAGACATTTTCGTTCAGTAGTTTTTTTAAAAACAGCAGGGTCTGCGGTGGCGGCATTCGGCGGCCGACTGCCTGCACTTCGGGGACCCTGCGGTGAATGGTGAATTCACTGCAGGGTGGGGAAATTTGATTCCCCGAAGTGCAGGGAACAACAGAACACCAAAATGTAAAAAAAGAAAAAAAAAACATATATATATTTTTTAGGGTGTCATCCTAAGGGGTGGTGTCACCTGGTGTTCGAGGGTATTGCAGAGCTATACAGTAATGTGCGGTGTGTTTGAGGGTATCACAGAGCTATACAGTAATGTGCGTTGTGTTTGAGGGTATAGCAGAGCTATACAGTAATAAAAATTTTGAATTTCAATAAAATAACTCACAGTAAATACGCGCCCTGCCTGTCCCCATCCCAAGTTCCGCCCACCCAGCCTGGCCCAGGGGCAGCTGGATGGATGCCTTGTAGCACAGACACCCCTTACTGCGTCAAGCAATGTGCAAAATGCCCAGAAAAGCATCAGAATCAGGCATGAACATAAAAATATTCAGGTTTTAGGCTGGGGTCAGACGAGCGTAGTGTTCACGTCCGTGATTGCGCCTAAAAGTACGTCCGTGATAGCATGAAAGAAAGTCCATTGGAGCCTGACACATGAAGTACGTCCGCGCTGAACTGCGGACGCACCACGGCCGCGGCAAACGGACGCAAGGCAGGCAAGAACGTACAACTCCTAGAACGGCCGCACAAAGTGCGCTGCGTCCGCAACGTCCACATAGCTTTGTGTGTGAGTGATGGAACGTGGTCAGACGGGCTGCATTTATACGTCCAGCATTTTTCACGGACAAAATGGTTTTGCTTTTTAATTTATTTTCCCTCCTACATCCGTCAAAATATATGTCAGTGAAAAAACGGACTGTGTGGCCACTACTGTGTCTTCCGTACTGACGTACGTCCGTGTGCACGGACGTACAGTCCGTAGAAATCACGCTCGTCTGACCCTAGCCTTATGGAGAACATGCATGGCAGGAAAAGGTGTTTCTTTTTTACAAAAAAAGCAATAGCACAAAATGTACTTCATTTATGGAGAAAAAGGCATGATTGGAAAAGCGTGAAAAATATAAAAGACAATAACATAATACACATTTTACTGCGAGGAAAAATGCCCAGTGTCAAATCTCCTCCTTACTGTGACAAGCTGAAGCAATGGGATAAATGCCTGGAAAAATGTAAAAAAAGAAAAAAAAATCAAGCAATAACGCAAAACATACATAGATTTTACGGAGAAAAGGCATGACTGGAGAAGTGTAAAAGATAATAATAATAAAACTCACAGTAAATGCGTTGTGTATGAGCGCATCACAGGGATGCACTTGCAGACCACTGTGTTCTGCGTCAGCGTGAAAACGGGAGTTGGCTGCTGGCTGAACGGCTGCTGGCCTCCTCCGTTATGAACTCGACTGCGACCACCAGTGAGTCCTGTCGACTCGTTGCGACTGTGTCCACAGTCCTCCTCCTGTGCCTGGCCCTGTACCACTCGCCGAGGTCACTCGGAGGAGTTGGCTGAGCTGGCTACTGGCCTCTGGCCTGGTGCTGGGCGGCCTCCCTCACCAGTGACTCCAGGGGACCTGTCTTCTGCGCGGCGCCTGCGCAATGTGTCCACGTAGGTAGGCAGGGTGGCGCCAATGTAGCGTGCGTGTCGTCCAGCGAACACGAGGCTGGGAAATGGCACTCACGCTGCAGTGGCTGTCAGCCCGGCAGCTCCTCCTCCCTCACTCACTAGTAGGCAGCAGCAGCAGACGGCCATGCAGCGGCCAGGCAGTATGTAATCCGCGGGCTGGATCGGCCGCTGCTGGCCGCTACCAGCCCATGGTTTCTCAAGTGATGATGCTGCAGCCCAAAGATTGCAGCAGCCTACCGGGATTCATCCCGGTATCCCGGTAGACCAGTCCAGCCCCGGTCAGGACAGGAGCTGGTTCCGGGGTGGCACCAGTTAAGCAGGTTTGTGAGCTCAATGTGCAGTGTTGCATATATATCAAGGAATATGGAGGTGATTTACTGGAAATAAGTCCTTTGGGAGGTGTCAAGTCCAGACAGAGAGTCAGTAGGCAGGCAGCGGTCAGGTGAGTAGTCCAGGTACAGGCAGCATTCGGCAACGGTATAGGCAATAGAGTTCCAGGTAGGTACAGAGGCGGCGATCAGAAGAGTAATCCAGGGACAAGCAAGGTTCGGCAACAGTGATATGAAGCAGTAACGTTCTTGATAGGAGTATTGGGAAACAGGGTCTTGAGGAGCTGCAATATGTAGACCCTCTCACTAGGAGTTAGAGACAACAATGATTGAGTATTGGCTGTTGGAACGCATAGGCCCCTATTACATACCTAACGTTAACGGTAGCGCTCACCTGCGTGAGCACTACCGTTAGCTGCGGTATTCGCAGGCTATTAAGATCCAAACGCAAACGGGTTAAAAAACCCGTTTGCGTTTGGTACCTTGCGTTTCTCAGTGCGAGGTCACTGCACTTTGCGCTCCCTATACTTAACATGGGGAGCGCAAAGCGTTAATCAGCGCTAGATTACAATGTCCCAGCGCTGATTAACGCCTGGCTCTGGTCAACGAAAAGTTAACCAGAGCCAGGACCTGGTGTTAACGGATTCCGCTGGTGCAGAATCCGTAACACCAGCTTAAAAAAGTAAAAAAAAAAATCCTATACTCACCCTCTGTCCCGCAGCGAGGGTCGCCTTCTCTGGCCAGCGGGAGCAGGGAAAGACAGGGGGAAAAAGTCCCCCCCTGTCTCTCCCTGCGTATCCCTACGCCCGCGATGCGAGATCTGGCCGGTCATGTGACCAGCAGAGAGGAACTCAATGGAGTCCTATGGACTCCAGCGAGTGGATGCTCGCGGCTGCGCTCAGCATCCTGATTTTTAACGGGCGCTACAATGCAAGCAGCATTTATTTGCGCCTGCATTGTAATCTGGTGTTAAAAAGCGGGCGCAAGGGGGAAAACTGCAGGTGCAGTTTTTCCTCCCTTGCGCCCGCATTTTAATGCCCAGATTTAATAGAGCCCATAGTCTTTTTATTGGATGCCGCCAATGCTTAATTAACCACGTGAGTCTGGGAATAGATTTGCTGCAAGGGTAAGCCATAGGTATAGGGAAACCATAGAATAGGTGCTGCCTGGATCAGGATGCAGCACCTGTTAGGTCCTTTTATGGTGGTGACGCCGTGTTTCCTTAAAAAGGTACACCCTGGAGGAGAAGGAGGCACTGATAGAGGCCTATATGCTGAGGGGAAACTGGCTGGAAGACTTGTCCCTGTCTGGGCACCTTTGCCTCTGTCTATGAAGGGAGATTCGGGCTGCGATCTGTGCGCTGTTGAGGAACCGGAGCATAAAGCACTGTTACCAGGACTGTAAAAGGGAGCTCAAGGGAGAAACAGAAGTCCAGGAGGACTGGAGGTGGCCCACCATGGCACTATGTGTATGCTCGGTGGGAAGAAATATTGAAGACATTAATATCTGAGGTCAGAGGATTTGAGGGAGCAGTGGAGACCAGATCCAAGCCTTCAACCCCCTTGCTTGAGTAATGCTGTCATTGCGATCGTTTAATATATTTTTTTCAAAATCCTTTTTTTTTAAATATTCATTTTTATTAAGTTTTCACAAGATAAATAATGTAAGCATACAATACAGTGACTCGAGTCGTGTCAAAACGTCAGGTGGTAAATATGAAAAACTATTTTTACAGATTATGTTATGCATAAAAAAAATTCTTTTCAATATGAAAAAAAAAAAACTTTGACAGAGCATTGAAAATTAAGTAAAGCAATAACCATAATAACGTGTGAACAGAAAATACCTCTTGCACACTCAGTAACTTATTAAGGAAAAAATAAAGCTAAAACATACCCAAAAATGTTATCCTATTTAAGTATGTTAGGAGGCGGCAGGCGGGCTGGCGCTATGTCGTGTGGTGATACCATAATATGACCAATAGAACCATCTCAAAGTGTGGGAAGATAGGCAACCTTCTGAGGAGTACATCAATTCCTCAAGTGTGCGAATCTGTTCTACAGCATTTAACCATTCAGCAATAGTGGGTGGGAGAGGATACCTCCAGTGCGCCGGGATCAGTGCCTTCGCAGCGTTCAGTAGTCTAATCAGGAGCAAGGAGAGTGTGGTGTAAAAGATATGTTTCAGGGGTGAACGGAATGGGGTCAGCTACTAGATCAGAGATTATGCTGTGTATGCGTTCCCAAAAGGGGACTATTACTGGGCAGTCCCACCAAATGTGTATTGTAGTTGCCCCTTTCATATTACAACGCCAGCATGAGGCCTCAACCTCAGGGAACATTTGCATGAGATTAGCTGGGGTGCGATGCCACCTAGTGAGCAGTTTATACGCCGACTCTTGAAATCTGGAAGCCCTGGAACAGGAATGTGTAAGAGAGCAAATCTGTTCCCATTCGTGATCAGAAAAATGCATACAGAGGTCTGTTTCCCACCCTGTCCTAAAATGTTGAGGTGTGCACCGTAAACGCTGTAAGAATGAGTAGAGGTGGGAGATGCCATGTTGTGGGACCTTGCCAGTTGCGCTCAATGTCTCAAATTCAGTTTGAGGTCTCTGAAAAGCCGAGAGGGGAGCCAGTTGAAGTAGGTTTGTAATAAGACGGTGGTGGTGGAATCGTGTCAAGAAGGAGTCGGGATATGCCAGGGGAATCTCAGTCAGGGTTTTGGGCCGGTCTTCTCTTACGTACGTGCAAGGTTGTACAATTTCCGTAACCGTACTCACGAGAGCTGGGCGAAGGTGAGGCATGAAGGTGGGAAGTCGGTTTACCGGCATAAGTGGGGAGGGGAAGGGAGCTATGGAGGAGTGTCGTGTAAGACGCCACCAGACAGTCATGGTGGGTAGAACCGTCGGGTGGTCAGAGATGAGTTTGCGGGCCATAATAACCGGCAACCACAGTATGTCTGCCAAAGCTATACTAGAAGCCTCTGCTTCTAAATCAACCCATTGGTTGCCCTTAGTCCTACTGTTCCACTCCAACTGATGCAGCAAATGTGATGTCTGATAATAAAGTAGCATGTTCGGCATACCCACTCCACCTTTGTGTCTTGGAGTCGTAAGAATCTCATGGCTGAGTCTGGGTGCCTTTTCTCCCCAAACGTAGTAGGTGAAAATGCTAAGACGTCTAAAGTACGTGGACGGGACTGCTATTGGTAGGGTCTGAAAGATATACAAGAGACGTGGAAGAATATTTATCTTGAGGACCGACATACGGCCAAACCAAGTGACGTGTGGCATCTGCCAATCACTTAAATCTTTCTCCACTGCCATCAGTAAAGGGAGGTAATTAGCTTGAAACAAGTCAGAGCAATGAGGTGTGAGATTCAAGCCCAAGTATCGTAGGGAAGCTTTACAAGCCCTAAATGGAAAGGAGGACAGTAAGCTCTCGTTCAGGGTCTGCGAGCAATTCGCCGTCATATATTCCGATTTCCCAAAATTTATTTTCAGGTTGCTCAAGGCGCCATACTCCCGAAAGGCTACTAGAACATTTGGGAGGGAGATAAGTGGTTGTGTCACAAAGAATAACATGTCATCAGCGTAAGCTGCTACTTTATGAGTGGTCCCACCACATTGAATGCCATGTAAAGTATATCTGGAGCGGACCTGATCGCTTGAAGAAAAGGTTCCAGGGAAAGAGCAAAAAGGAGGGGAGATAAAGGACAACCCTGCCTGGTACCGTTGGAAATCTGTTTTGGGGCAGAAAGAATCCCGTTAACACTATCTCTGGCCATAGGATTACAGTATAATGCCATAATCCATTTCAACATGTTCGGACCGAGGCCCATTTGTTTCAGGGTGGCGAACAGGTACGGCCAAGCGACTCTATCAAATGCCTTTTCTGCGTCAGTGAGAGGAACAGCGTCGGACCCCCTGGCTTCCCAGCACAATGATGAATCAGATTGATCACTCGGACCGTGCTATCCCTGGCCTCCCTTCGTGGGATAAATCCAGTCTGGTCCCCGTGAATCAAAATGGGCAGAAATTGGTTTAAGTGTGTGGCTAATATTTTTGCTAAACTTTTGACGTCAATATTTAGCAGAGAGATAGGTCTGTAACTATTACAATAATCTGCGTCTTTCCCAGGTTTAAGTAACACTTTGATGGTAGCAGACAGAGAATGTGGGTGTAATCCCTCCCCTTCCACCACCGAATTAAAAGCACTTAACCAGTATAAGGCCAGAATTTTGCTATTTTCTCTATAATATCTCAAGGTGAGACCGTCCGGTCCCGGAGCCTTGCCCAGTGGCATTGATTTTAAGACCACTTGAAATTCTTCCAAAGTGATAGGTTGTTCCATAGAGTTGCGCATGGGAGAGGAGAGTTTTGACTGTATATGTTGATGTAAATATGCGTCATTGTGAGAGTGTAAAGACTGGGTCGGGTGGGGCAGAGTTATATAAGTCTGTGAAGTAGGAATGAAATAAGGACAGTAAGCCTTCCGGAAGTTTAACCACTCGACCTTGGCCATCGCGCATCTTATGAATATAAAGCTGTGCCCTTTGTTTCCTTAGTGCTCGTGCTAACAGTCGGCCACACTTGTTCCCTGATTCAAAATAAATCAGTGTAACCCGAGTAAAGTTTTTTTGTGCTTTTAAATTATAAAGTGTGTGCAACTGCTTGCGGAGGTTTAGAAGGGACTTGTATGATTCATCATCCGATAGTAATTTGTGTCTCCTCTCCAAGGCGCTTATCTGAGCGATCAAATCTATTGCCTGGTTTGTACGTTCTTTCTTTAACCTGGAACCGGTGGAAATAAAAAATCCACGGACCACCGCTTTGTGGGCCTCCACAGTAGCGGAAGACATTCCCGGGTTCACATTGTCCAAAAAGTAATTTTGCAACATTTTATGAACAGCAGGAAGAGTGTCAGGAGAATTGAAGAGTGTTTCATTGAGGCGCCATAGTTTCTCCTTAGGAGAGAGCAAAGGGGATTGTATAGTTATCGAAACCGGACAATGATCGGACCAAGTCGCGGTGCCAATCGATGAAGAGCGTAACAGATGTAAGGAGTCAAAGGGCAAAAATAAGTAATCCAACCTTGCATAAGAATTAGATGTCGAACAGTAATGAGTGTAATCGCGTGTGGAGGTGTGCAACGCCCGACAACAATCAGTGAGCCTGTGTTTGGTCAGGACAGTATTAGCACGACGCAGTACATTATGCGGAATGCTGGAGCGGCCGGCAGATGTGTCACACCTGGGATCTAGAGGTACGTTTAGGTCACCCCCAACCACCACTATGCCCTCAGAAAAAGCGTTAAGTCTGTCTAGAACGTCATGTAAGGTAACATGTTGATGACGGTTTGGCATGTAAATTGAAGCAAAGGTATAGAGAACATCACAAAGTGTGCCCTTCACAAAAAGATATCTCCCATCAGGATCTGCCAATGTGTCCATAAGCTGGAATGGCACATCCTTTGACACCAGAATTGCTACCCCTTTCGTCTTGTTTCCCGCCGTGTTACCAAAGTAACCCGTCGGGAAATATTTGCTGTGGAGTGTAGGAGCATGTCCCGTTCGAAAGTGTGTTACCTGAATAAGTACTATCGAAGCACGATGTTTATGAAACTCCTGTAAGGCTATGTGTCATTTTGTCGGAATGTTCAATCCCTGTGCATTGATGGATACTATGTGTAAAGAGCGAGGGTGGTACATGTGAAACAGTCAAAATAGGAATGCTCAATTAAACAATTAACCTTGTGGGAGATGTTTGAGGCAAGTACAAAAATGCAATTACTACTGTTAAAGGAAAAAATAAATAAATTAAAATTTACGTTAACGTGTCTACAATGGATGAAATTTAACCCCTAAAGAGGAAAAAATACCCCTTGTATGACGCAGCCACGACTAGACACGAGTAAAGGGAGGAAGCGAATCTAGGAACGGAGGGAATAAAGTGTCAAAACAAAACAAAAGACACCAAGTGGGTGAAAAAATGCCACCCCCGTGCCAAAAGTTAACCCAGTAAATGAAAACCAAATCCCCCCAAACGCAACCTCAAGAGCGCCAATAATTCGAAAAATAAGGGAAACAATGCCCTGGAACCCTAGGTCCATAGAGGAGATGAAAAATGTGAAACCTGCAGAACGGTAAGACGTGACAGCTGTGGTGTCTCCCATCTAGGTTGCACATAACGTCAATGTCCGTTATGTAACCGGTTCCGATAAGAGCCGGATCGGGATGTAGTTGGTGGCCGAGCCACATAAACATGGTACGAGGCCAATCGTGAAGACTGAGTCCCGGGATCACTCCTGAGAGCTGGGAGGCAACAATTCAGCGACCGACACCAGCCTGGAACGAGGGCGTCGTTGACGTGGGTCACGGCGAGGCATGGGAGACACTGGAAGATAATATTCAATCGGGTCAGGCCAGGCGATCCGAGATTCCAATCGCAAGTTCAGGCGGTCCAAAGCTGACAACATATCCTCTTCCGATCGTATGAGTAACGGTCCTTCGGGCATGCGAATTTGGAGACCGAAGGGGTGACGCCAACGATATTGGAGTTCTTCATGAAACAGGGCTAATGTTAGCGGGCGAGGAGCTCGTCTGGTTTGCAGGGTAATAGGAGACAGGTCCTGAAAGAAGGACACCTCAGATCCTTCAAATCGAACTTTCTGTGAATTTCGTGCTTTCTGCATAATCTCCTCCTTCACCCTAAATCGCAATAAGCAGCAGATGGCATCTCTGGGTGGGCTGCCAGGGGGGCCCCTGGGACGGAGAGCTCGGTGGTATCGTTCCATGTCCATGGGGGTGTCCAAGGCACGGCCCAGTACCTGGTTAAATAGGCGTAGAAATATGCCACCAAGGTCCCCAGGTGAATCCTCTGTCTCTTGCAGGCTCCGCAATCTGATGTTACAGCGGCGACATCGATTTTCGAAGTCCTCCATGTGGCGTGCCAGGAGCCGGAGAGAGCAGTGATGGGCGTCTGTGCGGGCCTCGAAAGCTGGAAATCTGGCCTCCTGCTGTTCCAACGCCTTTTCTGACGCTCCCAGACTGGTACGAATCCCCAGGAGATCGGCGCAAAGGCCCTGAATTTTTCCCGCGAGTGATGCCTGCATGCGAGCGTTAGCTGCCTCCAGGTCTGCTCTGGTGGGCAACGAGCGTAGGATTCAGGACAGGTCAGGTGGAGCTTCCCACATGCCAGCAGACGAGATAGGAGAAGCCGAGCCGGCGCTCTGTGGTTCCGGCGCCATGGGGCCTAGGCGCTAATCAGGCATTTCCTCCGCCGGAGTGAGGTATTGCCGGATAGAGTTCGGGGAAGGGTTCTCCGGTCGCCTCTCGGTCCCCGGTGCTTGCGAGGTGCGTTTGGGTTTAACCATCTCGGATAATGTAGCTATGATAGCCAGGATAGCAAGGGTATAGTGCGGAGCTCACCACTTGTGCGTCCATTCCTCTCCGCCAGACCACGCCCATTTTTTCAAAATCCTAGCTCATGTGGCATACAACCTTGCGTATCCAGATATTTTGGGCTACATCTCCTTTGATGCTGAGCCACTCAATCGCTCCCTAGTGCATCATGGGACTACACTACAAAAAATTTGAGGATACACAGAAATAATCTAGATATAATGTAAAATAGGACTTTGATGCTTTGGAATATGGTTATTTACTTCTTAGCCTTTATGCTTTTTTTTTCTCTGCAAGCCGACTGCCTTCAGCGTTGCTGTCCCTGGTGCTGAAACCTAATTCAGCACCAGGGACAGGGGGTTAATTCCCCCCTCCCTGCAGCCTTCGGCGAGGATTTTTTTCCCCCTGCTTCGGCTGCGCTGGATGGGGGCTGTCATTGGTGCTGAACTCAAGTTCCAGCACATAAGACAGCCCCCCCCTTTCCGGAGTGGCGCCACAGTGGGGTTTTTATTCCCCCACAGTGGGGTTTTTCCTTTTTTTTTTCGTTGGCCGGCCTGTCAATCGGCTGATCTGGGTCATCCACAGACGATTCCAGTGGACAACCCTGATCGGCCAATGGCGTTGTCCAAACTCGGCTAACCAAGTCGGTCGCCCGACTACAGTGCCAGTGGATGGCCAGCCTAAAGTGTAAGGGATGGATGCATAAGTGGTGTATTTCTTGAGAGTATATGATCTAGGTCTAGCTTTAATATACTGTAGTTCAACAGACTATGAAGCACACCTGCATTGCATTTATCATGTGTCAGTAACGGATTTATAAAAATAATCCCATACAGTAAATTCTAAGGGAAATGTTGACTCCAGCCATCGTGACATTTGCTGTGAATTTAGCACTAAGAAATTAAAAAAAATAACTTGACTAGAAGTGTACACTGTTTTTTAAAGTGTTATATATTATAATATCTGAAAATAAAGAACTTCTGAACCAGCTACGGGGTTATTCACACAGAACTGAACTTGCCACGAAAATGCACCGAACAGTGAATTTCCCCATACGGTGCATTTTCATGGCCATTTGGTTATTCAGAAAGCAGGAAGTTTGCCAAATTTTGGTGACTTGCCAGCAAATACAGTGCCTGTTCGATGGCAGTGAAAGTCCCCATATAGAAGCAATGGTTAATCTATTCCCTAGAACAACGAACAGCAGTGACATGTCAGAGAAATGCCCTGATGTTTGGTGGTTTCATAAGGCAGGTTTATTCAGGCGAATACCATAGGTTTCAATGTTAAAAATATTCCCGTTTTTATTCGATATCTAATAAACCATTTATTATTTTTTAGTCTGCAGCAAAAAGGCTCTTTATTATTCAGGATCTTTTATGCATCTTTCGTGATTTTTTTCAGCAATTTTTTTCCCCATTTTTTTTAAATAGTAGTTTTTCTTTTTTCTGTAGCAGATTTTTTTATTTTCATTCATATGACCTTATGCTAATTTCAGACATTTTCGTTAAGTAGTTTTTTTGCAAAACAGTGTTTCAATTTTGACACTTTTTCACTTACATTCATAACGTTAACGTTAACGCTCACCTCTGAGCGTTAACATTAGCTCTGGTTGCCCTAGCGCGGGCAGACCATATTACAATCCGAACGCTAACAGGTTAAAAAATCCATTAGCGATTCAGAGCTTGAGCTTTATAGCGCGTGCTTACTGTACTTTACGCTCCCTATGCTTAACATGGGGAGCGCAAAGTGTTAATTAGCGTTAGGATTACAAAGTCCTCCTAACGCTAATTACCATCCCGCTGCGGGTAACTGAAAAGTTACCCACAGCTAGGACCTGGTGCTAACTGATTACGCTTCTGCAGAATCAGCACCAGCTAAAAATAAAACCAAAAAATCAGATACTCCCCTCTCATCCTCGATCTGCTTCTACTGGCCACCGGGAGCAGAGAGAGAATGGGGGGGGGGAGCGAGGCAAGATCCTGCAGGTTATGTGACCGGCAGCGGAAGCCTCAATGGAATCCTACTGACTCCATGGAGGGGATACTTGGGCTGACGTTTAACACTGCCGTGAGCATCCCGAAACTTAGCGCAGCTGCATTAATTTGAACTCATAAAAAAAACGAAAAACTAACTGATCGGAAAAATGAATTGATCAAAATCACCGAACCGATCTGCAGAGAGGTGCTGCCCCGCAGTGTGCGGATTTATATGCTGCATTAATTAAACTGTAGTGTAGAGTGGCGCTTCCCAGCAGTGTGTGGATTCTTGTGCTGCATTAATTATACTGTAGAGAGGCGCTTCCCAGCAGTGTGTGGATTCATATGCTGCATTGAAACCTATGGGTTAAAAAGCCTTGTTTCTTTAAAAAAAAGTTAGAAAACCTAAAATTTCACCTAAAAAATCCTAAAAAAAGTAAAGAAACTTTCATTCTATTGGTAGTAATCTACTTCCCATTCTCAAATAAGCAATAAAAAACCAAATAACTCCTAAAAAAACAGAAAACTAACTGTTCCAAAACACCTGAATCGATCCCAATCACCGAATTGATCCGAATCAGGCCAGAATTTCAGGTCCATCCGAAATTTTCGGATGGTTGATATTTTGTTTTCGGAAATGCTCCTGAAAAACAAAAATGGTGAATTTTGTCTGAATTTTGATTCGGAACGAAACGAATTGCAGAATTGCACATCTGTATTGTCGGCTTTTTCCAGTCACTGGTCGTCGCGCACCCTGCTGCGGTGGATACAGAAATAACCCAGGGTCCGGAATTTTGATTCCCCGAAGTGCGGTGAATGTAACCCCTATAGTGTCAGCCATAGGTGACTCTAGGGAGGGAGCCAGGGGAGGCAATTGCCCCCCTAGGTTATTCCTTGTCCCCCCCATGTTTCCCCCCCTCCACCAGGATTCAGCATCCAGCTTCCCCCACATGTTCGGACCGATGTATCTTCGGCCCTGTGCTTCTTACATGGTCTGGCCTTTCCAATGATATCCAACATGACCATATTCAGTGTAAAGACAAAATCATAAATAATAAATTATAAACTTAACGATTTTTTTTCACAGGGTGGAAATGGCTCAGCAGTGAGAGGGTTAAACTATATATTACATTGTGTATTACTTTCGTTTTTGCCATGGTTTAATTGTATATTAAGGGTTATTGGGCATACTTCTATCCTCACAGTATACATTTTGGGCTATATTACAAAGTTGGTGCTAACTTAACCAGAGCTGTTGTAAACTTACCAGGGCTATTATAGCCTATGGAGCTGTTAAGTTAACAACAGCTCTGGTTAAGTTAGCACCAACTTTGTAATACTGCCCTTTATCTTTTCATTTATTAATGGCATTTTAGGAGTTGATGGGTAGTAGGGTACATGTCTCACTGTGTATGCATTTCATGTTTTCCCTTGATTACTGGCATTTTAGGGGTTAGTGGGTAGGCTACATGCCGCACAGTCTATTCATTTCATGGTTTCCCTTGATTAATTGCATTTTATGGGTTAATGGGTAGGCTAGTCTACATGCCTCGCAATGTATATATTTCACGTTTTCTCTTGATAACTGGCATTTTAGGAGTTAATGGGTAGGCTACATGCCACACTGTTTATATTTTTATTTTATTTCCCTGGTTTTATGGCATTTTAGGGGTTATTATGGAAGTTAGAAACTAATGGGTCTATTTATCTTTAGATCCTTTGCTTTTTGTCAAATTTCGGGAATCAATTCCTCCGAAAATATGGTGAATTCCCTATTTAACAAATGGTCACCGTAATTTGCGAAAATTGGAGTCGCTGAAGCAGTTATTGGACGTCGGCAAAAAACGCCAAATTCCGGCAAATAAAATCTTGAATTTCTGTACCAGGTTAGTACAACAAAAAGGTATCATTGCCGCACATTACTCTAGGATTATGGAATCTTAGTTATATATACTTATTTAGGTTTTTCAGTGGTATGATTTAGTGGTGAAAATTATTAGTGCCCCCCCCAGTTTTGACTGTGGTATCTTATGTGCCCCCTACATATTGTTCCTAGAGTCGCCACTGCTGTCAGCAAAAGAAACTAAGGGCCCTATCACCTGGTGTGAGCTAAAACACTATTGCTAAAGAAAAAATTTACTGCGAGTTGCTAAAACTTAGTGCCTGACGGCCTACTAACAGATCACTTTGTCCGCGGGAGTCTGTGTACAAGGTCATTTAGCACACGCTAGGGAAACACTAAGACCCGGGCTGAAACCAAGCGCTAATGCAGTTGTGTACAGGATACAACCTTGTATAAGCAGTGCTGTATCTTGGCCTAGACCGACAAGACCTAGACTGTCCGAATGAAGGCATAGGCACCCGATCTCCAGCAGGTAAACGGTTTCTCGCACTCCAGCACCCCCCCCCCAGGCCGGCACACAGGGAGGGGAACTGCTACTGCTCACTGCATGGGGGAGAGCATAGGCACAGTGCCTGGTTCACTTTCCGCCTCCCCTGGATGACCTCGCTCGAGGTGCAACGATGGCTGCATTGGTTGTTGCCGAGCGACCAACGTCATCCGGGCATGCCCTGCCTCTTCTCCCGTGTCTCTCTGCTTCTCTGTGAGCCCCTTCCGCACATGGCAGGGTATGCAAAGAGACTGTCCGAATGAAGGCACAGGCACCTGATCTCCAGCAGGTAAACGGTTTCTCGCACTCCAGCACCCCCCCAGGCCGGTACACAGGGAGGGGAACTGCTACTGCTCACTGCATGGGGGAGAGCATAGGCACAGTGCCCAGTGTCTCTGCTGGCAGCTGGCAGCTGCCTGCTAGAGATGTGCATGACTTTTTTTTTAGTTCTGTATTTTTGGGGCCTTTTTTATTTCCATTTCAGGTAATTTCGGACTGTTTTTGTGTCATTTTGTTCAGTTTCGGATCGATTCGGAATTTCGGATCAATTCGTTTTCTGTTTTTATGGGTTATTTCGTTTTTCGAATCCCTTAGTTTTTCGTTTTGTGAGTTATTTTGTATTAACTTGTATTTCGCTTTTATGAGTTATTTCGATTTTTATTGGTTATTTCAGAATGGGAAACAGATTATTACCAATAAAATGAAAGTCTCTTTATTTTTTAGGACTTTTTTGTGTCGTTTCTCTTTGGTGAAAGTTTAGGTTTCCTAACTTATTTTAAAATGATGAGGCTTAATTCCCCATAGTAGAAAAGATTGCGGTGAAACAAGTGCTTCCTTTTGATGAAATAAGATTCCCCTTGAGAGGGACAGAGTTCTTGTTCTTTTAAATTCACTTTAGATAGGGAAAATCTTCAACCCTCAAAGAAAGCATAAGACATAAACCAGGACATGGTGTAGCCTATATAGCCAGTGAGGCTCCAAACAATTGTATAGAAGTTGCACTCACGTGGTCTTGTGTCACCCCTCGGACACTAGATGAATTAGCAGCCGGTATAGTATGGAGATACTGGACCCCCTCTGATGATTGTCCAAAATCTTTCCTTGATGTGATGAAAAGTACAGCAGCAGGACCATCAAATAAGGAGATTCAAAAGGTTTATTCCATAAAATCAAAATAAAATTCAATCAACATAGTGCTGAAACGCGTTTCGCAATTAAATCGCTTCTTCAGTCAGCAAGTAATATGATCATATCAGATTACTTGCTGACTGAAGAAGCGATTTAATCATAAAACGCGTTTCAACACTATTTTGATTGAATTTTATTTTGACTTCATGGAATAAACCTTTTAAATCTCCTTATTTGATGGTCCTGCTACTGTACCTTTCATCACATCAAGGAAAGATTTTGGGCAATCATCAGAGGGGGTCCGGTATCTCCATACTATATCGGCTGCTAATTCATCTAGTGACGGAGGGGTGACACAAGACCACGTGAGTGCAACTTCTATACAATTGTTTGGAGCCTCACTGGCTATATAGGCTACACCATGTCCTGGTTTATGTCTTATGCTTTCTTTGAGGGTTGAAGATTTTCCCTATCTAAAGTGAATTTAAAGAACAAGAACTCTGTCCCTCTCGAGGGGAATCTTATTTCATCAGAAGGAAGCGCTTGTTTCACCGCAATCTTTTCTACTATTGTTGCTTCGGTGGTTTGAGGTAGACCATTGTACTGGTTGATTCTTGCTGCTGATTCATATGAAATGCATTTGATTGTTTGCACTAAGACTGCATTAATTCTCTGCATTGTTCAGTTTCGCCCACCAGGTGGCGCCAGATACTTATCTATTTTGTACTGTTAATTCCCCATAGGTTTGAATATAAAAAAAAAATCGCATTTTTATTAAATATTTCTTAAAACGTTTATTTTTTTCACTTGCAGCAATAAGCCATTCTGTTTATTTATTTTTTTAGAATATTTTTAGGCATTTTTCAGGATTTTTTTGGTGAAGATTTCCTAACTTTTTTTTTAAGAAACAAGGCTTTCTTCCACATAGATTTCGATGCAGCATATGAATCCACACACTGCTGGGAAGCATCTCTCTGCAGTATAATTAATGGAGCATATGAATCCACACACTGCAGGTAAGCAACTCTCTGCAGTATAATTAATGCAGCATATGAATCCAGTCCACACACTTCTGGGAAAAAGCACCTCTGTGCAGTATAATTATTAATGCAGAACATGAATCCAGTCGACACACTGCTTGGAAGAAGCACTTCTCTGCAGTATAATTAATGCAGCATATGAATCGACTAAACACACTGCTGGGAAGAAGTAGGGATGTGCGTTTCGGGTTTCGGAATTTTTGAATTTTCACGAAACTTCCCGATTCGTGTTTTCGGATCCGGCCGATTTTCCAAATCGGATCGGACCCGAAAACCGACAGATCCGAAAAGTTTTCCAAGCCGAAACAAAGTATTTTCGGAATTTTCGAATGGACTTGAAATGTGTCAAATCGAAATTTATTTTCGCTCTATTCATGATTTCGGTTCCATTCGTGATTTCGGTTCCATTTCGGTAATTCTGGACATCGTATATTTAACTATTTTCGGTTATATCGCTGATTCTGTAAATTTTGTATTTGTAAATGCGTATCACTTGTTTTTGTTTCCAATGATCCGATAATTCTGTCGATATGATAATTCCTTCGTAATCGGGTCGGATCCGATTCGTCCGCGGGTCGCGCATGCGAGCGCGCGCGGATGACGTAACTTTATTGAGCCAGTTTTTTGACAACTTTTTTGACAGGCCAAAAAATATTGATTTTGATTTTGATCATGGCTGAAAGAGACGAGTCCCATTCGAACACCTCCTCATCTTCTTCCACCCATGAGACACCACCCAGGAAGAAGCGGGCCAGCAACATGGCATTTGAGGAGATGTTGGAGCTGGTCCGCATCTTTGATCACAAAGATTATGACTGCCGTAAGGGCCCTTACGCCAGGAAGAATAACAACCGCAAGGATCGTATCCTTGACAAACTCCGAACCACCATCCTGGAGCTGTTCGGGAAGGACCGGACGAAGGACCAGCTCCAAAAACGCTGGCCCGACCTCAAGACGCGCGAGGAGGAGCAGCTGAGGCACATCCGTCGCGTCATAGCCAAACGTAAGTGTCATGTTATATTGTAAAGCGCTGCGCAAACTGTTGGCGCTATATAAATCCTGTTTAATAATAATAATGTGCTTGCATGTGCTAATGTGCACAGAAATACGTTGATTTATCTAGTCCTTTTTTCATGCAATGTGATTGTGTATAGCTTTGCGTTTTCACGACTCGTCATACATGCATTTTTGCCATAGCTCTTCTTTTTTGTGATTTTACGTATTCGTGAAAATTGTGACATTTGATGTATGTAGATGAAGTTACAATGCTGGATTTCTTTTGGCACTGTGTGTACTGTAGTGTGCTGGGGGGGGAGGTTGTTGTGATTGAGTGATGCATACGAGAAGACCCGCAGCTTGGCCAATATTGGCTCCCACCTGCGCATCAACAAAAATCTCTGCGTCTCTGCTAAGTGGTAGGATGGGACATGTAGTTCTTCTGAAAGTGCATCCAAACAGAGCAGCGTTCAATACATCCTCAGCAGCTGCTGAATTGTTGCAGCGCAGCAATTCAGTTTGCTGCAGCAGTGTCATTATTGAACGCTTTAGATGCAAATTTCAAAACAAAATGGCCGATTTCTGTTGTTTCTGCAATATCCACAGTTTTATTAGCAGAAACTGAAAGTGAAATTGAGGCTGAGGCATCTATAAAATAACTAAAAGCAGTCAGCACAATGCGTTTTGTATGCACACAACACAAATAATAGTTTTTATTGAATAAACGTAATGTTTACTTCTGAAAAAAATATATAATTGAACGGTAATATATGTCTACGTGCAGAGGAAATAAATAAATATTTTGTGACTTTAGAACTATGAGATGGGAGTAGTGGTGGGTCAAGCTGGTAGTGCTAGTGGGTAGTGGAGGGGTGTCGCAATACTTTCGGCAATATATTGTATAGATATACCATTTTTTCCAGTCTGCATTATTTACGTGTTATTTTTTGGATTTGGCAGAAGACAGGAAGGCAAAGGCAGCATCTGCCCCGGCAGGCACCAGTGCCCCAGTGGAGGAGGAGGGGGAGCCACGGGCGACCACCAGCGCTGGTATATACTGTTTTATTTTGCAACGACTTTTGGTCAAAAACAGAAACATTTTTTGTTTACTGTAATTTAATTTAATTTTTTTATGTATAGCACAAGAGGAGCAGGAGGAGGAAGAGGAGGAGCAGGAGGAGGGCGATGATGGAGAGAGGGAGCCGGAGCCGCAGCAGGAGGCCGCGAGTCCAGGTTTTTATTTTACTGTTGTATTTTGCATCGACTTTTGTTCAAAAATAAATCAGTTTTGTTGTTTACTGTATTTTTTATTTCTTTAATTTCTTAGATATAGCACCGGAAGAGATGCTGACGGTGGTGGTGGAGGAGGAGGAGTCGGAGGAGGAGGAGGAGTCAGAGCCTCAGTAGGCCGCCAGCTCTGGTATATACTACTGTTATATTTTTTCAAGACTTTCAGTCAAAAATAGAAACCTGCTTTACTTACTGTATTTTCCTTCTTTCATTTATTGGATATATAGAAGGAGAAGCCAGACCGGACAGGTCCTCCAGTGTCAGGATGAGGAATAGGATGGCAATCGGAGAGCTACGCCTGGCTGTCACTAACACCGATGCCATCCAGGAGTTGCTCCAGGAGTTGCGGGAGCATATTAGCAATGCCGCTGACATCCTGGAGCGGCAGTGAGACCAGCCTCCTCCTCCCCTATGTTTGTTTGTGCCCCAGTTGGGCAGTTTGCCATCCGTGGCATGTTGTAAATAAAATTTCTATTTTTTCTATATTTTCCTGTTTGTGTGCGTTGCTTTTCCTTACTTAATAAGTTAATATGTATTGCTTGGTTTCCACACTGTTAAAATTATATGTACATAAATTTATTGACATTTCTATGGACCCTTTGTCATAAATTTGTCAACATATTTGTGGCCATGAATGTGACTGTGCACATTCTACACTGCCTGCCTGGCCAAAAAATGTCACACACTAACACAACCTTGTTGTACTGCCTTGAGATTTGATTACCGACGTGGCATGGTTTTGTTAAGCTTAGGCGATGTCACAACAACATGCATTTTTGTCCACAGTCACATTCATTGCATAACCAAGAATTTATCAAAAAATATTGATGGCAGCACTGCGTGAAGTCTTCTCCGACACAACCCAAAGATCCTTAGTGCGGCTCAGGTCTAGTTTATTTGTCCCTGTTTGCAGCATCACCCAACACCTCCTCCCAGCTATGAGCTCTCTCTCTCCCACCGCTGCCCGCTAAGACGCTGCCCGCCAACATGGTCACGTCTTTGCAGGAAGACAACAGCGTGGGGGAACGGCAGCTGCCGACAGTCCCAAGACCTCGTCATAATGACGTCAGTTCTGGAGTTAACCCATTGGAACCCTCTATCTCCCGATCCGCGGCAGCTATTGGTTGGTTAATGTTTGGTATCTTTGGATCGACCAGAGCATGGCCTTTCCAACAATACCAAACATGACAATGTTAAAAATGATAAAAAATTAAAATATAAAAAAAATAAACAGTTTTTTTGTTTTGTTTTGTTAATGCAGCAATATTGTTCCCATTTCAATTATAATGTGAACAATGATGCTGCACTAAGGATTTTTGTATGGGGTGCGTTTGTTAAAAATAGTGTAATTTTCACCCAAAAAAATATAACAAATCCCCATTTAAATTTTTTTTAACAAACGCAACTCATAAAATATAACCGCAAACACTCGCATGTTAAAATGTGAAAAAAACACTTTACACCTTGTAAAACAAACATTGAAAATTCTAATTTTATTGCATTTTTTGTTATAATATACAGACAGGACATGACGCATACATATGATAATGATATATTATGAATCATCTGCCGAGTCTGCCGGAAAGAACGATATGTAACATGTCTGGGTCATATTATAAAATAAGGCTTCAAAACGCGTTTAAACAAGAGGAGCGAAACTGTTAAAAATTAGCTCAGCAGCAGACCGCACACAGGCGTGAAGGGCAGCCGTGAAATGCCTCAGCAGCGAAAGGGTTAATTTTTTTTTTGTCTGTTTTAAATCATTTTATTTGTTGTTTTTTTTTCGTTTCAGATCATTTTGATCAACTATTTTTCCGTTTTAAAACCTTTTGTTCTGGTTTTTATTTTTAAAGTCAGACCATTCGGGTCAGTTTAGCGTTTTTTAAATCATTTTGTTCATTTTTTTGTTCCTTGGCTTTCATACCATTTTTTTAATGTGATTAAGGCTAGGGTCAGACGAACGCATTTTTCACGTGCGTTTAGCCGCACGAAATCACGGCCGTGCTAGCAGCAAATGACGTCCAATGCCGGGGAACATACGACGAACGGCGACGAACGGCCGCACGAAAGTCCGTCCGTGCAGCGCAAGTGGCAAACGAACGCATTTTTTCTAGAACGTCAAACCGCTACTACTGACGTACAGAGTGCGCTGCGGCCGCATAGCGGCGTGTTTGCGTGATTGGGAGACGTCAGACGCTGCACACGTCCGGCCAACATAACGTCCAGACGCAAAAAAGGGTTTTATTGATGTTCCGTACAAAATCACGTACGATAATGTGCATCGTATGACCGCTATCGCGTATTCCGTGAAAAAATACGTCCATTCGTTCGAACGCACTTTTTCACGGACAACGTGAAAAATGCGTTCGTCTGACCCTAGCCTAAATAAAGTTGTGAAATGTATATTCATAAGGAAAAAAGGATCTTTATTTAATAAAAAAAAACACGATAGAATCGCCAGAATTATCGTATCGACAGAATGAATTATCGGATCCGAAAAACAAACCAAAAACTTATTATAAAAAAATATATAAAGTATAAAAAAGTAAACCATAGTAGTATACGTCAAAACGAATAGAGTTAGACACTTTGAAACGAGGAGAACAGACGTTCCGAAAAAAAACGAAAATTTCCGAAATCACGAAAAGTCGATACAAAAAACGATGTACACGAAAAACGAGTCGAACCGAACCGAATCGAAACAGAAATCGGTCGAAATGAGCCGAATCGAAAAATTTTAAACATCCGAACAAATCGAACCGATCGAACCGAAAAAAAAATCGGTGCACAAGCCTAGGAAGAAGCACTTCTCTGCAGTTTAAATAATGCAGCATATGAATCCTGTTCACACACCTTTAAAATAAGTTAGGAAACCTAAACTTTAACCCAAAGATTCCCGAAAAATGCCTAAAAAACAATCCTAAAAAATAAATAAACAAAATGGCTTATTGCTGCAAGAGAAAAAAAATTAACTATTTGAATCCACACACTGCGGGTAAGCACCTCTCTGCAGTAAAACTAATGCAGCATATGAATCCACACACTGCTGGGAAGCACATCTCTGCAGTATAAATAATGCAGCGTATGAATCCAGTTCACACACTACTGGGAAGAAGCACCTCTCTGCAGTATAATTATTAAATCCTGATACAGTTAAGCACTATGGACAGCTACAATGTAGCTCCATAGTACTGAACTGTATCAGGATTATCAGGACCTTTGATAGCTATTGTAGCTAACTATGGTGCTGAATGTAACATCAATTTTTTTTTCCATTGAAACCTATGGTGGAAAAAAGCCTTGTTTCATTAAAATAAGTTAGGAAACCTAGGGCCAAATTACATACTTGGTGCTAATGTTAGCCCAAGTAGATACCGCAAATTACAATCCAAACGCTAACGGGTTAAGTAACCCGTTTGCGTTTGATACCTTGCACTTCTCTGCGCGAGGTTACTGTACTTTGCGCTCCCTATACTTAACATGGGGAGCGCAAAGTGTTAATAAGCATTAGGATTACAAATAGGGATGAGCCTAACACCCCCGAGTTCGGTTCGCACTCGAACTCGAACTTTTCAAATGTTCGAATTCGAACTCGAACTCCATACAAGTCAATGGGACTCAAAATTCGATTTTCAGAGTGCCCTCCAAGAGGGCATATATACTAGATATTTGCCCAAAAAGGTGTATGGGGGTCCGGGTAGTGCCCTGGGGGACAGGAAACAAGGACAAAAAGTAAAAAAAAAAGTTTTTAAAGGGACAGTGAGTTTTCCATGAAATAAGGGTTAAAAATAAAAACGAAAAATTCCTTCAAATATCGTGCCTAGGAGGTCCCCATAAACTGCCCGTGAAGTGGCAGATTTCTAGGATGTATAGAGACATTTAAAAACAAAAAAATGACGTTTCAAATGACGGTAAATGCTTTTCCTTTAATCTATTCATAAACAACTGCTTGGGGCGGCAGCCTGTATGAAAAGACATTTTAGGATGCGCAGAAAAAGTTTAGTGATTTTTTGGCTAAATTATGGTGAAACTTATGCAGGCTTTGGATGAACGTAACAATAGGTGCTTTAAAATTGGGCCTTTAGCATCGGCAATAGTGCCGTCACACAGTAACCCCTCTGAGAATATGAATCTGGTACAGGCGTCAGTGGCAGTGCACCCAAATATTGTGCCTTTGGTGCCAGGCCAGCATGTGCCTTCATACAGTAATCCCTCTATAGTATTGTGGAAGAGTGCAGGGGTGGACCATTCGGGCCTATATTTAAAAGATATGCATCTGGTAAAGGCGTCAGTGCACCCATATATTGTGCTTTTGGTGCCAGGCCAGCAAGTGCCATCATACAGTAACCCCTCTGTAATATTGTGGAAGAGTGCAGGGGTGGACCATGCGGTCCTATATTAAAAAGATATGAATCTGGTAAAGGCGTCAGTGCAGCCAAATATTGTGCCTTTCATGGCAGCAAGTGCCTTCAAACCGTAACCCTTTTGTGGTATTGTGGAAGAGTTCATTGCTGGAGGTTTTGTGAATGCAGAAGATATCCCCGATCTATTTCGTTACGTCAGCATCAGGGGATTGATAGCTGCTGATCCAGGACTGATTTATTTTTATAAATGTCAGCGGTCTACAGAGTCGGTGGACAGATGCACTCTTTTGTCTGTGATAAAACCTCCAGCGGCACTGAACGTCCTTTCAGAAAGCACGCTAGATGAAGGGCAACCTAGTAGCTGCATAACATATTGGCGAAGTTCTGGCCAGTGATCCAATCTCAACACCCAGTAAGCCAGTGGATCATCTGCTGGAAAGGTATCCAGGTCTGCCCTTGCCCCTAGGTAGTCCTGCACCATACGGTGAAGACGCTGGCAATGGGTGCCTACATTTGACGTCCCTGGGCGTCGTGGACTAAAAAAATTTAAAAGGGCATCAGTCAAGCGGCCCCGGCCTTCACCACTATTCCTCTGATCATCCGCAGCCTCAGAAGCACATGTGTCATCACTTAGTAACCTACCAGTGCCTGGAAAGGTGTTACACAAGTGTCGATTTAGAGTGTCCTCAAGTTTTTTCATCCTGTGCTCCCTCTGTGCGGGCAGGATGAGCTCTGCAACTTTACCCTTGTATCGTGGATCAAGAAGGGTTGCCAACCAGTAATGATCCCTCTCCTTGATAGCACGAATCCTGGGGTCCTTTAGCAGGCTTTGCATTATAAGGGAGCCCATGCAGCGTAGGTTGGAGGTGGCATTAGCTTCCGAGTCTTCCTGGTCAATGAGGATGACCGTATCGTGCACTTCCTCCTCCCAGCCACGTACTAGCACTTGTGTTTCTGGGCACACAAACCCTCCCTTGAGGAATCCCCACCTTCAATGCCCCCACTACTTAAATATTCCTCCTCCTCATCCTCCTCCTGTCTGATCTGAGGAGGACCCGCTGGAATGCTGTCTGCGGAAAGACTGGGGCCTTCAGAGCTAGGGAAGGCCTCTTCTTCCTCCTGCTGCTCTGCCTCTAGAGCCACATCTATAATTCCCCGCAGAGTGTGCTCCAGCAGGAACACTAAAGGAATTGTGTCACTGATGCATGCACTGTCCCTGCTCACCATCCTCATTGCCTCCTCAAATGGTGACAGTACAGTGCATGCATCCTTGATCATCAGCCACTGTGGGGGGGGGAAACAAGTTGACCTGAACCTGTCCTTGTGCCATACTCACATAGGTACTCGTTGATGGCCCTCTGGTGCTTGTGCAGATGCTGCAGCATTGCTAATGTCGAGTTCCACCTGGTGGGCATGTCACAGATCAGACGGTTTGTGGGAAGGTGGAATTCTCTTTGAATTTCTGCCAGGCGAACACTTGCTGGGAATGACCGTCTGAAGTGGCTGCAGACTTTTCTGGCCTGGCTGAGAAGCTCTGCCAGCCCTGGGTACTTGGTTAGGAAATGCTGTACCACCAGATTTAGGACATGTGCTAGGCATGGTACATGCGTCAATTTACCCTTGCGTAGGGCGGAGAGAAGGTTGCTGCCATTATCACAGACGATCATTCCCAGCTGAAGCTGGCGTGGTGTTAACCATCTCTGCACCTGCCCCTGCAGAGCTGACAGAATTTCTGGCCCGGTGTGGCTCCTGTCCCCTAAACAAACCAGCTCAAGCACAGTATGGCATCTTTTTGCTTGAGCCATTGCGTAGCCCCTGTCAGGCGTCGGTTTAACTGCCACTTCGCCAGAGACAGAGAAGGAGGAGGAGGAAGAGGGAGAGGTGGTGGTGGAGCAGACAGACCTCATACAAGCAGCTTTCTGGAGGTGTGGTGAATGAACAAGCTCCAGCACAGAGCCCCGTCTTGGATCCCTCCCAGCTGCAATCAGAGTTAGCCAGTGTGCCGTGAAGGAAATGTAATGACCCTGTCCATGCTTGCTGGACCACGTGTCTAAAGTCACATGCACCTTGCTGCTGACTGCCTTTCCCAATGACTCGATAACATTGTCTTCCACGTGCTGGTATAGTGCTGGAATGGCCTTCCGTAAAAAGTAATGGTGTTTTGGAACATGTCACTGTGGTACAGCACCTTCAGCAAATTCACGGAAGGGAGCAGAGTCCACCAGCTGGAAAGGCAGCAGCTGCAATGCGAGTAATTTTGCTAAGCTGTCATTTAGACGCTGTGCTTGGGAATGGTTGGGACTATATTTTCTCTTACGCTGCAGCAGCTGGGGCAACGTAATCTGACTGCGTAAATCTTCAGCTGATGGGATGCTGTCACATTGTGAGGAAGGACCTGGTACATCCATTACTGTAGCATCATCCCTGTCAGTGGAGGTTGTAGGCAATGACATGGCAGGACATACAGTGGGGGTAGAGACAGATGAGGAGGAGGAGGACCTACGCAAAGTTTTGCGCCAATAGGATATGTGGCAGGTGGTCATATGTCGTCTCAAGCACATGGTACCCAAGCGTCCGGTGTCTTTACCACGCTTGATCCTCATCTGACATAGATTAGAAATGGCAACGGTGCGGTCTGCTGCACATTTCTTAAAGAACTCCCAGACAGCAGAGTTCCTGGATGTGTGCTTTGAGACAACAGCGCTCTGCACCTGAGCAGCTCTGACATCTGATGCCTTGGACTGGCTAGTGCTACGGTTGGTCATAGAGGATGTTGTGCCTCGTGTTTGCTGTACCTCCTCCTCCCCCTCCTCCTCACTTGACTCCTCTGTTCGATCAGGCACCCAGGTGGAGTCAGTGACCTCATCATCATTGTCATCATCACCCCCTATTTCCTCATCACTGGAGCCAATTTGGCAGTATGCTGCAGCTGCTGGGGCAACATGAGTGCCAGTTATTTGTGTGTCATCACTGGCACCCCCTTCCTCTAGGTTGATTATACTCCCTTCCTCAACCTCAGAGATTGAATCAGAGCACTGTACTTGCTGTACATCCTCAAGCAGCATGTCACTGTCGTTGTAGTCAAACAATTCAGCTGACTTCTCCGTGTGTGATAGTGAGGCTACGGCAGGAGTAGCTGTGGACATGGAGGCTGCATTAGATGTTTTGGCAGCTGAGATGGACTGTAAAGCACTACAAGCCTGGCTGGCAGAGGATGAGGAGGATGAGGATGGCCTGGTTAGTCAATCCACCAAATCCTCTGTATGTTGCTGCTGCTTAAGACGGCCAGCACCAGTTAGAAAGGACAAGCGTGCCCCTGCAGAGGATGCACCACGTCCACTTCAACCAGAGGCACAGCCTCCCGACACAGAGACTGCTTGCCCTCTTATCTGTGTCTGGGAGCGTCTGCCTGTCCTTTTTGGTCTTTCTGACATGGTGAGTGATATATAGATTAAATATATACAGAACTCTGATTCAACTCTGATATAAAGATTAAAGATTTCCAGAACTCTGGTATAACTCAGTGAGACACCCTGATAGCTGGCAGCCAGTGACAAGACACAGATTACAATTCCCAGAAACCTCCTATAAATCAGTGAGACCCCCTGATGGGTGGCAGTAACAAGACACAAATTACAATTCGCAGAAATCTGCTACAAGTCAGTGGGACCCCCTGATAGGACCCCCTGATAGGTGGCAACAGTGACAAGACACAGATTACAATTCGCAGAAATCTGATAGAAGTATGTGGGACCCCCTGATAGCTGGCAGTGAGAAACACAGATTACAAATCTCAGAAACCTCCTATAAATCAGTGAGACCCCCTGATGGGTGGCAGTGAGTGACAAGACACAGATTACTTCAATTC
This sequence comes from Leptobrachium leishanense, assembly GCA_009667805.1. Classification (NCBI taxonomy): domain Eukaryota; kingdom Metazoa; phylum Chordata; class Amphibia; order Anura; family Megophryidae; genus Leptobrachium; species Leptobrachium leishanense. Next base: position 102,601,948 of record CM019069.1, on the reverse strand, counting down.
CCAGATATTTTGGAGAAATTACTGAGCCCCCAAAATTCTGGCTGGCAGTGACAAGACACAGATTACCTCAATTCACAAATATTTTGTAGAAATTACTGAGCCCCCACAATTCTGAGTGGCAAATTACAATTCACAAATATTTTGTAGAAATTACTGAGCCCCCAAAATTCTGTCTGGCACTGATAAGACACAGATTACCTCAATTCACAAATATTTTGTAGAAATTATTGAGCCCCCAAAATTCTGCGTGGCAGATTACCTCAATTCACAAATATTTTGTAGAAATTACTGAGCCCCCAAAATTCTGGCTGGCAGTGATAAAATACAGATTACCTCAGATTACCTCAATTCACAAATATTTTTTAGAAATTACTGAGCCCCCAAAATTCTGTCTGGCAGTGACAAGACACAGATTACCTCAATTCACAAATATTTTGTAGAAATTATTGAGCCCCCAAAATTCTGCGTGGCAGATTACCTCAGATTACCTCAGTTCACAAATATTTTGTAGAAATTACTGAGCCCCCAAAATTCTGGCTGGCAGTGATAAGACACAGATTACCTCAGACTACCTCAATTCACAAATATTTTGTAGAAATTACTGAGCCCCCAAAATTCTGTCTGGCAGTGACAAGACACAGATTACCTCAAATTACCTCAATTCCCAAATATTTTGTAGAAATTACTGAGCCCCCAAAATTTTGCGTGGCAGATTACCTCAAATTACCTCAATTCACAAATATTTTGTAGAAATTACTGGGCCCCCAAAATTCTGGCTGGCAGTGACAAGACACAGATTATCTCAGATTACCTCAATTCACAAATATTTTGTAGAAATTACTGAGCCCCCAAAATAGTTGCTGGGAGTGAGAACACAGAGATTACAACAATTCCCAGATATTTGGTAGAAATGAGACCCCCCCAGTAGATGAGACCCCCCCAGTAGCTGGTGGCAGGCTGGCAGTAAGAACACACACTAACACAACAACAATCTCCTCTGAAATCTCCTCTCAAACACGTGCAGAAGCTCTGTGTGAAGCCTTATATAGTGTGCTGCGGGACTTAGCTCTGTGAGCCCATGATTGGGCAAAAGTTGCCCAATCAGGACTCTGAGCCGTGATTGGCATAGTGTTGAACCTGTCTTGCACCTGACCTGTGGTCAGGTGCAAGGCTGTAGCCAATTACAAGCTTCAGGCCAGTGGAAAAGTGCATTGTGGTCCATTGTGGTGCATTGTGGGCGAACACGCGGCGAACAGGCGGAAATGATCGTAGTTCGCGAACATGCGAACAGGCTATGTTTGATGCGAACTCCGAACCGATCGAACCGAACAGCTCATCCCTAATTACAAAGTCCTAACGCTGATTAACGTCCGGCCGCGGTTAACAAAAAGTCAACCTGAGCCAGGATTTGGTGTTAACGGATTCCGCTTCTGCAGAATCCGTTAACACCAGCCAAAAAAATAAAAAAATGATTTGTATACTCGCCTCCTTTCCCGCGGTGAGGAACGCGGCTCCGTCCGCCTCCTCAGTCCGGCGGGAGCAGGGAAAGACTGGGGGAAAAAGTCCCCCCAGTCTTCCCCTGCGTATCACTATGCTGACCGGCCGGATCTTGCGAGGTGAGATCCGGCAGGTCATGTGACCGCCGGCGTCTGCCTCAATGGAGTCCTATGGACTCCATTGAGAGGATGCGGCGGCTCCACTTAGCGCGCGGTAACAATGCAGGCAGCTTTTTTAGTGCCTGCATTGTAATCTAGCGGTAAAACGGGCGCGCTAGGGGGAAAACTGCGGGCGCAGTTTTTCCTCCCTAGCGCCCCCGTTTTACCGCTAGGATCGGAATTTGGCCCTTAAACTTTAACCCAAAAATTCCTGAAAAATGCCCAAAAAAATCCTAAAAAATATACAAACAAAATGGCTTATTGCTGCAAGAGAATTTTTTTTGACGATTTAATAAATATTTAATAAAAACGCAAATATTTTTTTTCATTGAAACCTATGGGGGGAAAAAGCCTTGTTTCTTTAAAATAAGTTAGGAAACCTAAACTTTCAACCACATAAGTAAGGTGGCCCTGAACCACTTTAGTCACCTCTCTCCTACCTTAAAGGAACACTCCAACAAAAAAATCAACCCCCGTTTTTTTTTCCTAACCTATCCCTATTCCCTTAATAAAACTTTTTTTTTTTTTTTTCTTGTAACTGCAATACTTACCTTAAAATCCTCTTGTTTCCAGCGGCGTTTTTTTTTTTTATACTCACCTCCCTCCTCTTCCGCTCCCGTCCTTCTTCTTGCTGCGTCTTGGCTTCTGGTTTACGTGAGAAGCGCACATGCGCGCCTCTCACATAAGCCAGCCAATCGGCAGGCTTCCTCCCGGCTCCCTCTGAGGATTAGTGTTGCGCGCAAGAGGATGCGCGCAACACTAACCCTCAGAGGGAGCCGCCAGCTTCTGCGGGGAGTAGGAGACGTCATCGCGCTGAAAGCGCGATGACGTCTCCTACTCGGCAAAAGTCGGCAGAAGCGGGAAATATGATTCCCGCTCTGCTGACTGACAGCTGGGAGGGTGGAGTAAAGTCCTCCGCCTCTCTCAGCTGTTTTCAGCCTTTTCTGCAGATCGGCTGAGCGGAGGGAGGGGGGACAAAGGGCGGCATGCTCCGGGCATCATGACCACCTAAAATAGCTTAGGTGGTCATGTTGCCTAGAGTATCCCTTTAAGTCTGAGAGAACAGACCTGTTCAAAAGGATTAAACCTTCAACCATTAGAACACTAAACAAGAAAACAAAAAATAAGGGACCCCTGACTAAGGCTAGGGTCAGACGAGCGTGATTTCTACGGACTGTACGTCCGTGCACACGGACGTACGTTAGTACGGAAGACACAGTAGTGGCCACACAGTCCGTTTTTTCACTGACATATATATTGACGGATGTAGGAGGGAAAATAAATTAAAAAGCAAAACCATTTTGTCCGTGAAAAATGCTGGACGTATAAATGCAGTCCGTCTGACCACGTTCCATCACTCACACACAAAGCTATGCGGACGTTGCGGATGCAGCGCACTTTGTGCGGCCGTTCTAGTGGTTGTACGTTCTTGCCTGCCTGCTTCCGTTTGCCGCGGCCGTGGTGCGTCCGCAGTTCAGTGCGGACGTACTTTGTGTAACAGGCTCCAATGGACTTTCTTTCATGCTATCACGGACGTACTTTTAGGCGCAATCACGGACGTGAACACTACGCTCGTCTGACCCCAGCCTTAGGGATACACCTCAAAGAACAGGGGTGCCGGAAAAAAAAATCAGTAAATACTTTATTGGTATAAGTACCATTTACATTCATCGTAAACACCAGAAAGTTATAAAATCAAAAGGACAAAAGACACATGGGAATATTCTTGATCAATATACGTCTCCTATCAAGATTGATCAAGAATTTTCCCATGTGTCTTTTGTCCTTTTGATTTTATAATTTTCTGGTGGTCACGATGAATGGCTCTTATTTATACCAATAAAGTATTTACAGATTTTTTTTTTCCGGCACCCCTGTTCTTTGAGGCCCGGGTCAGACGAGCACACTGATCACGTCCGTGTTCCCGCACATTTGTACGTCCGTTATAGCATATAATTATGACCAATGGAGCCCGACACACAAATTACGTCCGCACGGAACTGCGGACGCATAACGGACGCGGCAAACGGACGCAGGTTAGGCAAGAATGTAAATCTGCTACAACGGACGCACAGAGTGTGCTGCATCCGCAACGTCCTCATAGCTTTGTGTGTGAGTGATAAAACATAGTCAGATGGACTGCATTTTTGACGTCCAGCATTTTTGACGGACAAAATGTTTTTCATAATAATTTTATTCCCCATCTACATAAATAAAAAAAAAGTCAGTCACAAAAACGGACCGCGTGGCCGCTACCATGTCGTCAGTCAGAAAGTACGTCCGTTGTGCACGGACGCAAAGTCCGCACAGAATGCGCTCATCTGACACTAGCCTTAGATGTATCCCTTAGGCTAGGGTCAGACGAATGCTTTTTTTGCATCGACCGTCAAAAAGTGCGTCCGAACGAATGGACGTATTTTTTCACGGAATACGCGATAGCAGTCACACGATGCGCAATTACGGCAGTGATTTTTTACGGATCCAAACCAGGGAACTTTGGGTGTATGGACGTTATGTTGGCCGGACATGAGCAGCGTCTGACGTCTCCTAATCACGCACACACGCCGCTATGCGGACGCAGCACACTCTGTACGTCAGTACTAGCGGTTTGACGTTCTCCAAAAAATGCATTCGTTTGCCACTTGCGTTGCGCGGCCGCACTTTAGGCTGGGGTCAGACTAGTGCATTTTTAACGTGCGTTTAGGCGCACTTAATCACGGCCGCAGTAGCAGCAATTGACGCGCAATGACGGCCAATATACGAAGTACGTCTGCTTTAAAGTCCGGCCGCGCAACGCAAGTGGAAAATGAACGCATTTTTTCGAGAACGCAGAACTGCTAGTACTGACGTACAGAGTGCGCTGCGGCAGCATAGCGGCGTGTTTGCGTGATTAGGAGATGTCAGACTCTGCTAATTTCTAGCCTAAATAACATCCAGACGCAAAAAGTGTTTTATTGACGATCTGTAAAAAATCACGCACAAAAATGTGCGTCGTCTGACCGTTTTTGCGCATTCCGGGAAAAAATACATTCAATACGTTCGGACGCACTTTTTGACGGTCGCTGCCAATTATGCATTCGTTTGACCCTAGCCTTAGTGCGGCCGTTCTTCGTATGCTGCCCGGCGTTGGACGTCATTTACTGCTAGTACGGCCGTGATTAAGTGCGGCTAAATGCACGTTAATACTGCGTTCGTCTGACCCTAGCCTTAGTCAGGGGTCCCTCCTTTTTTGTTTTCTTGTTTAGTAACCTAAACTTTCACCCAGAAAATCCGAAAAAGGGCTACAAAATCCTAAAAAAAATTAAGAAATAGAATGGCTTATTGCTGCACGTGAAAAAGAAATATAACAGATTAATAAATATTTAATGAACACAGGAATTATTTTAACATTGAAATTTATGGGATTATTTTGGTACCAGCTGGTATTTTTATTGTAGTATGCCAGCTGTATTTTTTTTTTGAGGCAATGTAAGCCATGAACTGGTCCATCTAGCAAGGAAGCAAGGTATGTTCATCTTGTTCAAATCCACGTGTGCGCTAGGGATGAGCCGAACACCCCCGAGTTTTGTTCGCATTCGAACTCGAACTTTTCAAAAGTTCGAATTCAAACTCGAACACGAACTCAATACAAGTCAATGGGACTCAAAGTTCGATTTTTAGAGTGCCCTCCAAAAGGGCATATATGCTAGATATTTGCCATAAAAGGTGTATGGGGGTCCGGGTAGTGCCCGGGGGACAGGAAACAAGGACAAAAAGTAAAAAAAAAACGTTTTTAAAGGGACAGTGAGTTTTCCATGAAATAAGGGTTAAAAATAAAAATGAAAAATTCCTTCAAATATCGTGCCTAGGAGGTCCCCATAACCTGCCCGTGAAGTGGCAGCTTTCTAGGATGTATAGAAACATTTCAAAACAATGTCCGGTCCGGGTAGTGCCCTGGGGGACAGGAAACAAGGACAAAAAGTTTTAAAAAAGATGTTTTTTAACTCCTTCACTGCTGACGACGTGTGGGACACGTCCTCAGTTACTCCCACCATATGCTGAGGAGGACGTGTCCTACACGTCATCAGCTTTGCGGGACCCCCGGCGGAGATACTCACCTCTCTGTCTGGGGTCCCACGGCGTTCTGACTTCAGCGTCCTCAGACAATGAAGTCAAGCTCCTCCCGACGTAAATGACGTCATCGCACCATGCGTGATGACATAATTTCCAGGCGACCCCTGGCAATGCCGGGAGATCGCCTGGAAGGGAGGGGGGGATCCGTTCGGATCCCTCTCCCTCCCGATCGGGAGGTCCCACAAAAAAAAGCCAGGCACCACTTAAAAGGGAAGAGTCTCCCCTTTTAAGCTGTGCCTGACTTTAACCCCTTAGGCACCGGGTCGCAATTCGGCGCCTTGCGGCGCCGAAGTGCGGCCTAGCTCCGGTGGGGGCCGCCATCTTGGATGGTGGCTCCACCCCCGGGTCCCCCCTCACTGCCTGACGTCCTGACGTATAGTGTGATGATGTCAGATAGCCAGGGAATCCCTAGTTGCCCGGAATCCCCTGGTGGAGATAGGGGGTTCATTTGAACCCCAATATCTCCAGAACCGTGGCAGCTAGGGGGTCATGGAGGGTGTCAATCGAAAGGCCTTTCGAATGATACCCAACATGACCAGGTATAAAGTAAAAAAATAAAAATAAAAAAAATAAAAACATGTATTTTTTTTGTGTGTTATTTTTATTAACCCTTTCGCTGCTGAGGCTTTTCCCGCCTCTGTGCTGAGGTCATTTTTACCGGTTTTGCTCATCATGTTTAAACGTGTTTTTAAGGCTTATTTTAGTATATGACCCAGACATATTATATATCGTTCTTTCCGTCAGACTCAGTAGATTCATAATATGTCATTATTATATGTATATGTTATGTCATGTCTGTATATTATAACAAAAAATGCAATAAAATATGTATTTTCAATAATTTACAACGTGTAAAGTGTTTTTTTCACATTTTAACATGCGAGCAATTGCGGTTATATTTTGTATGGGTGCGCTTGTTAAAAAAATTAGAGATGGTGTCTCGTTACATTTTTTTTGGGGGAAAATTACGCGATTTTTAACAAACGCACCGCATACAAAAATCGTTAGTGCAGCATCATTGTTCACATTATAATTGCAATGGGAACAATATTGCTACACTAACAAACCAAAAAAAAGAAAAAAAACAAATGTTTATTTTTTTTTTATAATTTTTTTTTAAAATATATTTTTTATTTTTAATTTTATTTTTATTTTTTTTTAAAAACTTTTTTCACATTCAAGTTTGGTATTGTTGGAACGGCCATGCTCTGGCCGATCCAACCATACCAAACATTAACCCCTAACTGCCACGGATCGGGAGATAGGGAGTTCATTGGAACTCCCTATCTCCACAGTTGGTGGCAGTTAGGGATTAACTCTAGGACTGGCGTCATCGTGCTACGCACGATGACGCCAGTCCTCAGGGGGAGTTCCCGGAGGCTTGGCCGACATCCAAGATGTCGGCCAGCTCCGGGAAAGGATCGCGAACCGGCGCTTTTCAGCGCCGATTCGTGATCGAGCTCCCCAGGGATTAATGCCAGGTACCATTTGGAAGGGCAGGCTGTGCCCTTCCAAATGATGCCTGGGTTAACCCCCGCAGAGCCGCCGATCGGGAGGGAGAGAGTTCCGAAGGACCTCCCCCCCTCCCTTTCAGGCGCCTCCTCCGCACATGCGGGGGGGGCGCCTGAATTAGGTGTCATCGCGCTGCCGCGATGACACCTAATTCTGGCGGCTGCGGTCCCGGATGCGCGGCTGACATCGAGGATGTCAGCCCGCACCGGGGGGGCCAGCAATCGGCCAGAATCCAGCCGAACGCTGACCCCAATGGGAGGACGCGCTCAGCGCGTCCTCCGCACAGCAGCGGGAATGCGGAGGACGCGCTGAGCGCGTCCTCCGCATTGAAAGGGTTAATGCTGCAATATTGTTCACATTTCAATTATAATGTGAACAATGATGCTGCGCTAATGATTTTTTTCTATAGTGTGCGTTTGCTAAAAATCACATAATTCCCCTCAAAATATTTAATAAGTCCCCATTTCTAAGGCTAGGGTCAGACTAACGCAGTATTAACGTGCGTTTAGCAGCACTAACTCACGGCCGTGCTAGCAGCAAATGACGTCCAATGCCGGGCAGCATACGAAGAACGGCTGCACGAAAGTGCGGCTGCGCAACGCAAGTGGCGAACGAACGCATTTCTGCAAGAACGTGATACCGCTAGTACTGTCGTACAGAGTGCGCTGCGTCCGCTAGCGGCGTGTGTGCGTGATTAGAAGACGTCAGACGCTGCTAATGTCCGGCCAACATAACGTCCAGACACAAAAATGGTTTTATTGATGATCCGTACAAAATCACGGACGAAAATGCGCATCGTATGACCGCTATCGCGTATTCTGTGAAAAAATGCGTCCATTCGTTCGAACGCACTTTTTCACGGACAACGCGATAAATGCGTTAGTCTGACCCTAGCCTAATTTTTGTACAAGCGCACCCCATAGAAAATATAACCGCAAATGTTCATGTGATAAAAGGTGAAAAAAAACACTTTACACGCTGCAGATGATTAAAAATTCAAGCTTTATTGCATTTTTTGTTATAATATACAGGCAGAACATGACGTATACATATAAAAATGATATATTATGAATCTGTCGAGTCTGCCGGAAAGAACGATATATAATATGTCTGTGTCAGGAACCTGGACGCCAGCGCCGCAGGAAACCTAGAAGCAGGCCAGTTTTCTGGAATGATACTGGTAATCCTAAACCAGGCTGATCCAGCAACCAGGTGCTGGCTAATGCATCCTGATTCCCCCTCTACAAAAAGGAACCACTCCCAAGGCACGATGCTTCTGCATTGCTATAGTGAACCCCTCACTAGTAGGAAGCTGCCTTTGAACTATTATAACCATTGTATCCTGGTTCCTCTATTCTACTCACAGTTCTGCATCCAGACCCTCTGCTTACCTGAGACCCTCTGACCCTGAGACCCTCTGATCCTGAGACCCTCTACCTGACCTTCTGCTCCTGAGACCCCTTACCTACTACGGACCCTCTGCTCCTCAAAAACCTCTACCTGAATCCTCAGAACCTGCTGCCCTGCATCCCGCAGAATCCTCAGAGCCTGCTGCCCTGCATCCCGCAGAATCCTCAGAGCCGGCTGCCCTGCATCCCGCAGAATCCTCAGAGCCTGCTGCCCTGCATCCCGCAGAATCCTCAGAGACTGCTGCCCTGCATCCCGCATAACCCTCAGAGCCTGCTACCCTGCATCCTGCAGAATCCTCAATCTGCTGCTCTACAGACCCAGGACCCTCTGCAGACCCTGGGCCCTCTGCCTCAAATACTCTTCTGCTTCTATTTCTGATTTATTTTCTAAAGATCTCCTTCACTCTACATTCTCCTATTTTGCTTTCCATATCTGGTTTAACCCTGCTCTAATTTCTATATCTACTCTTTCTCTTTATATGTAAGTAGTATAGTTTAGTGTAGTTTAGTATTGCTACTTTTTGTCTACCTTTCTCTCAGCTTGCCTTTTAGTTAAAGTTATTACTGTTTATTGTTTATTCAGTGTGCTCCCTTCCCCTCAGTATTACCAATCCCTTCTATATTTATCTATTGCCTTTTATGTTCTATGACTTCCTAATAAACCCTCCTTTTGTTTATACATCTACGATTCTCAGCAAATTTCATTGCACATTGGGCTCAATTCTACCACCCTGGAACCAGCTCCTTACAGTCTGGGTCGTATAATAAAATGTGGCTTCAAATCGCGTTTAAACATGATGAGCGAAAGTGGTAAAAATTAGCTCAGCACACAGCGGTGAAATGCCTCAGCAGTGAAAGGGTTAAAGGAACAGTGAGTTTCCATAAAATAAGGGTTAAAACTAAAAACAAAAAATTCCTTCAAATATCGGGAGGTCCCCATAACCTGCCCGTGAAGTGGCGGATTTGTAGGATGTACGGAAACATCGCCATCACAGAGCCACATACGACACCTAGCACTCCCAGTCTGCATACAATGTATCAAATTCATGAGACCGGACTAATTAGAAGCAGATGTTATTTCCAAACACTAATTAAACACCTGTTGTTTTTGCCGTTTGAGAGCACAGGTCATTTAGAGGTGAGAATCTTTGCACCTAGAAATTAGTTTTTAATTCAATATCTAATAAACCGTTGCTTATAATATTCTGCAGTAAAGAGTCTCTTTATTTCTAGATTTTTTTTGTATTTTCTTTTAAGCATTTTTTATACTTTTTTCAAAATTTAATTTTGCCGGAGAGCAGGCGCTGCCTTGCCGACGCTGGGATCGATACAGTCACTTGCCAGAGACCTAGTAATCCATCGTGGAGAGTTTTGCACAGATGCAGAGTAGCAGATTGGACCCCGAGTAAGGAGACTGCGATGATCCACAGGGAGTGCAGGCGGTAGGCCGTGACCTTGCTGTAAAGACGGACAAGCAGGAGAAGCGGATCCGGTGGCACAGAGTCCCAGTGAAATCCAGCAGAGAGACGTCCTTGATCGGGCAGCGGAACAGAGTGTCTGGAGGATGGGTGAGAGGCCTTCCAGGACACAGTCAAACTATAACAAAGCACGCTGCAGTATTGCTTAAATCTACAGGGCCCCAATGTGACTAGTCAAAGATTTCCCAAATCCTTTCACTGGCCAGTTGAAATATAGTACCCGGGTACCTGAGCACACACACACACACACACCTTTTTGGGACATAACCTGCACGGGACTTACACTCCAGAAACAAAGGGGTTAAACTTTTATTTTACCGCTGCGCGTTTCTCGCATTACGAAATCCTGTTTTCTATGCACTGTGTTTATATTATATATGCAGCTTTATTGAGACCAGTAAAGTATATAATTTATAAAATCTACAACAGTGCTGGTGTATATTTATTCCCTAGCGTGGAGAGACTAACCCAAGGTTAAATTCAGCGGCTCCTCCGGGAGTGAGTGCTACAAATATATAACCGTAAAAATGCAGATGACAAAAATGTGAAAAAAATAACTTTACACGCTGTAGGTGATTGATACACACCAAAAATATACTATATACATATATATATATATATATATAATTTTCTCTCTCAACTTACACTCGGAAGCAGAGCAGGGGAATTGAGAAAGGTGTATAAGAGCTCACAGCTTCGGGCAACAGTGCATGGTGTATTAACACGTCTGAGTTAATTGTTGATTCATCAAATGCCTACTGTGACCATTGGCACTCGTTCCTCTGGCTGTCATTTCGTTAAAGGGAATCAGTGGTTAATTCACTCCTTTACTGAGACTCCGCTATTCAACTAAAATGTTTTACAGTGTAAATGGTCAATCCGGCAAGAAAAACTGAGCCTCTCAGACATCACGCGGTCAGACTGCTGCGAATGGGACAGCGTTCTCCTTGTTAAATTAAAATCTAATACTCCTCAAATGCTGCCTAACCCCCATAAATCACAGCTAAATAGAGAGCAGATCAACAGCGGCACAGACAAAAAGAGTTTGCTTTTCATTGCAATATAAATAATCACTAACATGATTTGCAGTAGTGGAGGAGAGTTTTCGGCCGCAGCAAGTCGGTCTAGGAAATGAGAGCCTGCGTAGATTTGCAGGACTGCGACATCTGGCTCTCCCTCTTGCACGGTGCACCCTGTCTGACCATGAACAGCCTGTGAGGCCAAGGCAAAAGACGCAGATGTCACGTGGAAAGGTGCACACTGTGACATCAGAGGGGCAGCTGACCACACCTTGGAGTTCTACAGAACACGGCCGGCGGCAGCACATCCTCCAAGAGGCCTGGCCTCCAGTATGAGAAGGTCTGATCTTAAGCAGCTGACCGGGTGCCAAGGCCAGTCCGGGCCTGGTGGCACCCCCTCCCCATCAGTAGCACCGCCTGGTAGCTGGGGAGGATCGCCCTCTCCCTAAGTACGCCCCTGCTGTCACTGCAGGAGAAGATCAGAGCATCGTGCTCTGATCTCCTCTGCTCGTACCGCCAGAAAAAAAGCCCTGGATTACCTAAACCAGCAGCCCGAAGCCCACACGAGGAACCGCCAAAATTCAAATGCAGACTCACCCTCCCGTGTGATGGACACCATCAAACTGGAGGTTCCTCCGGGGTCCAGAAACAGTGATGCGCACCCTCCGAGTCCCGGGCCGCTGGTGGGACTCTGGAGCTGGGAGGAGAGAAATGCCGGCTGCAGACAGGAGGATCCGCCCACACACGTGCCAGCCGCGCTCTTACACTGGCTCGGCTGGCAGGCCTCATGTCACGAGTGTTGGGTGGGAGCAATTGGGGAACGCTCACTGCTCATACAAGGGATACTGCCTACGCACAAGGAAATCCCACCGCTGGCACGCAAGGGATCCCGCCGCCAGCGCAGATGAAAAAAATAGTGCGGCGCCAGTGTCAGGCGGCAAAATTTGCCGCTCTATGGGATTTGCCGCTCGGAGCGCTTGCTCCACTCTGCACCATGAGCGGGCCAGCCCTGCACTGAGCATACCATTTGTCATGCCTGCACTCCTCTGCAGCCATATGGGCACACTGAGCTCTCTGTATGCACACATACACTATATTGCCAAAAGTATTCGCTCACCCATCCAAATAATCAGAATCAGGTGTTCCAATCACTTCCATGGCCACAGGTATATAAAATCAAGCACCTAGGCATGCAGACTGTTTTTACAAACATTTGTGAAAGAATGGGTCGCTCTCAGGAGCTCAGTGAATTCCAGCGTGGAACTGTGATAGGATGCCACCTGTGGAACAAATCCAGTCGTGAAATTTCCTCGCTACTAAATATTCCACAGTCAACTGTTAGCTGCATTATAAGAACGTGGAAGTGTTTGGGAACGACAGCAACTCAGCCACGAAGTGGTAGGCCACAGCATCTGCTGACCCCGCTCCGTCAGTTTACGAGGTGCATAGTGCGAAGAGGTCACCAACTTTCTGCAGAGTCAATCGCTACAGACCTCCAAACTTCATGTGGCCTTCAGATTAGCTCAAGAACAGTGCGCAGAGAGCTTAATGGAATGGGTTTCCATGGCCGAGCAGCTGCATCCAAGCCATACATCACCAAGTGCAATGCAAAGCGTCGGATGCAGTGGTGTAAAGCACGCCAACACTGGACTCTAGAGCAGTGGAGATGCGTTCTCTGGAGTGATGAATCGCACTTCTCCATCTGGCAATCTGATGGACGAGTCTGGGTTTGGCGGTTGCCAGGAGAACAGTACTTGTCTGACTGCATTGTGCCAAGTGTAAAGTTTGGTGGAGGGGGGATTATGGTGTGGGATTGTTTTTCGGGAGCTGGGCTTGGCCCCTTAGTTCCAGTGAAAGGAACTCTGAATGCTTCAGCATACCAAGACATTTTGGACAATTCCATGCTCCCAACTTTGTGGGAACAGTTTGGAGCTGGCCCCTTCCTCTTCCAACATGACTGTGCACCAGTGCACAAAGCAAGGTCCATAAAGACATGGATGACAGAGGCTGGTGTGGATGAACTTGTCTGGCCTGCACAGAGTCCTGACCTCAACCCAATAGAACACCTTTGGGATGAATTAGAGAGGAGACTGAGAGCCAGGCCTTCTCTTCCAACATCATTGTGTGACCTCACAAATGCGCTTCTGGAAGAATGGTCAAAAATTCCCATAAACACACTCCTAAACCTTGTGGACAGCCTTCCCAGAAGAGTTGAAGCTGTGATAGCTGCAAAGGGTGGACCGACGTCATCTTGAACCCTATGGAATGGGATGTCACTTAAGTTCATATGTGAGTCAAGGCAGGTGAGCGAATACTTTTGGCAATATAGTGTATGTAGATCATAGAAAATACACAGAAACACACTAATATATATATATATATATATATACTGTATATATATTATATACAGTGGCAAGAAAAAGTATGTGAGCCCTTTGGGATTACGTGGAGTTTTGCATGAATTGGTCATAAAATGTGCTCTGATCTTCATCTAAGTCACAACAATTTGAAAAACACAGTCCGCTTAATATAATACAACATAAACATTATATGTTTTCATGTTTTTATTGAACAGAACATGTAAACATTCACAATGCAGGGTGGAAAAAGTATGTGAACCTTTGGACTTAATAACTGGTTGACCCTCCTTTGGCAGCAATAACCTCAAAAAAAGTTTTCTGTAGTTGCAGATCAGACCTGCACAACGATCTTGAGTAATTTTGGACCACTCCTCTTCACAAAACTGTTTCAGTGTAGCAATATTCTTGGGATGTCTGGTGTGAATCGCTCTCTTAAGGTCATGCCACAGCATGTCAATCGGGTTGAGGTCAGGACTCTGACTGGGCCACTCCAGAAGGCGTATTTTGTTTTGTTGAAGCCATTCTTTTTTTGAATTGTATGCTTTGGGTCATTGTCCTGTTGCATTACCCATCCTCTGCAGAGCTTCAGTTGGCAGACAGATGGTCTTACGCTTTCCTGCAAAATGTCTTGATAAACTTTTTCCATCAATGACAACAATCCGTCCAGGCCCTGGGGCAGCAAAGCAGCCCCAAACCATGATGAGATTTTGATGTTGGTGTGCTGTGCCTTTTTTTCTCCACACATAGTGTTGTGTGTTTTTTCCAAACAACTCAATTTTGGTTTCATCTGTCCACAGAATATTTTGCCAGTAGTGCTGTGGAACATCCAGGTGCTCTTTTGCAAACTTCAAACGTGTTGCAATATTCTTTTTGGACAGCAATGGCTTCCTCCGTGGTGTCCTCCCATGTACTCCATTCTTTTTTAATGTTTTCCTTATTGTAGATGTGTCAACAAAAATGTTAGCATGTGCCAGAGATTTCTGTAAGTCTTTAGCGGACACTCTAGGATTCTTCTTTACCTCATTAAGCATTCTGCGCTGTGCTCTTGTAGTCATTTTTACAGGACGACCATGCCTAGGGAGAGTAGCAACAATGCTGAACTTTCTCCATTTGTAGACAGTCTGTCTTACCGTGGACACATGAACATCAAGGCTTTTGGAGATACTTTTGTAACCCTTTCCAGCTTCGTGCAAATCAACAATTCTTAATCGTAGGTCTTCTGAGAGCTCTTTTCTGCGAGGCATGGTTCACATCAGGCAGTGCTTCTTGAAACCAGTAAACCCAAAACTGGTGTATGTTTTTAAAGGGCAGGACAGCTTTCAGCAACACATCCAATAATATCACACTGATTGGACTCAAGGTTGGCTCACTCCTGGCTCCAATTAGCTCTTGGAGAAGTCATTAGGCTAGGGATTCACATACTTTTTCCACCCTGCACTGTGAATGTTTACATGTTCTGTTCAATAAACACATGAAAACATATAATGTTGTGTTGTAGTATTTTTAAGCAGACTGTGTTTTTCAATTGTTGTGACTTAGATGAAGATCAGAGCACATTTTATAACCAATTCATGCAAAACTCCACGTAATCCAAAGGTTTCACATACTTTTTCTTGCCACTGTATATATGGCCAACACCGGCTCCAATGCTCAATTTATGGCCATTGACCACATTCCCCCACTGGCCAGGGGTGGCAACCGTTCACAGGTATTGCTTCAAAGGGAAACGTTCTGGATCTGCACCCTAGATACGGTCGTACCGCATGGCTTGAATGAATACATCTCTTTCAATTCTTTCCTCTCGGCTCGCTAATCACCTTCTGTATTTTTCTCTTTTTTCTCATCTCCCTCTGTTTTCTCTCTCTCTTTTCTTCTCTCTTTCTTCTATTTTTTCTCTCTACATTCTGCCTTTTATTCTTCTACACTTCGTTGGGCGCACCTTGCTGTATATATTTTTTTACATTTTCACGCACACTCCCTTTTTTCACACCCACTTCAGGCAGGCTTTAGGCATTCCTTTATCATCCCTTTTCTGCACTTTTATATATGGCCACGTCCTTTCCATGCTGCATGGATCTTCTTTCCTTTTTTCATATATTTCATTCAATTGCACCGCACATGGGGATTTCTTCCTTCTTTCCCCTTTCTCCTTGTTCTCTTCTATCTCTTTCCCTCTTTCCCTACTTACCATTTCTTCACCTTTTCACTTTCTTCACCTTTTTTTAATTCTCCATCTTTTTCAACTTTTTCTCACTCTATTCTCACTCCGTTTTATCTTCCTGATTTGGCATCAGGCCTTCCCTCACATTAATATATGTTATTATCACCATCACGATTTCTTCACCTTGCTGGTTCTTCACTTCCTCTACATAGAAACTTACACTCTTCACATTCCACTTTTTCATCTTTTTCTCCATATATCTCGCTTCCTCACCACACATCGCTGTTTCTAGTTTTTTTTGCTTCTTCATTTTTTTTCTTTCTTCCTCATTTTTTCCACCTCGTCTTATTGCATATCTGCATTCTCCATCTCATTGTCTTCACACTTCGCTCTCACTATATACATCTGCACGTGGATGTACTCACCGCGATCTGATTGATGGCCTCCCACGACATGTGGGGTCACCAGGGGTGCATGCATATAGGCTATCGCGCACCTAAACCTTGATTGGGGATGCATGCATTGGGAGACATTATTTGTCCCTGCTGCTGTGCTAAGGCTATAGGTTTATTGTTGGTCAACAAACAATAACGTGTGTGTGATGGTTGGCGCTAAAGAGAGAAGAAAAAATAATTTTTGGACGGGTGCTGCCAATATACTCATCCAGGTAGTCTGTCCAACTGCCCAAAAAAGAACAAATATAGAAAATAAATGGAGTTGGAGGCGGGCGCGCCCAATCTTCAAATGGAGTAATAAATAAGAGAACAGTCTGTGTAACTGATCTCTAGATAGTCTTTATCAGATGGCTGAAATGAGTCCAAAATAAAGAAGGTAGATTTAAATACCGTGTCTCTGAATAGCAGTCTATTCCAAAAAGTCTGTTATGTACCTCAAATAAACAGTCTTGGCCGCTGGGCAGGTCTCTGCAAGCTCCGTGGCAAATCAGATGGTTAATAGGTAGTAATAATTCGACACAAGTCCCATGGTGCCAGTCAGAAGGTTCACCCCTTCGTAGTTCCGTCCCTCAAGATGTCACAAGATCATCAGGGTTGGTCTCCGAAATGCGCTTTATCCTCCTTAGGATGTCCGCAGGGAACTTCAAATAAATAGACCAGACACGAGAGTCTTACACCTCCTTACAACTTGGAAGTACTGCGTGCCCCGTGAGAGCGGACTCCAGGTCTAAGACTCTCGTGTCTGCTCTATTTATTTGAAGTTCCCTGCGGACATCCTAAGGAGGATAAAGCACATTTCGGAGACCAACCCTGATGATCTTGTGACATCTTGAGGGACGGAACTACCGAGGGGTGAAACTTCTGACTGGCACCATGGGACTTGTGTCAAGTTATTACTACCTATTAACCATCTGGTTTGCCACGGAGCTTGCAGAGACCTGCCCAGCGGCCAAGACTGTTTATTTGAGGTACATAACAGACTTTTTGGAATAGACTGCTATTCAGAGACACGGTATTTAAATCTACCTTCTTTATTTTGGACTCATTTCAGCCATCTGATAAAGACTATCTAGAGATCAGTTACACAGACTGTTCTCTTATTTATTACTCCATTTGAAGTTTGGGCGCGCCCTCCTCCAACTCCATTTATTTTCTATTATTGTTGGTCAACCACCGCCGATCGGGCCCTCTCATAAGTTCCCCCTTCCTGACACTCTGTCTTCATCCTGATGGATATTATGCACCGATCATCTGCCGGCCAGTCACCCCTGCCCCTTTCTCTCTCCCTCCCCCTCCCTCGGCATTTCCTTGCAATGCTATGGCAACGGACAAGCCCGTTTTGCATTCGGGGGTTGTATCC
Source organism: Leptobrachium leishanense (assembly GCA_009667805.1). Taxonomy (NCBI): domain Eukaryota; kingdom Metazoa; phylum Chordata; class Amphibia; order Anura; family Megophryidae; genus Leptobrachium; species Leptobrachium leishanense. The sequence goes on along the minus strand of CM019069.1, from coordinate 102,584,426 downwards.
ATGTTCTGGACCAACACTCGAACCCCCATGTGGAGTGTTACAATTTGGGGAGAGGACTCACAGGGATGTCCTCCTGTTTTTATTACCATTTTTTACTGTATGTAACGGCCCGGCTCTCGATCTCGCCGTTATGTCTTCCTTCCTTATGTGACTTTGTTAGGGATTGTTATGATCACGCCCCCTAACACGTCATCGCGCACCTGCACCCGACACTTCCGGGTTGCCTCCTCGCGCGGTGGGGCACGGGTACGAGCGGGATTGGGTGAGTTACTTGTCTCTGTCTGTATATAAAATATGATACTGTATATTATTTTCACCTTGAAAAAGGCCTCTAGGGACCGAAACTTTGGTTTTTATATGATTCTTCAATAAATCTAATTTCATTAAGTCCTCTAGTGCCTCCCCATCCATATTTTTGTCGTGTATCCTGTTTATGGGAGCTAAGCACTGAGGCCAGAAAACATCTACTCTCATTGGGGGCCTCTCAGGAGTCAGCCACCCGGGGAAACGAGTGCCTGGTTGACCGATTTTTATATAGGTTTTAGGCTGGGGTCAGACGAGCGTAGTGTTCACGTCCGTGATTGCGCCTAAAAGTACGTCCGTGATAGCATGAAAGTAAGTCCATTGGAGCCTGACACATGAAGTACGTCCGCACTGAACTGCGGACGCACAACGGCCGCGGCAAACAGACGCAGGTTAGGCAAGAACGTAATACTGCTAGAACGGACGTGCGGAGTGCGCTGCGTCCACAACGTCTGCATAGCTTTGTGTGTGAGTGATGGAGCATGGTCAGACGGACTGCATTTATACGTCCAGCATTTTTGACGGACAGAATGTTTTTTCATTGTAATTTATTTTTCCCTCCTACATCCGTCAAAAATAACTTCAGTGAAAAAACGGACTGTGTGACCACTACTGCGTCATCCGTACTGACGATGTCCGTACTGCACGGACGTACAGCCCGTAGAAATCACGCTCGTCTGACCCCAGCCTTATATATATATATAACCTAACACATGTTTTGTAAACGATTGTCTCATTAATCAAAGTGTAATCTCTAGTAAAAATGGTGATAATTAGGGATGAGCCGAACACCCCCGAGTTCGGTTCGCATTCGAACTCGAACTTTCCAAATGTTCGAATTCAAACTCGAACTCAATACAAGTCAATGGGACTCAAAATTCGATTTTTAGAGTGCCCTCCAAGAGGGCATATATGCTAGATATTTGCCATAAAAGGTGTATGGGGGTCCGGGTAGTGCCCTGGGGGACAGGAAACAAGGACAAAAAGTTTTAAAAAAAACGTTTTTAAAGGGACAGTGAGTTTTCCATGAAATAAGGGTTAAAAATAAAAACGAAAAATTCCTTCAAATATCGTGCCTAGGAGGTCACCATAACCTGCCCATGAAGTGGCGGATTTCTAGGATGTATAGAAACATTTAAAAACAAAAAAATGACGTTTCAAATGACGGTAAATGCTTTTCCTTTAATCTATTCATAAACAACTGCTTGGGGCGGCAGCCTGTATGAAAAGACATTTTAGGATGCATAAAGTTTAGTGATTTTTTGGCTAAATTATGGTGAAACTTATGCAGGCTTTGGATGAAAGTAACAATGGGTGCTTTAAAATTGGGCTTTTAGCGTCGGCAACAGTGCCATCACACCGTAACCCCTCTGAGGATATGAATCTGGTACAGGCGTCAGTGGCAGTGCACCCAGATATTGTGCCTTTGGTGCCAGGCCAGCAAGTGCCATCATACAGTAACACCTCTGTGGTATTGTGGAAGAGTGCACGGGTGGACCATGCGGTCAGGGCCGGTGCTAGACTAGTTTGCACCCTAGGCAAGACCAGCTACTTGCACCCCCTTCCAAAAAAACAACAACATGAAACTGCTAAATTCCTTTTTATTTAAGAATAAAGTTTGAAAAGCACCAATAGTAAAGGTAAAATAAATATAAATAAACTGTATTAAACCGTTTTAAATTAACTCTATTAAACAAATTAAAATTAACTGTATTGAACAAATATAAATTAACAAAAAAATAAGAGTTGTCACGTAAGTTTTAATTTCAGACACATCAAAATTCCACTTTGCGTGCCTTATCCTTTGCAAATTTTCATCATGCGTATATATGTATTGTCCAGGCCAGCTCACATCATGCGTATATATATATTGCCCAGGCCAGCTCACATCATGCGTATATATATTGCCCAGGCCAGCTCACATCATGCGTATATATATATTGCCCGATCCAGCTCACATCCTGCGTATATATATATTGCCCAGGCCAGCTCACATCATGCGTATATATATTGCCCAGGCCAGCTCACATCATGCGTATATATATATTGCCCGATCCAGCTCACATCATGCGTATATATATATTGCCCAGGCCAGCTCACATCATGCATATATATATTGCCAGGCCAGCTCACATCATGCATATATATATATTGCCCGATCCAGCTCACATCATGCGTATATATATATTGCCCAGGCCAACTCACATCATGCGTATATATATTGCCCAGGCCCAGGCCAGCTCACATCATGCGTATATATATATTGCCCGATCCAGCTCACATCATGCGGATATATATATTGCCCGATCCAGCTCACATCATGCGTATATATATATATTGCCCAGGCCAGCCCACATCATGCTCACAGTCACAGATGCGCCATCGAGCGTATATATATTGCCCAGGCCAGCTCACATCATGCGTATATATATTGCACAGGCCAGCTCACATCATGCGTATATATATTGCCCAGGCCCAGGCCAGCTCACATCATGCGTATATATATTGCCCAGGCCAATCCCCTGGTGGAGATATGAACCCCCTATCTCCAGGCAGCTAGGGGGTCATGGAGGGTGTCAATTGAAAGGCCTGAGCATGGCCTTTCGAATGATACCCAACATGACCAGGTATAAAGTAAAAAAAAAGAAAAACATGTATTTTTTTGTGTTATTTTTATTAATGCAGCAATATTGTTCACATTTCAATTATAATGTGAACGATGATGCACTAATGATTTTTTTCTATGGGGTGCATTTGCTAGAAATCACGTAATTCCCCCCACAAAATGTCACACGTCCCCATTTCTAATTTTTGTACAAGCGCACCCCATAGAAAACATAACCGCAAACGCTCATGTGCTAAAATGTGAAAAAGAAACACTTTACACACTGCAGATGATTAAAAATTCAATTTTTATTTGCATTTTTGTCATAATATACAGGCAGGACATGACATATACATATAAAAATGATATATTATGAATATGCGGAGTCTGCTGGAAAGAACGATATCTAATATGTCTGAATCATTTTATAAAATGTGGCTTTAAATCGCGTTTAAACATGATGAGCGAAGGCAGTAAAAATGAGCTGAGCACACAGCAGTGAAATGCAGCATATTAGAGGAAGATTAAGTAGAGAAATTAACACTTCTCAGAACAGACACCACACCCTCAGTATAGTCTACATACATACAATGTATCAAATTGATTAGACCAGACTAAAAACACCTGTTGTTTAAGCCCTTTGAAAACACAGGTCATTTAGAGGTGAGAATCTTTGCACGTACACATTAGTTTTTAATTCAATATCTAATAAACCGTTGCTTATAATATTCTGCAGTAAACAGTCTCTTTATTTCTAGATATTTTATTATTTTTTTAAGCATTTTTTATACTTTTTTTCCCAAAAAAATTTTTTTTTCGAACTCGAACCGAACACGCCAAACAGTTCGAAGTTCGCGAACTTGCGAACGGCCAAAGTTCGATTCGAACTCCGAACTGATCGAACCGAACAGCTCATCCGTAGTGATAATCTGTGCCACTGGCGCCACCCGGAGGTGATGGCAAATAAACAACCTCAACACAATCAAATAAAATACAATGCAAGTAAAATGGTGCAAATAGGATAAAACAATCTAGGATAAAACAAAGTAATGTGACATTTACAGTCTTATCCTGTATACGCCAGGTTCTAAAAGTCTTAGGCTAGGGTCAGACAAACGCATTTTTTGCGTCGTCCGTGAAAAGTGCGTTTGAATGAATGGACATATTTTTCCACAGAATACGCGATAGCAGTCATACTGAAGTGGAAATAGACTGGAAGATGGCCGCCATTATAAGCCAGGCGACCATCTTGTTCAGAATATTGGTTCACTTGAAAATAACTAGGCAAGTTTGTAGCTGAAACTAGAATGAAATATACGTAGAAATTTAGGAATGTGTTTAGATTAGCAGAAAAAGCAATTAAAGCTTTGAGAAAGGTCTAGGCTGTTCCTGGGACGGAAGGGCAGAAAGAGGAGTAGATTTACCAAGGTCGTTGAGGCCCGCTGAAAGACAAAAGGAGCATAGAGATCAGACCACGTGTTAGCTGTAACAAGTGATTGTAGGCGCAAGGGAGGGGGGGGGGGGGCGCAGCCCGGGATGGGAAAAGCAACTAATTATGATTCACTGAAACTAACATGAAGTTTGTCAATTTACGGCCAATTAATGAAATGTCTTTTGTATTAGACTAAGGGAGGTATTAACTCACGTGGGGTGGGAGAGTGTCATTGGGAGGTGGGCTGATTGGGATGTACATAATTGCGTATTTGGGGTATAAGATTGGATGTCACAAGGGACTCGGGGCTCATTCTTTGCGATTGAATCCTGTTTGAGCATCTGTTGTGATATCACAATAAAGTTTGCCTTTCCTGAAGAGACTCGTGTTCAGACAATCCTTGCTCGTGTCCGGTCCGGGCTCGTCCCGAGTGAACCCGTCTGATTCCGGTTACATTTCGATGCGCATTTTCGTCCGTGATTTTGTACGGATCATCAATAAAACACTTTCTGTGTCTGGACGGACATTCGCAGTATCTGATGTCTCCTAATCACGCACACACAAACCGCTAGCTGACGCAGCGCACTCTGTACGTCAGTACTAGCAGTTTCACGTTCGTTTGCCACTTGCGTTGCCCGGCCGAACTTTTGTGCGGCCGTACTTCTTATATTGGCCGTCATTTGCTGCTACTACGGCCGTGATAAAGTGCAGCTGCACGCGTTCGCACCGCGTTCGTCTGACCCCAGCCTTAATAATTGTGAAAGTCTTAATCAGTGCAGTGAAGAATAAAAATAAAAGTCATACAGTATCTCGTATTTGTGGAGTCAGCTGCCTCTCCAGACCACTTGGTGGTATATCCCTTTTCCACTGTGTAAGTCTTTATAAAAAAAACGATGTGCTGGAGTTGGCGTTTCTTATCCTGTTAGTAGTTCCTTCTGCTGCACCCCGTGGCTCAGAAGTGTGGTTTCCTTACAGGGTTAACATCGGTGTCCCTCAAAATATAAAGTGACTCACATAGAACAATATTGTATAAAATGGAGTGCAAACAAAAGGAGAAGAATATCGTACTCATATTTGCTGGTGTCTTGTCGATCAGATTTGTAGGCAGCCGGTGACATCACAAAGTGATCACCTATCAGCCTCGGCCACCTCCTCGGCGAATATAAGCATCCAGGACCCGGGATAGGCGTAAAATAAGGCAAATTTTATTAGTAATAAAATATACAGTATACCAAAAACGCGTTTCGCATAAAAAGCTTCATCAGTTGGTGGTAGCACCAACTGATAATGTGTTTTGCATAAAAAGCTTCATTTTATTTGCTGATTATCTCTTGATACAACATTTGAAATGGTATACAAAATTTACAAGAAGGCACTTGGTATCCACTTTTAATATACAGAGAGGAAGAAGTGGAGCCTAAAATGGAATGGGTGGAGTTTAAACACAGAGGCGTGGCCTTGACAGAAAGTGGTGTGTCAAATTTAATTTAGGGGGTGCACGAGTTTAGTCAGGCCTAGGGCAGTGCAAAACCTAAATACACCACTGTGTAGAAGTATGAACACATCCAGCGAATAGCCCTCATACCTCTGCATTATTAAAATTCTCCAAGGTGGCCCTATCATCCATGTTTTGATGCACACATATATTAAGACTGATGGGCATTGCATGATAAATGCCACCCAACAGCATGTAGCATCATTACAATGCATTTAATAAATTCAAAAGGAAGTCCAGGTGTCATGTTCAGCCAGGCCAGGCGGGTGAGGGTGCGAGCCCAGAGGTGCAGTGACACAAGGAGGCAATAGATTTCAACGATAAGGTTTTTTTATTTAGTAGTATCACAGAACATGGATGAGGGATAACAGGAAAAAGGATGGCCTAATATATAACAATGGAAACAGTGGACAGGAAGGGGTTAACCATACAGGTTCAGGCAGAGAGAAAATGAAGGAGAGTGAACTAAACATAGAATGAGCAGGCTGGCAAAATATACACAGGAATGCTTAGATAGGACACAGGAGAGGGGAGAGGTTAACTTACAGACAGAGGGACAACACAGGTACGGTTCTTAGAGCAGGTTAAACTGATGCTAGGAAAGAGTCCGGTATGCAGGGAGTCTGTGATACATGGGTAAGTCCTTAGGCAATGCTAGGTCGCTTGGATGAAGCAGGGGTCGCTTGAATGAAGCAGGTGTCTCCTGATACATAGGTAAGTACTGAATACAGGTCTGACAGAGGAACAGGCTCCTGGCTGCACGAGTTCCACTCTGAAGTAGAAGTTGATGCTGAAGCATCTAGGTAAGGGTGTGGATCCATTATATAGAGGTAGTCAGGCTGACTGATTAGAAGCACCTGACAGTCAGTACAGAGCTGAAAGAGACCACAGTTTATCCTGGGGCAGTACCTGAAGGGTGCTGCCCTGCAGTGTGCTGAATATCACAGCGTCATTTTATTATCTGCGGCGCCGGCGAGGACCGTGACACCAGGTGAGTGACAATAATTTCCTTTGCTGCTTCATATTAATAATACATGTTTCAGGGCAAGACTTATCCACGTGTCCCTTTAAACATGGTCCAAACAGTCACCCTAATAATCAACCTCTTACATACTATGAGTAACCCACACCATAAAATTTGGCAATATATTAGAATATATGTGGATAAAGGATATATATATTAGGGATAGACCGATATGGTTTTTTGCAGGCCGATACCGATTATCGCCCGTCTCTCAGGCCGACAACCAATATCTGGGGCCGATATTCTGTGCGCTTAAATTTTTGAAATCCAGCTCATGGATATAATATTGCCCCAGCTCATATGGATATTGTGATGGATCCCGCTACTCAGGGTGAGTAGATCCGCCGTCAGCGCTGAGTACACCTGGAGGTCGGTAGTGTGGTAGCGAGGTGCCGCTGGTCCTCGTAGGATACCCCGAGGTTGCAGCGCTGTAGAGAGGTTCTTGAAGCTTCCCGGTTCCCAAAGCCCTGTTATTCCCAATTAGGGATGAGCTGTTCGGTTCGGACGGTTTGGAGTTCGGCCCGAACTTTGGTTGTTCGAAAGTTCGCGAACTTCGAACTTTTTGGGTGTGTTTGGTTCGAGTTCGAAAAAAAAAAAGAAATTTTGAAAAAAGTATAGTAAATGCTTAAAAAAATACAAAAAAATCTAGAAATAAAGAGACTCTTTACTGCAGAATATTATAAGCAACGGTTTATTAGATATTGAATTAAAAACTAATGTGTACGTGCATAGATTCTCAACTCTAGATGACCTCTGTTCACAAACAGGCATAAACACCAGGTGTTTATAGTCTGTTCTAATGAATTTGATACTTTGTATGTATATAGACTATACTGAGGGGTGTAGTGTCTGCTTTTGAGAAGTGTTAATTTCTCTCCTCTAATATGCTGCCTTTCTAATGAGACCAAACACAATCATGTAGAAAAATACCAAATTTTACTCATTTCCCGCTTTTAACATCTAAAGCAATGTTATTTCTCACCTCGGGATTAAACATTCACAGGGTTATTCAGAGAGCGGTGAAAAGCAGGAGAATAACTGGAGAAGTGAAAATTCTAGGTCAAAATAGCCAAACCATAAAAATTCTCCCATTTGGTCTAGATTGTTCTCTTCTCCTGCCAGTTCTCCTGGCTTTCACCTCTCTCTCAGGGTTGTTCAGAGAAAGGTGAAAACCAGGAGAATGGCAGGAAAAGAGAACAATCTGGACCAAATAGCCGACTTGGAAAGTGAGATAAGGCTAGGGTCAGACTAACGCATTTTTCGCAGCGACCGTCAAAAAGTGCGTCCGAACGCATTGCCGTATTTTTTCACAGAATGCGCAAAAACGGTCATACGATGCGCATTTTTGTGCGTGATTTTTTAAGGATCCAAACCAGGAAACTTTGGGTGTCTGGACGTTATGTTGGCCGGACATGAGCAGGGTCTGACGTCTCCAAATCTTGCACACACGCCACTAGTGGACGCAGCGCACTCTGTACGTCCGTACTAGCGATTCTCCGTTCTCGAAAAAATGCGTTCATTTTCCACTTGCGTTGCGCAGCCGCACTTTCTTGCGACCGTACTTCATATATTGGCCGTCATTGTCCGTCATTTGCTGCTAGTGCGGCCGTGATTAAGTGTGGCTAAACGCACGTTAAAAATTCGCTAGTCTGACCCTAGCCTAAATGGGAGAATTTTTCTGGTTTGGCTATTTTGACCTAGAATTTTCCATTCTCCAGTCATTCTCCTGCTCTTCACTGCTCTCTGAATAACCCTGACAGGGTTATTCAGAGAAAGGTGAAACTCAGGAGAATGACTGAAGAGAAAATTCTAGGTCAAAATAGCCAAACCAGAAAAATTCTCCCATTTATCTCGCTTTCCAAATCGGCTATTTGGTCTAGAGTTTTCCATTCTCCAGTCATTCTCCTGCTTTTCACCACCAAAAAATCAGTAAACTTTTTCTGCGTGTCCGAAAATGTCTCCTCTTTTCATACAGACTGCCGCCCCAAGCAGTTGTTTATGGATAGATTAAAGGAAAAGCATTTACCGTCATTTGAAATGTCATTTTTTGGTTTTTACATATTTCTATACATCCTAGAAATCCGCCACTTCACGGGCAGGTTATGGGGACCTCCTAGGCACGATATTTGAAGGAATTTTTTGTTTTTATTTTTAACCCTTATTTCATGGAAAACTCACTGTCCCTTTAAAAACGTTTTTTTTAAAACTTTTTGTCCTTGTTTCCTGTCCCCCAGGGCACTACCCGGACCCCCATACACCTTTTATGGCAAATATCTAGCATATATGCCCTCTTGGAGGGCACTCTAAAAACCGAAATTTCAGCCCCATTGACTTGTATTGAGTTCGGGTTCGGACATTTGGAAAGTTCGGGTTTGGCTCTTTCTGCCACTGCCCCGAGCCATTGCCCAATTTCTCTTTGTTAACCTGGGGCCCCCCTGCTGTGCGCAGCCCTTATCTTGGGGCTCGGTGCCAGCTCGTCTGGTGAACTTTCCGGGACTCTGAACGAGCAGGGAACAGGGGAACAACAGGGAAAATCACATTGGGGTACTTATAAAAATAGGGGCTAACGAACTTTTAATAACACACAAATAAATAAACACTTGAACTGTTGTACTGCGCTACAGCGTAGTGGCGGCCGTCCCATCACATATCTCCCCCAAGTTACCAGTTGACAGACCCGGTGAGACCCTCTGCGGGTCCACTAGGGGATGTCCACGGACCCCACCCTAGGTCTCAAGTTCAGCCTGGCGGGATAGCCCATCCGCATTGGCATTTTGCTTACCAGGACAGTATTGGATAGTAGAGTTGAAGGGCCGTAGGGCCAGGCTCCACCGCAGGAGCCTGCCGTTGTTCAGCCATACCAGGGGGTTGTGATCTGTGAGGACCGTGAAGGAGCGCCCATACAAATAGGTGTAGCGCTGTTTAAAAAGAAAGTCTGTTACTGTATTGCTTGGGTTTGGCCACCAGAGGGAGACACGCGCAATGTAAAGTATACTGGACACAATGGGACTACGTTTTCCATCATGCTTTGCGGCGGAGACAGGAAGTGGGTGGGGGAAAGAGGAAAGGACATCCGCAGCCCCGTGCAAAGGAGAGCCAGTGTGAGCCGAGCGGTGAACAGAGTAAGATGCACGTGAGACTGTGAGCGATTGTGACCAGGCCGGAGAGCAGGCGCTGCCTTGCAGACGCTGGGGATCGATACAGTGACTTGCCAGAGACCTAGTAATCCACCGCTGAGAGGTTTTGCACAGACAGAGTTCCGGTTTGGACCCCGAGTAAGGAGACCGTGATGATCCACTGGGAGTGCAGGCGGTAGGCCGTAGATCTTGTTGCAGAAATCGGGCAAGCAGGAGAAGTGGATCCGGTGGCACAGAGTTCCAGTAAAATTCAGTGGAGAGACATCCTTGATCGGGCAGCGGAACAGATTGTCTGGCGGATGGGTGAGAGGCCTCCCAGACCACAGTCAAAGTTTAACAAAGCACGCTGCAGTATTGTTTAAATCTACAGGGCCCCAACGTGACTAGTCAAAGATTTTCTAAATCCATTCACTGGCCAGTCGAATATAGTACCTGAGCTCACACACACACACCTTTTTTTTGGGACATTACCCTAACGGGACTTACACTCCAGAAACGAAGGGGTTAAACTTTTCTTTTACCGCTGCGCGTTTCTCGCATTACGAAATCCTGTTTTCTATATACCGTGATTACATTATATGCCGCTTTATTGAGACCAGTAAAGTATATAATCTATAAAAATCCACAACAGTGCTGGTGTATATTTATTCCCTAGTGCGGAGAGACTAACCCGAGGTTAAATTCAGCGGCTCCTCCGGGAGTGAGCGCTACATAGGGTTGGAGTTTCTTCAGTGCCCTTACCAGGGCTAGGCACTCCTTCTCGATTGCCGCATAGGCAAAGTCCCTGGGTAGATGTTTCCGGCTGATGTAGGCAACCGGGTGGTCATGCCCATCTTCACCGACCTGGCTCAGCACCGCTCCCAGTCCGAACATAGAAGCGTCTGTGTGGACGACGAAACGTTTAGTTGAATCAGGAGCAGTCAACACGGGGGCCTCCACCAGGGCTCGCTTGAGCTGCTGGAAGGCTTCCTCACACTCAGGGGACCACAGTACCTGTCGGGGAAGGTTCTAGCGAGGTCAGGGGTTTGGCAATGGCGCTGTAGTTGGGGACGAAGCGGCGGTAGTACCCCGCAGTACCTAGAAATGCTAACACCTGGGTCTTGGTGCAGGGTGTGGGCCACTGGGCGACAGCTTCAACCTTGGCGGGTTCTGGGCGCTGACTTCCGTAGCCCACCCGGTGGCCCAAGTACTGGACCTCGGACATGCCAACGTGGCACTTGTCTGGTTTGACTGTCAGACATGCGGTGCCAAGACGGTCCAGTACTGCCCGTAAGTGCTGTAAGTGGTCCTCCCAGGTGTTACTAAAGATGGCTATGTCATCTAGGTAGGAGCTGGTAAAGTCCTGCATCCCCTCTAGCAGCCGATCCACCATGCGTTGGAATGTGGCCGGGGCATTCTTCATCCCGAATAGCATGACCCGAAATTGGTACAGGCCAAACGGAGTGATGAATGCCGATTTCGTCACACCTTCCCCGGCAAGGGGAATCTGCCAGTACCCCTTACACAAGTCAATGGTGGTGAGGAAGTGACCCTAGGCAATGCGGTCCAGGAGCTCGTCTACCCGGGGCATGGGGTAGGCGTCGGTAACGGTGTGCTCATTAAGCCTTCTGTAATCTACACAGAACCTGGTAGTGCCATCCTTCTTGGGTACTAGAACCACCGGGGAGGCCCATGGGCTCTCGGATGGTTCTATTACCCCTAGATCCAGCATCTCGCAGATCTCCTTCTGCATCCCGTCTCTCACTGCATAGGGGATTTGGTACGCCATCTGCCGCAAGGGGGTTTGACTCTGGGTATCGACCCGATGCAGAGCTACAGAGGTGTAGCCGGGATGGGACGAGAACAGGTCTCGGTGCTCCCGTAGCACCTGCTGAGCCTGTTCCCTGTGGTGTGGACTGAGTCCCTTGCCCAGCCGGACATCAGCTATCCCCTGGGCTCTAGGATCCCCAGGCAGTACCGGCAGGGGGAGATCCCCCGCGTCCGGTGCGCAGATGGCGGCTACTGCCTCTTCTCTTTCAGGAAATGGTTTCAGCATGTTCACATGAAAGGTTCTTTGGATCCTTTCATCCGAACATCTGGCTGCGATGAAGGTGGTATCACAGATCTTCTCTATAATTTTGTAGGGTCCCTCCCAGGCTGCCTGCAACTTATTTTGTTTGACCGGCTGGAGTGCTAACACTTTCTGCCCTAGCTGGAAGGTGCGGTCCCTAGCCTACCGGTCATACCACCTCTTCTGCTTGGTTTGGGCCGCTTGGAGATTGTCCCGTACCAGGGCGGTCAATTCCTGCAGCCGGTCCCTAAACTCAAGCACGTAATCTATGGCCGAGGTCCCCTCCTCGGCCAGAGCACCTTCCCAGTGCTCCCGGAGCAAGTCCAAGGGGCCTCGGACTCTCTGGCCGTACAACAGCTCAAAGGGAGAGAAGCCAGTGGCTTCCTGGGGTACCTCCCTGTACGCGAACAACAGATGGGGCAAGTGGCGTTCCCAGTCCTTATGGGACATGGTAAAGGTGCAGAGGAGTTGCTTGAGGGTCCCGTTAAACCGCTTGCAGAGCCCGTTGGTTTGCGGGTGGTAAGTGGAACTGTTCAGGGCTTTAATCCAGCACAGTCTCCAGAGCTGTTGGGTCACCTCGGCCGTAAACTGCGTGCCCTGGTCAGACAAGATTTCCTGGGGAAATCTGACCCTGGAGAATATCTGTAGCAGAGCTCCGGCAACGGTCTCTGCGTGGATATCTCGGAGGGCCACGGCCTCGGGTACCTGGTGGCGTAGTCTACTACGGTCAAGATATACTTCTTGCCCGTAGTACTAGGCATCGCCAGGGGTCCTATCAGATCCACCGCCACCCGTCTAAAGGGTTCTCCCACTATGGGTAGGGGTCTCAGGGTTGCTTTCCGGGTGTCCCCCGCTTCCCTACCCGCTGGCATACCTCACAGGTCCGGCAATAGTCCCTAACCTCCCCGGATAACCCAGGCCAGAAGAAGCTCTGGGTCAGGCGGTGCAGCGTCTGCCTGTGCCCCAGATGGCCTGCAAGGGGAATATCATGCCCGAGCTTCATCAGATTGCACCGATATTTCCCCGGCACTACCAGTTGCCTATGGGGTACCTGGTCCACTCCCTTTTTTGCTCCCCCAGAAGTCCTATACAACTTCCCCTGGTCCCAGGCAAATCTCACCTCCCCTAACCCTCCCGGCTCCCGCCCCGCCTGTTGTCAGTAAGGGGCAAGGGTGACGTCTTCCCTGGTGACTTGGGCAAAGTCCGTCTGGGAATCCCAGGTCAGGGAGGGGGTATTGTCAGGGCCAAGGGTTGGGCTGGTCTCACTTACCGCGGTCCCCTTGGAGTCTGTGTGCGGAGCCTTCCTCGCTTGATGGCGGGTGGTGACGGGGCATACCCCGCCAGGGTGGGTGTCCTCAAAAGTAGAGGTCAGCAGACCAAGGTCGTTGCCGAGTAGTACTTCGGTTGGTAGGTCTTTCATGATCCCTACTTCCACGTCCCGGGCATCCGTGCCCCAATCGAGATGGACGCGGGCCGTAGGGATCCGGTAAACATGGCCGCCGGCGACTTGGACGGCCACTGAGTAGCCTGTGGAGGCAGCCGGGGAAATAAGGTGGGGCTATACCAGGGTAAGGGTTGCGCCGGTGTCTCGCAGGCCGTTGGCACTCCGTCCATTCACCCGGACCTTTTGGCGATGGTGTTGCCGGTTACCTTGGGCGGCTGCTTGAATCGGGTCTGCTTCATGTAGGATGCCCCAGTCTTCGTCCGGAATCGCTGTGGGTTTTGGCTCCTGCTCATGTTGGCAACAATATGCCGTAGCTCTGCCCGGAGGGTGTGCTGGGCGATGCGGGGCAGGACGGTTGGCATTCAATGGACAGCGGTCCCGGATATTCCGATTTGGCTGCACCCATAGCACCGGGGACCGGTCCGAGGAACCGGGGTGTTGTTTGTCGGTGGCCGGGGTGCTCTCTCGGTGGGTGCGGGACGAGGCTGGGGTGCTGGATGGAACCGGGGAGGTGGGGGCCGGACGGCAGGAGGGGGTACTCGCCTGGTATCCTGGTATTCATCGGCGAGGCGGGTAGCTTCGGGCAGGGTGAGTGGACGGCGGTCTCGCACCCAATCCCGGACCCCTGGAGGTGAATAGTTATAGAACTGCTCCAGCAAGAGCAGTTGGATGATCTGGTCCAGGTGGGTGGCTTGGCATCCCTGGATCCAGCTGCGGGCGGCCTGCTGCATGCGGTGCCCCCATTCCGCGTAGGAGTCATGGGTCCCTTTCTTTAGAGCTCGGGAACCGGACTCGATACGCCTCGGGGGTGAGCGCGTAGCGGGCCAGCAGGTGTTCCTTGACCCGCTCGTACACCATGCAGTCCTCATCCGCCATAGCCCGGTAGGCTTCAGCCGCTCTGCCCGTCAACTTACTCGCCAGTAGAGGTACCCAATCTCGGGCCGCCACCTCTTGCAGGGCACATTGTCTTTCAAAATCTTGCAGGAAGCCGTCAATATCTTCGCTTCCCTCCGGGAAGAGTTTGAAGGTGGCAAAGGGAATCTTTTGCTTGGGGGTCCGGTGCTGCCCTGGGAAGTCAGAGACCCACCGGACCGTTGATTATTATTATTATTATTATTCTTTATTTATAAAGCGCCAGCATAGTCCGCAGCGCTGTACAATAAGCACAGTATAGACAGGGTTACAATACATTGAACAACATTTGACAAACAGTACAGGAGGAGATGAGGGCCCTATTCCCGTAGGAACTCACAATCTAGGAGGGTTGGGGTTGGAAACAGGAGGAGAGGACTGTAAGGTGAGAGTGATTGATGGTTGTGTCAGTGAGTTGGGTGGTAGGCTTCCCTAAATAGGAATGTTTTAAGGGAGCGTTTGAAGGAAGAGAAGTTAGGGGAAAGTCTGACAGTATGAGGGAGAGCGTTCCAGAGAGTGGGGCTGCGCGTGAGAAATCCTGCAGTCTATCATGGGAAGAGGTGATGCGGGGAGAAGCTAGGCGCAGGTCACTGTTTGACCTTAGGGAGCGGGCTGGGGTGTATTTGGTGATTAGTGAGGACAGGTAGTGGGGCACTGAGTTAGTGAGGGTTTTGCAGATAAGGATAAGGATTTTGAACTTAATTCTGCAGTGGATGGGGAGCCAGTGAAGGGACTCGCAGAGGGGAGCGGCAGAGACAGAGCGGCGGGTGAGGTGAATTAGCCTGGCGGAGGCGTTCAGGATGGATTGTAGGGGGGAGAGGCGGGACAGAGGGAGGCCAGATAAGAGATTATTGCAATAGTCGAGTCGGGAGATTACCAGGGCGTGTATGAGTTGTTTTGTGGTGACAGCGACCGTTGCTGCATCTCTGCTTGGCGGAGCCTGTCTGTATCTGCCTAGACCCTCCCGATGATGTCGGCGGAGGGGTCTGTTCCGTACAGGGCCAGCCGCCACTGTACCTCTTGCCGCCATTTTGAGGTCTCAGAGCCCTCGGAGGGAGCCATACTAGTGCGGTCGTCCTCCATCAATTCGCTGATGATGACCACCTTCGGTTTTCCCCCAGGGGTCTTCCCTCAGGCTTTCAGCAATTCTTTAAGGACCATGCGCTTCAGACCCTCGTAGTGCTGGGCCATACGGGGTTACGGCCATTACTTGGGGTGTCTGCCTCTCGGACCCAGGGGTGTCTGAGACCGGGGTCAAGCCAGCGGCTGTTTTTCCCCCTGCTGGGCTGGTCTCAGAATCTCCCCTCGGATGGCAGCCGCTCCGGATGCTCAGCGTGTTACGGTGGCTGAGACCGGGGTCAAGCCAGCGGCTGTATTTCCCCCTGCTTGTCTGGTCTCAGCCGATCCCACCGCTGCCACCAATGTGACGGATCCCGCTACTCGGGGTGAGTAGATCCGCCGTCAGCGCTGACTACACCTGGAGGTCGGTAGTGTGGTAACGAGGTGCCGCTGGTCCTCGTAGGATACCCCGAGGTTGCAGCGCTGTAGAGAGGTCCTTGAAGCGTCCTGGTTCCCAAAGCCCTGTTATTCCCAATTACTAGCCGAGGCAGGAGTAAAGGTTCAAACAAGAGTAATTTATTTTGCATGGGGAACATAGGTGTATTTATGAGGGAAAAAGGCATTGTTCTCCCCTGGCCCGCCCACAGCCCTCCCGGGGTGATTTCTGCCACTGCCCCGAGCCATTGCCCAATTTCTCTTTGTTAACCTGGGGCCCCCCTGCTGTGCGCAGCCCTTATCTTGGGGCTCGGCGCCAGCTCGTCTGGTGAACTTTCTGGGGCTCTGAACGAGCGGGGAACAGGGGAACAACAGGGAAAATCACATTGGGGTACTTATAAAAATAAGGGCTAACGAACTTTTAATAACACACAAATAAATAAACACTTGAACTGTTGTACTGCGCTACAGCGTTGTGGCGGCCGTCCTGTCACAGATATTATATTGCCCCAGCTCATTATGGATATTATTTTGCCCCAGCTCCTATGGATATTATTTTGCCCCAGCTCATATGGATATTATATTGCGCCAGCTCATTATGGATATTATTTTGCCACAGCTCATATGGATATTATATTGCCCCAGCTCATTATGGATATTATTTTGCCACAGCTCATATGGATATTATATTGCCCCAGCTCATTATGGATATTATATTGCGTCAGCATATATGGATATTATATTGCCCCAGCTCATTATGGATATTATATTGCGCCAGCTCATTATGGATATTATATTGCCCCAGCTCATATGGATATTATTTTGCCTCAGCTCATATGGATATTATATTGCGCCAGCTCATTATGGATATTATTTTTCCCCAGCTGCGGCCGCGTGCTTATCCTCCTCCGGACGAGCGGACGCCGCAAGCAGGAGTAAAAGCATGCGGGCGCCAGCAACAATTTTCTCGGGGGGGGGATCCACCCCTGCAGCGAAAGGGAGCAGGCCCTGGCTGTAATTGCAACAGGAACAGGCAGCCAGTACATTTCAGGGCGGTGACCGGGTCTTACCCTGCTCTCTCCGAGATCCGTATGCAGGGTTTCCGGATATGCCGAGTGCTGACGCCAGGAGGACCATGTGGTGGGCGGCGCAGCTCCTCATTGGTCGGCTTCTCCTGCAAAGGAACGAGAGCATCGCATGCGCTTCGCAGTGACTGGTGCGTGCTGGGGAGCGGCAAGTACGAATTGGCAATATCGGGGACTTTAACACCGATACCGATAAGTTAAAAAAAAATTTAAGAAAAAAATCGGCCCAAAATATCAGCAGATCCGATAATCGGTCGACCCTTAACATATATATCATAATATAGCCTACTGCAACAGGAGCAACATTGTTGACCAGATCCATTACTATGGTGTATGGGGCCAAAAGACCATCTGTGCTGCATACCTTTAAATTGCCTATTTATTTTGGGTGAGGACCTGTTTGTGTTTTAAGTATAGGACATGGAAATTACTGTCAAGGGGAACTATGCTTAGTATGCAGGTGTGAGCCCAATATGCAGTGAGACATGAGATAGCCAGGTTGCAGGGCAAAGCAAGGTACAGTATTTTATTGGAAATAAACAGAGCATAAGCAAATTATCAGGAGAACTGAACCAAAAGGTATGGAGGGAAGAGGGCATGGCAGGCAATAAACTTAAGCAGAGAGGAGACACATGAAAAGGGCTGAACTGAGGAGAACTGAGATTAATAGTAGAGGTAGGAAACTAAACCACTACTGGGAGCTGTAGACAGGGGGGGGGGCAAGAGGCACAATAATAAACAGGAGAAAGGCTCTAGAAACCTAAGAGGAACAAGATACACACACTGGTACTGAACAAGAGGCACAGGGGAGAACTGAATAAACACAGAACTATTAGTATAAGCAGGGCAAGATAGAGCGTAATACGACACTGGCAATTCTGACAGCGGGAAGAAACAGAATAACTAAAGAAAACTAAATTAAAGTCCGTGGCAAAGGTTCCAGATAGGGGGCAGGCAATATCGTGGTAATACTCCAGGCAGAGGTTGTGGTAGGCAGCATGTAGAAGAGTAATCAAGTCCGTAGCAAAGGGGTCTGGTACACTTGTAATCCAACAGATAGAGAATAGGGAACAATGGATGCAGGTACCGGCAGGTATGACAGGAGTCCAGATAAGGTTGTCAGTAGGGTAGCCAGATAGGTTCACGAGAGGGTAGCCAGATGGGTTCACGAGAGGATAGCCAGATGGGTTCATGAGAGGGTTGTCTGTAGACTCAAGAGCAGGGAGAGTTTCAGGAGACTGGTTTTCTCAGAAGCTTCAATGAGGAAGCGTTGGGAAAAGGGTGTAGCTTCCTCATATGGAGGCCTTATTAACCAGGGTTTGGTTCACCTGAGGCCTCAGAGTGATTGCATACATACACTCTGAGGCCTTTTTCATATATACAGGCAGGGAGTCCAGGAACCTGTATGACGTGCTCAGGAATACCATAGGTGCAGGCTTAAAGGGTCTGCCAGGAGTCAGAGCGTGTAATTCTGACCAGTACAGTAAGCTCTTGATACGAATCGCTAATAGCTACGCGCTAATTTATTTTTCCCCTTTGTAGTGAGAAGCAAACGATCTGTTGGTCAGGCGCTAGATTAATTTAACCCAGAGCTAATGCAGAAACATGCCAACGCTAAGGTTAGCTCACACCAGGTGATAGTGCCCTAAGTGAATCCTATCCTATTAACATAGTCAAATGTGGAACCTTTATTGTTTTGTAATAAAGCTAGACTTTTTTATAAATAAGGTACTATCTACATAAATATATAAAGTTGTGTAGCGCTCACTCCCGGAGGAGCCGCTGAAAATGAACCACGGGTCAGTCTCCCCGCACTAGGGAATAAATATACTCCAACACGCTGGACAGTTTTACAATTTAAAAGGTTTACTAAAAGGTTTGCAGCTCTTAAGACACGGTATATGCAGGAAGATTTACAGTACTTTCGTAACACGATAAACGCGTAGCGGTAAAAGAAACGAAAACACGAGGGCTTCGTATTTTCGGAAAAAAACCCCGACCGAGCAGAAAATTAAAAGATACGAAATTCGAGGGAAAACGCGTAGCGAAACACAATAAAATACACAGTTCTCGTATCACGGTGAACGCGCAGCGGGAACAAAAAGAGGAAAAATGTTCGGAATGCAACTTTAACTTTGCCCCCTTGTCCCGGTTCGGAAAAGGAAAATGAGTCCTGTACAGGTTAAGTCCCAGAACATGAGGTGATATGTATTGTGTGTGTAGGGTACCCGGGTACTTCTCAACTGGCCAGTGAGTTTACTTTAACGATGTCTTCGACTAGTCAGTTGGGGCCCTGTGGGTTTTAGAAGGAAACAGCAGCGTACGCTCTTATTTAAACACGACTTGGGGCCTCTCACCCATCCAGCGCAAGCTTGAGATTCGGCAGGCCAGGACGCCTCTCCGCTCGATGTTGCCGGGGGATGCCGACCACCGGATCTGTTGTCTGGCCTCTGTCAGCCGCGACTCATCCAGCTTACCGCCTGCTCCCCGCTTCGATCGACCGCGGTACTCCTCACTCCTGGGGTCTTCTCTCCTTCAGCTGCACTTGAATAGCATAGAGGGTGAGGTCTGTGTCCCGCAAGCTGAGTGAGCCAATCCTGAAGGCCCGATCCACTCTGTCTGCGCTCCGGCCTATCTTTGGTCTCTCTCTTTACTTTGTGCATCCACTCTCCTTGACTCCCTGGCGCGCTCTGCCTCTTCTCCACGAGGTGCAGGATGTACAGCTCTCCACAAACCCACCCACTTCCTGTTTCTTCGCAAAGCATGCATGGACATGTAGTTCAAGTGTCCAGGGTCTTTAATCGTGATAGTCTCCATCTTGTGGCCAAAAATGGGTACTGCCACAGTAAACTTTTAACACATCGCTACACTCTCCCCCTCCTAGAACTCTTGGGTCTCTCCAAGGAGGTACAACAGTTACATTATCCTTTTACAATATGCACACAGTTTATACAGCATATACAGGTTCAGCAGCATACATGCAGTGGGTTAGAAACACTTTCTCAAGCTGACTCATGGTCTGGGCTACCTCAGCTAACATAGCAGACACTTCGGGCAATCTCTGCACAGTGGTGATGGCCTCTTCAGTGCTATGTCCAGGTGAGTCATAAGTAAGTCGCTGGGGGCGGCCGAATAGAGCGTTTTTGTTCAGGCTCCCTCCGTTCCTCTTCAGGTGGAAGTACTATGGGCGTTGGCTCAATTTCTCTTTCTATCACTGGAGCAGACGTTTCTTCAGAATATGATCCCTCCAGTGAAGGCATAGAGCCGTAATCCCCTGAATAAGCTTCCGGAGCTACCGGGATCCCCCAGCAGCCTCAGGGGCTTCCCACTGAAATTCAAGCGGCTCAGGGATATCAACAGTCTCAGGGACTTCCAACAAGAATTCAGGAGCCTCAGGCCTCAAATTACTCTCCATCGTTCAGGAACTGAGGTAATCTCTTCAGGCTCCGGTGAACGTATCCAGTCCAGACAGAAACTTTCTTCCTCACTGTCCCTTTCGCTCTCTTCGACAGCCCGGTCTGTTGAGACCGAGTAACAGGAGGGACACGTGGAGCACGCGGATTCGCCGGAGGAAGTTCGTTTTCCACTGGTACCCTCACAGCCTCTCTCAATGGTAACAAGTGATTTCGGTGCCAATTCTTGAGGGGACCAGCCTTTCCATCAGGGCGAATCTGATACACCGGCAGACCTGGCAGTTGTTTGCAAACAATGTAAACCTGAGAACTCCATCTATCCGCCAGCTTGTGTCTCGCCGCAGCACCCAAATTCTTCAACAGAACCCTATCACCGGGTTGTAAATCCTGTACTCGAACCTTCAGATCATAGTTCTTCTTGTTCCTTTGCTCCCTGTTACCTGAAGTCAAACGAGCCTGTTCAAACGCAGAAGCCAGATTCTTCCGAAGTCTATCCACATAGTTTCTATGAGAAGCTACCGACGTCTGGTCTAGAGATAACCCAAATGCCAATCAACCGGCAGTCGAGCTTCTCTTCCGAACATAAGACGGTACGGTGAATATCCAGTGGCATCACTCTCCGTACTGTTATATGCATGCACCAGAGTAGCTATGTGACGACTCCACTCTGCTTCTCCACATTAGACAAGGTCCCCAGCATGTTTAGCAGCGTGCGATTAAACCTTTCAGGCTGAGCATCACCTTGAGGGTGGTATGGCGTAGTTCGAGTCTTTTGAATTCCCAACAACTCCAGCAATTGCCCGACCAATCTACTTTCAAAGTCTCTTCCCTGATCAGAGTGTATTCTTCTTGGCAGGCCGTAATGAACAAAGAACTTTTCCATCAGCACCTTCGCCACTGTCGGAGCGCGTTGGTCTTTTGTAGAGAAAGCTTGGGCATAACGGGTAAAGTGATCAGTCACTATCAGAATGTTCCCTTGCCCACTAGCATCCGGCTCTAAGCACAGGAAGTCAATGCACACCAAATCCATGGGTCCCTGACTCTGTAGATGGCTCATTGGAGCAGCTCGGGTTGGTAGAGTTTTCCTCTGAATGCACCTCAGACAGGAATGGCAATAACTCTCAACTTCAGCCCTCATGCAAGGCCAATAAAACCTATCTCGCACCAACTTAAAAGTTCTCTCCGCACCCAAATGTCCATGCTCATCATGTAATGATCGCAACACACTCTCCCTGTGTTTAGTGGGGAGAAATAACTGTTGAATCTCTTCGGAATTGGTCGAGGGCCCTTCGGTAGACCACCCCATCCAACATCTTCAACCGCTCCCACTCTTTGTAAACAATCGGGCTCCATCCGGGGAATTGGTTAACAGAATCTCTCGCTGGTTTGTAGTCAGGGCCTTTATGGTCAATGCAATCAAAGGGTCTCTAGCTTGATCCGCTTTCAAATCCTGCTTGGAAAAGGTAGGTAGATTTTCATCCCTCAATTGCGTAGGGTTACAGTAGAACTCAGGAACAGCCGCGGCCATGACTCCTATGGCCTCCGCTTCAACTCCTCCCTTGACCCGGCGTTCTGTTCCTTGACACAAAGCTTGCACCCCGTCTGGAGTTACCTGAGTCCATTCTGTAGTGTAGGGTCTTCTCGACAAAGCATCAGCATCTCGATTGTTCACCCCAGGGCGATACTTCAGGCTGAACCGAAACCCTGACAGAGCGGCCAACCACCGATGTCCGTTGCGTCCAGTTTCGCAGTAGTAAGAATATAGGTGAGAGGATTATTATCCGTCTTGATCACGAACTCAGCTCCATACAGATAGTCTTTAACTTGTCCACCACTGCCCACTTCAAGGCTAGGAACTCCAGTTTGTGAGTAGGATAGTTCTTCTCAGAAGGCGCAAGGCTCCGGCTCACATACGCCACAGGCCTCAGCAATCCATCATACTCCTGATATAGGACTCCTCCCAGACCTTCTCGGCTGGCATCCACATGTAGTTCATACGGCTTGTGAGGGTCCGCATAGGCCAGAACAGGAGCTCGGGTTAGATTCTCTTTCAGCTTCACAAACGCACCTTCACATTGACTAGTCCATTCACCTTGTATGGACTCTTTAGCTTTCCTTGGTCCTGGAGCGGAGGGGTTTCGGTCAGAGACCTTACAGCCTTCTTCGGTGGTTTCTTTCTGTAGGAGTTTGTTCAACGGCTGAGCTATCTTTGCAAATCCTCCCACAAATCTTCGATAGTATGAGCAGAATCCCAAGAAAGATCTAAGTTCAGTGACGTTTCGAGGTCTAGGCCAAGAAGCTACGGCCTCCAACTTTCGAGGATCTGTCGAAACACCTTCTGCCGAGACTACGTGTCCCAGATATGTGACTGAGGGTAAACAGAACTGGCATTTCTCCAGAGACAATTTCAACCCCTCTTCATGGAGCCTCTTCAAGACCTTCTCCAAACGTTGCTCATGCTCCTCCAGAGTCTTCCCGAACACAATTATGTCATCCAGGTACACTAACACTTCGATTAGATTCATATCCCCGACTGTCTTCTCCATCAACCGTTGAAACGTGGCTGGAGCTCCCGTCAGACCTTGAGGCATTCTATTGAACTCAAAGAACCCCAGTGGACAAATGAACGCAGTTTTCTCTTTGTCTTCAGGGTGCATCGGTATCTGATGATATCCGCTTCGAAGGTCTAGTACACTGAACCACTTTGCTCCAGACAAACACTGTAAAGCATCTTCAATCCGAGGAGTGGCGTATTGGTCGGGGATGGTTCTTCGGTTCAGGGTGCGATAGTCTATGCACAAGCGGACAGAACCATTCTTCTTCCGGACCAGCACTATTGGAGATGCATATGGGCTCCTGGACTCTTGAATTACATTGGTTCTCTGCAACTCATTTAGCTGTTCTCGCAGATCATCCAAGTCTCCCAGCGGAACTCGCCTTGACCTTTCACGAAACGGCTTGTCTTCTTGCAACCGAATGCGGTGTTCCGTACTCTTAGCCAGGCCCACATCGAACTCATCTTTCGAGAATAATTCTTTCCACTTTAGAACTTGAGACTGAAGACGTTTCTTCCACTCAGGTGAGATGGGGGCGTCTTTAGGGTAGAATCTTTCATCCGAAATCTCTTTATCCACTCCCCCTCCTAAATCAGTGGAGAGGGGTGTAGCAGACTCTACTTGCCCGATAGGCATTCGTGCTTTAAGGACTACTGGAGAATCTGTCACATTGCACACACTGACCGAGACTCTTCCTCGTGTTCTCTTCAAGGCTTTTGTGGAGATTATTTCAGGAATTACTTCGACTCCGATTTCTCCCATGACTGACATCGGTTCCCAGCACCACATAGGGACCTGGTTGCGATCCGTTCAACTTGACTGAAACCTGGAAGCTCGCTACTTCTCCTGCTTGCAGAACCTTCTCTGTCCCACCCAGTCTCCACAGTCTTCCCACCTCAGCAGGTGCTTTCCGTTCTTCAACCATCCTCTGATAGACCGGTCGTAACATGGGGTGCACTCCTTGAGTTGACCCTTCTTCCACTACGATGGGGGTCAGGAGACGCCGCACTAGGTCCGTGTTCGTCCCCACTATCAGAGAGCTTCTGTTTGCACCCGAGGGTCGGGGGCACACAATGGCCAAGGCGTCACAGCCCCCAGACTGTCCGATGACTTCAGATCCGATCTCCAACCTTACTTGCAGATACCCATCATAAGGGAGTTTCTCAGTGCCGATACCCCATATTTCGAAATCCTTCAATTCTTGCAGAGGAATGTGCTTTAAGTGTTTCTCATAGAAGTCTTTATAAATCAAAGTCACTTGAGCCCCTGAATCTAACAGAGCTTTGGTGTAGACTCCCTCCACTTGGATTGGCACAATCGGAGAAGGACCTATCAGCTGGTCAGGAAACTTGGTGGAGGTATCCGGACGCTTAGACCCAGTTTGCTGGACCCTGGCCTTTTTCTTGGCCCGTGCAGGTTTTGGGTGTGCATTGCCTCCCCATGACGCAGACCCGGATGCTAAGGGAGTGACTCTTTCCATTCTGGCAGGCTCAGCAGTTGGCTTGACTTTGAGCCCTCTTGCCCTCTTAGTTTTAAATTGGTTCTTGGAGCGAGATTCAACTTCTGGGCACCTAGGTTGCTCCTTTACTGGTGCCCTCTGGCGTTTCCCGCTGGTGGAGTAGATAACAGTCCCTCTAGGGCTTTCAACAGCCACTCAACTTTATCCTTCTCAGGCTTCCGGCCTTTACACTGCGCACGGAAATGGCCCATTTCTCCACAACCGAAACATCTCTTCCTCGAAAGTGGAGACACGGTTGCTTGTTGCGGTTCTGATAAGAGATTTGAACCAGACGCCACGGCAACTTCAGTCGTCTGCATACCTGTTAGGAACTTTTGCATTTCCCCCTGCACCTCGGTCACCTTCATCAACACCCTGCACAATTCAGCGTGCGCTTTCTGCAGTTCAGTTTGAGCTTCCTGTACCTTCTTTACAGTCTTGAACAACTCGCTTTGTTCAGAAGAGTTCGATTCTTTAGCAGCCTTTTCGACGAATTTAAAACCGACTAACTGCTCCTCTTCATCCAGGTCAGATCCATAGGTGTCTAACGAGTCGTTTTCAGGCTGCAGACCGTCGTTGTATCTTGCAGGTTGTGCATAAGCCCTTTCTCCCCGCCTGAAGGATTTCTCTTCCAGCAGAGCCTCCTCCTCTCGTACAACTCGGATCAGTTCCAGGTACTTCAACTCTTGATTGACTGCTCTGCTTCTCAGCTGCATCATCACCGGATCTAACGGTTGAGAGCCCCTCAGGATCTGCTTTATTCGTATCTTATCTACGTCCGCCGGTTTGGCCCCTTTCTTGAGGAGTATTTGGTGCAGAATCTTATCCAAGCGCCTCATGTAATCAATCATTCTCTCACCTCTCTTCTGATAGGTGTGTTCGTACTGATATACTAGTTCCGCTGCCTTTTCTGTTCGCCCAAACACTTCTTCAAGAACGTTCAGATAATCCAAAGCAGTACAATCTTTTCTACTCAGTTTTAGGTTTCTCACCGCTTCTGACGCAGGTCCCTTTAAACTCTCGGTGATCCTTTGCTTTTTCTGGGCCTCAGGGACGTCCCACTCATCTAGTGCCTGCATCGCCTGTTCCACCCATTCCTCAAAGGTTTCTTCTCCCGCCGGAGTTGGTACATTTCCTGTAAAGTTCCTTAACCGTCGATAACCGAAATTAGTGTGAGGAGGGCTTGTTTTCTGACATTTAGCCAGCAAATCTCCAATAGCCACGATAAATTCAGGCCCGATCATAGCCAACGGACTGGGCACGGGAACACTTTCGGCTTCGCCACGTGGCGCACTTGGCTGAATCAGTTGGACTTCCACCTCATCGGTCAGCTTCACGCTCGCGCCCCGAAAACATGCTGGAATACCTTTTCTCCATTCGAGAAGAACATGCGTGTGAGGGGTATCTGGGTTTTTCTTAATGTCCAGAATTAACCCCCGATGATCTGGTGCTAGCGTGGCCACGGCCTGGCGAATCTGATCTTCGGCCCAAGTGTCTGCGGGAATATCCATGACTATGCAACATGCTAACTGACTACTATACTCCCCACACCATTCGGCAGCAGTGTCTGGATCCATATTTAACCCTTTAGATGCGGTTTTTCCAGAGACTGAATCCCGGACGAGCCCCCACGTGTAGCGCTCACTCCCGGAGGAGCCGCTGAAAATGAACCACGGGTCAGTCTCCCCGCACTAGGGAATAAATATACTCCAACACGCTGGACAGTTTTACAATTAAAAAGGTTTACTAAAAGGTTTGCAGCTCTTAAGACACGGTATATGCAGGAAGATTTACAGTACTTTCGTAACACGATAAACGCGTAGCGGTAAAAGAAACGAAAACACGAGGGCTTCGTATTTTCGGAAAAAAACCCCGACCGAGCAGAAAATTAAAAGATACGAAATTCGAGGAAAACCGCGTAGCGAAACACAATAAAATACACAGTTCTCGTATCACGGTGAACGCGCAGCGGGAACAAAAAGAGGAAAATGTTCGGAATGCAACTTTAACTTTGCCCCCTTGTCCCGGTTCGGAAAAGGAAAATGAGTCCTGTACAGGTTAAGTCCCAGAACATGAGGTGATATGTATTTGTGTGTGTAGGGTACCCGGGTACTTCTCAACTGGCCAGTGAGTTTACTTTAACGATGTCTTCGACTAGTCAGTTGGGGCCCTGTGGGTTTTAGAAGGAAACCTAACTTATTTAAACACGGCCTTGGGGCCTCTCACCCATCCAGCGCAAGCTTGAGATTCGGCAGGCCCAGGACGCCTCTCCGCTCGATGTTGCCGGGGGATGCCGACCACCGGATCTGTTGTCTGGCCCTCTGTCTGTCAGCCGCGACTCATCCAGCTTACCGCCTGCTCCCCGCTTCGATCGACCGCGGTACTCCACTCCTGGGGTCTTCTCCTCTCAGCTGCACTTGAATAGCATAGAGGGTGAGGTCTGTGTCCCGCAAGCTGAGTGAGCCAATCCTGAAGGCCCGATCCACTCTGTCTGCGCTCCGGCCTATCTTTGGTCTCTCTCTTTACTTTGTGCATCCACTCTCCTTGACTCCCTGGCGCGCTCTGCCTCTTCTCCACGAGGTGCAGGATGTACAGCTCTCCACAAACCCACCCACTTCCTGTTTCTTCGCAAAGCATGCATGGACATGTAGTTCAAGTGTCCAGGGTCTTTAATCGTGATAGTCTCCATCTTGTGGCCAA
Organism: Leptobrachium leishanense; assembly: GCA_009667805.1. Lineage (NCBI taxonomy): Eukaryota > Metazoa > Chordata > Amphibia > Anura > Megophryidae > Leptobrachium > Leptobrachium leishanense. The sequence continues at coordinate 102,557,279 of CM019069.1, read as the reverse complement.
AAATGGGTACTGCCACAGTAAACTTTTAACACATCGCTACAGTTGCATACATATGTACAGTGACAAGAGAAAATATATGGCATTTTTGGAATTAGTTCAAAGCAGATCTTTATTTTTTAAGCCATTCTGTATTGGATTTACTTTAATGTTTGGGATCAAGTCATTCTAGAGAGGCCGCACAGGAGGGAAGAGTATAGAGATGAGCATCCCGTTCACCAGACCCAAGTACAAAAATCCCTCCCAGTGTTGCACTGTAGTGTGGGAAAGCGCTGGGAGGGAACGAAACATGAAAAGTCTCATTCAGCTCAGTCCTGGAGCCCCTCACTGACTACAGAATGCAGGAGAGCAAAGCCAGCCATGATCTGTTGCGGAGGCCACCCGCTGGAATATTGGGGAAGGCAGTGGGCGAGTTCTGTCTCTAATCCCAGCGCGATACTCAATGCTTTTTTTTTCTAGGCCAGTGCCAGGCCATGACATTGTGTTGCCTGGGTTCAAAGATTAAATGCTGCTGCCCCCTCAAGCTATTCCCACCAGATCACACCCATGCTTATCACAGAGCTCCGCAGCAATAAAAGTCACAGAAGTGTACGGTGTGTTTAGGAGCGTATCACAGAGCTGCACAGCAATAACATTCACAGTAATGTGTGGTGTGTATGAACTTATTACAGAGCTCAACAGAAATAAAACTCACACTAATTTGAGGTATTTATGAGCATATCACAGAATCCACAGCAATAAAGCTCACAGTATTGTGTGGTGTTTATGAGCATATCACAGAGCTCCACAGCAATATATCTTACAGTAATCTGCAGTGTGTATGGGTGTTTCACAGAACTCTGCAGTGCAGCATCATCGTTCGCTTTAAAATTGAAACGTGAACAATAGTGCTGCATTAGGGGTAGAAACGAACAAAATAAAAGGAATTTTATTTTTACATGAAACCTGGTCATGTTTGGTATTGTCAAGCTTTGTGGTTTTTCGCACAATTTTTCCCGCTTGAAAGGAAATTCAAACATCGACACTGGAACTAATAACTGGATTCCACTCTTCATTCGCTTGTATTTAAGATTAATTTCTGTAAATTGCGGGGTAAATTAAGTTGCTTTATTTTTAGATTTTTTAGGATCTTTTAAGCATTTTTTAAAAAATATAAAAAAGAGTTTTTTTTTTTACTTTTATAAAATTCTAAATTTGACCCGAAATTTCGAATTGATCCGAAAATTTCGTGTGGTCGATATTTCGGATTCGGAATGCCCTCGGAAGCAGGAAAATGGTAAATTTCGTAGGAAAAACGAATTTGTACGAAACTAATTGAACATCCCTACTGTCTTCCTCGATCTATCGTCACTCTTTCTGTCTGCCTCTATCTGTCTATAATCAGTCTTTTCTTCTCTTTTGTATCCCTGTATCAGTTTAGCTATCTCCTATATCTCGCTTTATCCTTTGTTTATTCATTGTATCCTATTATTATATAATAAAATTCTACTTTGTTCCTATTCTAAAACCGCCTCTGTCTCTGTGTTGCTGCACATTGGGCTCGAACCCCCTGACACCTAGAGAGCAGCGCATTTAGGGTCCTCTCCCAAATTAGGGCACTATTCCCTGCCCTAAAATGGGGACAGTAATGAGAAAAACCTCCGCCTGCAGGTTTCCCCTTACCATCCCCATTTTAGCATCATTTTACAGGTCAGGTGGTACTGATTCAACAGCCTGCCCTGTAACCCAACTCTAACCTCCTTAATATTCATGGCAGCACTAATGGTATGCCACGAGTATCACCTCCTGGAGTCCATAGGACTCCATGGAGGTTTGTGCTCCCAGGCTGCGTGACCTGTATGATCTTGCAAGATTGTGTAGGCCCAGAGAGAGAGACTGGGGACTATTTGTCCCCAGTCTCACTCTGCTCCTGGTTGCCAGAAGGGAGGAATAGGTCCACTATTCGTGCTACAGGAAGAGAGATGAGTATCTCAGCTGGTGCTTATGATCCTCCTTGATAACTATGATACTGGTCCCAGGGCCGGCCTTTGGGGTGTGAGTGCTGTGCGATGGAACTGGGCGCCATGGCAACTGGGGGCGCCTGGCAGCCAACACACAGCCTGCATTCCCACTGGGAGGGTCATCCAATCTGATGAGCTGCAGTGGCACCTGCGCTCCCACACTGTCAAAAACCACTTCGACTTCGTCCAGCCATCTGCAACAAGCACATGAAGACTCACAGCGTGGGGTGGGAGGAGCTGGCCGCACATGGGGGCAGGCAGATTCGGCAAGACAGGCAGCGACACCAAGAGCTAGCACAGCCTGCCCTGCCATTCCCCTGAGGTGTGTGATTGTCTTTTTAGGGGCTCCTTCATATATTCAGGGCGTGCGGGTGTCTTTTTATGGGCTCCTTCATATATTCAGGGTGTGCGGGGTCCCTTTTAAGCGCTCCTCCATGTATTCAGTTTTTGCAGAGAACCTCACGGGCATGTTTTTAATATGACTGTTTAATAAAGCATCGCTTTTTATTCATATTTGAAGACCCTGAGTGCGTCCATCCAGTCTTCTGGGGTTTCGACATTGGCCACACAGACTATTGCACCTGGGCAACTTTTTTCTGGTGCATGCAGATTCTAATTGTGTGTGTGTGTATGTATGTGTGTGTATATATATATATATATGTATCTCACAAGTATAGCAGTACGCAGTGATACCATTTTTATTGGACTAACGTTAATCCAATAAAAAAAGGTATCATTACGTACTGCTTTACTCATGATTTTGGCATCTGGACTAACACGGCCTAATATATATATATATTACTGTGGGGGCGCTGTGAAGATTTCCCGTGGTAGACGTTAACTTGCATTTTTTGCGCGGACATTGTAATGCGACGTTCAGTGCAAAAGGTTTTGCCCCTCACGTTAATGCGTTTTTGCGCAGGCGTTAACGTTTGTGCGAAGAATGTAATAGAGCCCATAGATTGCAGCTGAGCAAAACCAGAGGCGCGTGCAGTTCTGCAGCAGCTGCTGAATTGCTCATTGCAGCAGTTCAGTTTGCTGCAGCCGTCTCACTGAACACTTTGGCTGTTAATATGGAAGCGAAAGGGCAGAGGATTGCTTAATGAAAGGTGCTGTTTCTGCAAAATCCACTGTTGTCCATTTTGTTACCACTTTAGTGTTAATGTTTACCATGTTCCAATAAATATTTGGTGTTTTGCTCCACCAATCCTTCAAACTAAACATTTCCTCATTGGATTATTTGCTCCGTGGAGGCGCCATCTTTCCTATGTCACACTCAGCTACTCTGCAGCACCTCTCAACTTGCAAGTGCTAAGTTAGCAGTGCTGAGCGCTGAGCTGCAGCACAGCGTTCAGTGACAAGTTGCTAACTTAGCACTTGCAGTGGCTGAGGAACTGAACGCGCCCCTGTATTCGGCGCTGGAGGAAAACCTCAAGTTAATACCCTCCAGAGTATGTGTTCCAGTGTACAAAGGCTTGGCAAAGGCGTGTACAAAGGGCCATTCATATTGTCCATACAAAGGGCTGTGTGCGCCATGCCAGATACAGTGATCCAGAATGTATACTCTGTGCTGGCTAGAGATCTTCCAACACAAATCACTAGCTTCTGATACAAAGGCTTTGAGGCTGATGGTGTAAGAGCCCCTGCACTACAACACATTGATCTTTAGAGATCATGTATACTAAAAGTATTCACAAGAGATGGGAGTAATATCGGTAATACACACCGCACATTGCTGTGGGTTTTATTGCGTTGGAGCTCTGTGACACGCTCATAGACACTGCACATTACTGTGAGTTTTATTGCTCTGGAGCTCTGATATGCTCATCCACACCACATGTTTTATTTTTTTTGGGGAAGGGCAGCAATTCATCCTTGCTTCCTCCAGGCAGCACAGAGGGTTGGGCCGGCCCTGACGTTAACGCTCACCTGCGTGAGCATTAATATTAGCCCCGGTGGCTACCGCATATTCCAATCTAAACGCTAACGGGTTAAGTAACCCGTTAGCGTTTGGTACCTTGCGCTTTTCAGCGCGAGGTTACTAGACTTTGTGCTCCCTATACTTAACATGGGGAGCGCAAAGTGTTAATCAGCGTTAGGATTACTAAATCCTAACACTGATTAATGTCCGGCTGTGGTTAGCAAAAAGTTAACCACAGCCTGGACTTGGTGCGAACGGATTCCGCTGGTCAGTGGCGTAGCGTGGGGGGGGGGGGCTGGGGGGGCCGTGGCCCCGGGCGCAGTTTTGTTAGGGGCGCATTTGCGCCCCTAAAACTGGCCCGGGGATTGAGGGGATCCAGATGCCGGGCAGCGCGAGAGTGCCTGCCCGGTGCTAAACAGTCCGTCCGGTTAAAGGGGATGTGGCTGCTTGCAGGCGCAGCCGGTCACGTGGTCCGGCTAATCAGGTGGTACTGAGTCTCTGTACCACCTGACTGGCCGGACCACGTGACCTGCGCACGCACGCAGCCGCATCACCTTTAACCGGACGGACTGTTTAGCACCGGGCAGGCACTCTCGCGCTGCCCGGCATCTGGATCCCCTCAATCCCTGCCGGAGCTGGCCCGAATGTCCAGGTGAGAGCTGGGGCAAATCCATGTGCTGGGGCCTGGGCAAATCCATGTGAGAGCTGGGGCAAATCCATGTGAGAGCTGGGGCAAATCCATGAGCTGGGGCAAATCCATGAGCTGGGGGCAAATCCATGAGCTGGGGGCAAATCCATGAGCTGGGGGCAAATCCATGAGCTGGGGGTAAATCCATGAGCTGGGGCAAATCCATGTGAGAGCTGGGGCAAATCCATGTGAGAGCTGGGGCAAATCCATGTGAGAGCTGGGGGCAAATCCATGAGCTGGGGACAAATCCATGAGTTGGGGGCAAATCCATGAGCTGGGGGCAAATCCATGAGTTGGGGGCAAATCCATGAGCTGGGGGCAAATCCATGAGTTGGGGGCAAATCCATGAGCTGGGGGTAAATCCATGAGCTGGGGCAAATCCATGTGAGAGCTGGGGCAAATCCATGTGAGAGCTGGGGCAAATCCATGTGTGAGCTGGGGCAATATCCATGTGTGAGCTGGGGCAAATCCATGTGCTGGGGCCTGGGCAAATCCATGTGAGAGCTGGGGCAAATCCATGTGAGAGCTGGGGCAAATCCATGAGCTGGGGGCATATCCATGAGCTGGGGGCAAATCCATGAGCTGGGGCAAATCCATGAGCTGGGGGCAAATCCATGAGTTGGGGGCAAATCCATGAGCTGGGGGCAAATCCATGAGCTGGGGGCAAATCCATGAGCTGGGGCAAATCCATGAGTTGGGGGCAAATCCATGAGCTGGGGGTAAATCCATGAGCTGGGGGCAAATCCATGTGTGAGCTGGGGCAAATCCATGTGAGAGCTGGGGCAAATCCATGTGTGAGCTGAGGCAAATCCATGTGAGAGCTGGGGCAAATCCATGTGTGAGCTGGGGCAATATCCATGTGTGAGCTGGGGCAAATCCATGTGCTGGGCCTGGGCAAATCCATGTGAGAGCTGGGGCAAATCCATGTGAGAGCTGGGGCAAATCCATGTGAGAGCTGGGGCAAATCCATGAGCTGGGGGCATATCCATGAGCTGGGGGCAAATCCATGAGCTGGGGCAAATCCATGAGTGGGGGCAAATCCATGAGCTGGGGGCAAATCCATGAGCTGGGGCAAATCCATGAGTTGGGGCAAATCCATGAGTTGGGGGCAAATCCATGAGTTGGGGGCAAATCCATGAGTTGGGGGCAAATCCATGAGCTGGGGGCAAATCCATGAGCTGGGGGCAAATCCATGAGTTGGGGGCAAATCCATGAGCTGGGGGCAAATCCATGAGTTGGGGGCAAATCCATGAGCTGGGGGCAAATCCATTGGTTGGGGGCAAATCCATGTGAGAGCTGGGGCAAATCCATGTGTGAGCTGGGGCAATATCCATGTGTGAGCTGGGGCAATATCCATGTGTGAGCTGGGGCAATATCCATGTGTGAGCTGGGGCAAATCCCATGAGCTGGGGCAAATCCCATGAGCTGAGGCAATATCCATGTGTGAGCTGGGGCAATATCCATGAGTGAGCTGGGGCAATATCTATGTGTGAGCTGGGGCAATATCCATGTGTGAGCTGGGGCATATCCATGTGTGACCTGGGGCAATATCGATAACGTGTCCACAGGTTGGGGGGGCGCACAATTCTTGGCTGGCCCCGGGCGCTGACAACCCACGCTACGCCACTGCCGCTGGTGCAGAATCCGTTAGCACCAGCCAAAACAAAATACAGATACTCACCTACTATCCTGTGGCTCCGTCTGCCTCCTCTGTTGCCGGGAATCGAGGGAGAGACTGGGGGGAAAAAGTCCCCCAGTCTCTCCCTGCAGATCACTTTGCCGACCTGCCGGATCTCGCGAGGTGAGATCCGGCAGGTCATGTGACTAGCAGGGGAAAACTCAATGGAGTCCTATTGACACTCTTAGCTATTCCTGCTGAGATTATCTTTCTTGCTGTGTTTTGGTGATTTAAGCTTTTATTCTTATTTTTCCTTTTTTTTTTTTTCTTTCTATGTGCTGACTACCTGCTAATGTTACCTGGCTGGGGACAATTTTTTGGTTTTCCTTTTCCCTCATCCCCCCCCCCCCTCCGGTTGTAATCAATGCTTTATATGATGATGGCCTTGCAAGGCCTCTTTGTTTTGCCTGTCTTATGCTGACTTTTCTATTCAAAATAAAATGTTAAAAAAAAAGACAAAGGAGAGTATAGGTGCACATCCCTTATGGAGGTGCGCCGGAAAGTCATGTGCAGATTAGACATGTGCAAAGCACAAAATTTCGTTTTAAACTAATGGATTAGTCCTAAAATGCAATTTATTTAGTTGCTAAAGAAATTAGTTTTCAGTTCTTTATTATGAAAACTAATTTCATTCATCCGAAAACCAGTGGATACAATTACTATTGTAGTGGATCCTCAGAGGGCCTTGATTGCTGCTTGTTACAGTATCTCTCACTCTCAGCACAATGTGTCAGGCAAAGCTGTTACAGTAACTGACTGCTGTTCATCACAGTGCTCAGAGTTTCAGTCAAACTAGTAAATATAGTTTTATATATAAGAGGTTAGAACAATATTATTTCCTTGTTTTACTGAAACTCTGAGCGCTGTTACAGTCAGTTACTGTAACAGCTGAGCCTGATACATTGTACTGAGAGGTAATATAACAAGCAGACAATCTCAGCGCTCACAGCCACTGGATTTAAAGGGCTAAAAAAAGGCTCCTCTCTGTATAATGTATAGAACATCCTCCTGCATTAATTAATATCCCTCTCTGTATAATGTATAGAACATCCTCCTGAATTAATGTCCCTCTCTGTATAGAACATCCTCCTCAATTTATACCTTTCTCTGTATAATGTATATAACATCCTCCTGCATTAATACCCCTCTCTGTATAATGTATAGAACATCCTCCTGCATTAATTAATGCCCCTCTCTGTATAGAACATCCTACTGCATTGGCATGTGGAGGGTGCAGAACTTCAAAATACAATGCTTATCCAGCACAGGAGAGGGAACTTCTACTTAAACTTTGTATCTCTGTGGGGGAGACAGACAAGAATATAAAATCAGAGGAGAGGGAAAATATTAACGTAAATCGGTCTGAAAGCTCAGAGAAGAGATGAATGGTGCAAATTTATTTTTATAATAAAATAAAGCACTTTAAAACCAGGGAAAACATTCAAATAAATCACACTGAAGGCTCATAATGACAGAGTAACTGTGAGAGCTGGATACTAAATGTATCAGACGTAAAAAAAACTTTATAACAAGCAGCACTGGGAGAGGAGAGGGACTTTATATAAAACGTGTATTATAGATGAGGAAGTGCTCCTGGATAATATAAAATGTATCAGACCTAAGCCCCTATTATGCAGAGCGGGAGGGGAGATAACACACGTTTTATAAAGTCCCTCTTTTCTCCCAGCGCTGCTTGTTATAAAGGGGTTTTTACTATCCAGCCCTCCTCTGTCATTAGCTTTCAGTGTGATTTATTTGAATGTTTTCCTTCTCCAGCTGCTTTTATCATCTTGTCTGCCTCATAGACATGCAAGGGTTAAGTAAAGGTTTCCTCTCCTGTGCTGGCTGTCTGTCTTGCGAGTGAGTATTCTGGAGCTCTATCACTGTCAGATTTTCGGGTAGGGGTCGGGAAGGATTACGCATACAAACCTTTACTGTAGCTTTGCAATGTTGCGCTCTTCATTGCTGGGCTCCTTCACTCAATGTAATATCACAAAAAGGACTGAAACTAAAATGTAGTGCATTTTATATTTTATTTTAGTTTCTTTCGTTTTTTGTACCGAGCAGTTTCGTATCTCTTGAGTCATACGAAAACTAAATTATCCCAAAATTCGGACTAAATCGTTTTAGTACTAAAACAAATGCACATGTCTAGTGCAGATGGTATCTGCTACCGGCCTGGGAACGCCATATGAATAAATCTGCCTCCCCATCTTGTTGGCGCTTACAGTCGGAGGGCACCATGCTACATATTTGGTGGACTTGTGAGAAACTTATCCCTCTCTGGCGAGAGGTGGCTTTACTGGTTGCCTAGGTGATGGGGGTGACACTGCCACTCACAATAGAGGAATTTAATGTAAAGTAATTTAAATCTGTTCGCGCCAGCTTCAAGGTGTGGTGAACTTTTTAGTTACCACAGTTGTGTGGTAATTAGCGTTAGAACTTTGTAATCCTAACGCTAATTACTCATTGCGTTCTCCATGTTAAGTATAGGGAGCGCAAAGTACAGTAAGCTTGCAGAAGCGAGTGCAATCACGGATGGTCTAACAGGTTTTTTTTGGGGGGGTTTTCCATTTATAATTTTTATTATGTGAAAAAGGTCACAAATCGACCGGCATAGATGGCCGCGCAGGGCCAAAATGAAAACTGTCGGAGGGACAGAAAAACAATAAAAATAGACAAATCTGTATCAAAAATCCCTGCTGTTTCCCGCAGCAGGGCTAAGGTTTGCCCGCAGCAGGCGAGCGCACTGATTGCGCACAGTAAGGCCCTGTTCACACTGTGCGATTTATCACGTGGATTTTGCCGCGACGTCGCAGCAAAATCCGCCCGACGTCGCGCTGTGTAGCTTCTCCAATGCATTTCAATGGAGCTGTTCACATCTTGCCGCGCGATGTCGCGTGATGTCGTGCGACGTCGCATGTCGCGCGTCGCAGAAGCATGTCGCTGGTACATGACCCTTTTTTTGCGATTTGCTATCTGCGATTTTGCGATTTGTATTGGTGGTGCTTTGCAAAAATCGCACAAAACAGCGATGTCGCGCGACATTATCGCACCATGTCACGAATATGAAAATCGCACGGAAAGTCACACTATTTTCAAATCGCATAGTGTGAACGGGGCTTAAGGGATGCACTTTGTAACGGATGTGATTGTTGTTACATTGTATCAGTTAGTTTTGACTGATGTTGAGAAAAAGAAAAAAAAAGCTGTATGAAGGGGTTCCTCTACGTCCGTGTAGCTCTTTCACGTCAATGCCATTTTGGCGTCCGATGCAACATGCGTGGCCCGCGTGTATAAAAGTGCGCACGTGCTTCCTGTGTTGTTCTCTATTGACTCCTTTGAACAGCTACAACGGACAGCAAACCGTGCGGTCAGACAGATGTGAAAAGTGCCCTCGTCTGACCCCAGCCTAAATAAGGAAAAAAAACACCTGCCCAGCCCCCGGAACTGCCAGTTCTCGGAGTCGGACATTAGGATTTGCCCATCCCTGCACCAAATACACTGCATACAGAATTTTAGAAAAATATGCTCAGAAAAACTTTTTTTTTTTAACCTTCTGCCAGTAAAAAAAAAAAAAATGTCCCCAGATTTCATTTTAGAAATCTAGTTGCCTTACCTTAGCTGCAATGAGTGGGTAATGGCTGCTGCAGCATAGCAGTGACCATATGTAGGTCTAGAGGGGCACAATGGATTCCCCAATTCGCTGCTGGGTCCAACAGGGTTATTCAAAAAGAGCCGATCTGGCCCCGAAAGGTAACCGAACACTGAAATTCAGCGTACGGTTACCTTTCCTGGCCATTTGGCTATTCTGAGATCAGGCAGTTCGCCAAATGCTGGCAAATTGCCTGCACATACGGTGCCTGTTCGAGGGCTGTGAAACCCCCATAGAGAAGCAATGCTTCATCTATTCAGAGAACACAAAACAGCAGGGAAAAGTTGCCGAAATGCCCTGCTGTTCGGTGGTCTCATTCGACAGATTTATTCAGACGATTCCCATAGGCTTCAATGTTAAAAATATTCCCATTCAATATCTAATAAACCGTTTATTATTTTATTCTGCAGTAAAGAGTCTCTTTATTTATAGATTTTTTAGGATCTCTTACGCATTTTTTGGGCAATTTTTTTTTCTGTTTTTTTTTTAAATCGTTTTTCCATTTTTCTGTAACAGACCTTTTTATTATCATTCATAAGACCTGATCAAATCCCAGCAATGCTGCTGAAAATCAGTGCGCCAGCAATTGCAAAACCTGTCGCAACACTAATCAATGAATCACTGGCGACTGGATACATACCCAAGCTCTGGAAGACTGCAAGAGTGGTACCTATCCATAAAAGTGGAGACAATACTTTGGTATCCAACTACCGCCCAATATCACTGCTCCCTGTAATGGCAAAAATTCTGGAAAAATGTGTCTACACTCAATTACGTGATTATTATCAGTATCGGAACTATTTAACCCAAGATCAATCAGGCTTTCGTCCAAATCATTGAACTACAACCGGCCTTTTAAAAGTTTGTAATGATATCCATGGAACATGGAAAGCTAACTGGAGCCATCTTCCTTGATTTTGCCAAGGCCTTTGACACCGTAGACCATGGCATCCTACTACAAAAACTTAAAAACTCCGGTATTGGTGATAGCACGCTAACCTGATTCCAATCATATGTGTTTAATCGGTCGCAATATGTGTCCATTTCTGACAGCACTTCCCTTCCCCTCCCAGTCACGTGCGGTGTACCCCAAGGCTCGATACTTGGCCCCCTGCTATTCACAATATTCATAAATGATCTGCCCAATGTCTGCAAAGCCTCAACTGTACACATGTACGCAGACGACACTGTAATCTATACCAGCCAACCAAATCTCCCGCAGCTGGAGGCCGTGCTGCAAGAACAATTCACAGGGGTAGAAAAGTGGATCGCAGATAACAAACTTTTTCTAAATGCTGACAAAACTGGTACAATGCTCTTTGGAACCGCACCTAAACTACACAAATTGCAAACACCCCATCTATGTGTCAGGACAAGATCAAATTACACGCTGACTACGGTCACTTCTCTCAAATATCTAGGTATGTGGTTAGACCCAAATCTATGTTTTGGCCCCCACATCGAAAAACTCTCATCTAAACTCTACCCCAAACTAGGTGCCCTGTACAAAAACAAATCCTGCCTGAGTAAGAAAGCAGATTGTACAACAAATGCTTATGCCAGCCATTGAATACGGAGACGTATTTTATGCAGCTGCCCCTCAAACACACCTCCAGAAACTTACTACATTGTATAACTCATTCTGCCGCTTTGCGCTACAATGTAACTACATGACCCACCATTGTTACATGTTAAAAGAACTAAACTGGCCATCGCTGGAATCTAGACGCACCCTTCACCTTTCTAACCTGGTGTTTAAGAGCTTTTCTGGGAAGCTCCCACCCTACCTGACTAGGCTGATTGCCCCAGCAGTTCCCACATCCTATAACCTCAGATCCAGGACCAGCACCTTACTTGCAATACCGCAATACAAAAAGAAAGTGGCTCGATCCTCATTTTCCTACAGAGCACCGCAGTTATGGAGTAACCTCCCAGACACCATCAAATCTTCCCCCAGTCTTAAGTCCCTTAAGAGTTCCCTATTCACATACCTCAATACAGAATGCGCCTGCAAACATGTAACATAATGATTTTATTTCCTACATATTTATTTTCCTGTTAATCTGTATATTTGGTTTTGTGTTAACATCTTGCATTTTACTATTTTGTATTTCTGTAACCTCTCAATGTTCTTGAACCCAGGACATACTTGAAAACGAGAGAAATCTCAATGTATCCTTCCTGGTAAAATCCTTTATAAATAAATTTGTAAATTTCAGACATTTTCGTTCAGTAGTGTTTTTGCAAATAGCATTTCAATTTTCAAACTTTCAAGCGTACTGTCTTTTATTTTTTTTTCACCTCGTTCGTCTGTGTGTCGGGTTTTTCCGGCGGCTGCTCTGTGCTGTGATCGGCGGCTAGGTTTCTCTGGCGTGTTCAGTGGGGTTAATCCAGCTGTATCTGTGGGTTTCGGTGAGTGTTTGGTGAGTGTTCCGCGGGTTTTGTGTTGAGTGTTGTTCCTCGGTGTGTTTTCCCTGCACTACGGGGACCCTGTGGTGCTTGCTGAATACACCGTAGGGTCCGCGAACTAGGATCGCTGAATCGCGCCGAAGTGCAGGGAACGGAAAGTCACCGAACGTGAGGTGACTTTTCGATTCTCTTTGAATAACCCTGCACGTGTATTTTCTTCACATAATTTTCAAAAAGATTAATAAATTATTTAGCACAATAATGTACATGTGGGTTTTGCATTCTAGGGGTGGGGTTTTGTATGGGTGTGGCCTCCTGTGGGTGCAGCACAAGGGGGCCCCATTATCTCCTATTGCCCAGGGGCCCCATAAGTCCGCCCCTGTGTAAAAGCATATATTGCCTCTGCCGTAGAACAGAGAAAATACATTTTGTATTTACTTCTTTCAATTTTTTATTTTTACATATTACATGGTCACGTTTGGCATCCTTATAAATACCAGACTTTGATCTTTCCAATGGCACGACCTTGTGCAGTGTAGAATTCTGTTTTTTTCTTTTTACAGAGCAAGACGGCCCAGGCTTGTCTAGTTATAAGCCTGGCCCTCTATACACAAGCATATGCATTTTTTTCCCAAGGTGGTCGGGGTAGTAGAAATCTTGGGTGAGTTCCCTCACTTTTTTTCCCCAGGATTTGACCCCTGAGATTAACCATTATTTCTCTATGGGGATTTCACTGCCACCAAAGGTCACTGTATTTCGCTGGCAATTCTCCAATATTTACAGGGTTATTCAGAGAGCGGTGAAAAGCAGGAGAATGACTGGAGAATGGAAAATTCTAGGTCAAAATAGCCGATTTGGAAAGTGAGATGAATGGGAGAATTTTTCTGGTTTGACCTATTTTGACCTAGAATTTTCCATTCTCCAGTCATTCTCCTGCTTTTCACCGCTCTCTGAATAACCCTGTTGGTAAATTGACAACTTTTTGAATAGCCGAATGGCCCCGAAATTGCACCGTACGGGGAAATTCAGTGTTTAGTGCAATTTTGAAGTCAATTCGGTACTCTTTGAATTTGCAAAACTGTATATAAACAGTCAGGTTTCTACAATTAAACATGACGTCAAATAGCTTTTAATCATTTTAATCATGACCAAAAGTTTGGCAAAATGAGCTCAGTACATGGGGGGCCAAATTGTCCAGTAGCGAAGGGGTTAAAGCAGTAGAACTAGGCACACCAAAGTGAAAAACTTGAATTAAAACCAAAACAAAAAAGCAGTTATCTTCTCCTATGACATAAGAATCGCACACTATTTAATGTACCAAATATTACAACCGGTCCACTCTGCATTTTCCATATGTATCATGGTTTAAAGGACGTATTTGGTTAATTTAAATTGTGCTAATGTTTATTTCAGGCAGTATGTGGTCCGCTCTTCAGTGCAAACAGTGTTGAGATCTAATATAATAGAAATGTCAAGCAAATGACAGCTATTTTTATCTCCTCGTCAGCTCCTAGCAATCAATTTCAGCTCATTGCATTGTGGGGAATTGCCAACTGTTACAGTAACTGGATGTAAATGCTATTGAAAATACAATACTGGAGAAATATTTTAACAGACCATGTAGGAGTTTAAATCGTCTTTTGAACTATATGATAGACAATTCATTAAAAGAATAGTTCTAGAAATGGCATCCAAAAATCAAGATATGCAGTTAGGTCCATATGTACTGTATACATAGCGGTTTTAGGATTGGTGCATTTCTACATCTAACATGAACTGCAGATGTGCATTTGTCATGTATTGTTGTAAGCATATGTACATCCTTTTTTCTTATGAATTTCACAGCCAGCAGATCACCGCAGCGTAAAACTGATTCAGATTTCAATCATTTAAAAAGAGTGTAATCCCCCCCCCCATTTTATCATCTAAACCTTTGTGGTTATATATTCTATAGGGCATTCTTGTTAAAAAAAATTGAAATGGGAACCTGTTACTGCATTTTTCTGAGAAAATATACAATTTTAACCAAAACATGAAAACAGAAAAATAAACATTTCCCTTGTGTTTTGGAACATGTTTTTTTACGAATAATATGACTATGTATAAAACACTGACCTTGCTCCCAGCGTGGGAAATGAGAAGGTGAGTAATGAAAGTGGTATTGCTCATTTTATACGTAACAGATGGAAAATGCCAACGCTTTGGTACGAAAAATAAATAAATAAAAAATTGTTTTCTTTTAGATTTTACATAGACAGGTTTGGTATTAATGCAAAGGCCAGACTCTGCCCTGTCCAATGACACCTCACTTGACCTTGTGAGTTGTAAAGATTAGTGACGAAGGGGTCCAAAGTTCCCCGCAGTGCTCTTCACTGCAGTGCGGCGGTTTAGGTTTTTGATGTAACAATTTGTAACAATGGATTGTACATCACCTTTCACCTCCAAACTTGTTGGTGGCATGAGAAATGTGATGGTTAGTTTGTTCAATATTAATTATTTAATTTTTTTAAATTAGCACCTGGTCATGTTTGGTATCATTGGAAAGGCCATGCTCACTTAACCCTGTAGCTGCTATGGAGTTGGAGATACAGGGGTCCAAATGCAGACATAGGTATCCTTTCTCTGGGCCTATTTTGAGGCATGGGCCTGGAGCCGCTGCTCCATCTGCCCGTATTTTAATCCTGCCCTGGGTGTATGGGAGTGGATGTGTGTGTGTTTAGGTGTATGGGAATGGTTATGTGTTTGGGGTGGTTAGGTTTGTGTGTATTTAGGTGTATGTGGTTTGGTGTATGTGGGTTGGTGTATAGTAGGTGCACGTCTAGGTGTATAATAGCAGTGGTGTAGCGTGGGTTGTCAGCGCCCAGGGCAAGGCAAGAATTGTGCGCCCCCCAACCCGTGGACACGGTAACACACCCTGATTCCCTTCCACCAGTAGAGCATTGACCCCACAAGCACATGTATTGTATATTAACAAAATACTGATGTAATAAAAATACTGACCCAGCACATGGATACTGCCCCAGCTCACATGGATACTGCCCCAACACATGTATACTGCCCCAGCACACATGGATATTGCCCCAGCACACATGGATATTGCCCCAACACACATGGATACTGCCCCAGCTCATGGATACTGCCCCAGCACATAGATACTGCCCCAGCACATGGATACTGCCCCAGCACATGGATATAATGCCCCAGCACATGGATATTGCCCCAGCTCATGGATATTGACCCCAGCACATGGATACTGCCCTAGCTCACATGTATACTGCCCCAGCTCACATGTATACTGCCCCAGCTCACATGTATACTGCCCCAGCACATGAATATACTGCCCCAGCACATGGATATACTGCCCCAGCACATGGATATAATGCCCCAGCACATGGATATACTGCCCCAGCACATGGATACTGCCCCAGCACATGGATATACTGCCCCATCACATGTATACTGCCCCAGCACATGGATATACTGCCCCAGCACATGGATATACTGCCCCAGCTCAGCTCCTGACCGCTGTGTGTGCAGCCCTGAGCAGAGGGATGGGGAGGGAGAAGCAGGGGGAAAGTAAGGGATGTACCTGCAGCAGCTCGTGGGAACTCGGCAGTCAGGAGACGAGACGGGAGATGGGGGGTTGTTTCCAGAGAAGAATGTACCTGATGGAGCTCAGCAGCTAGGAGGGAGGGAGCTGTCCAGACAGTGAGTGAGGGCTGTACCTGCAGGCACTCGGCCGCTCGCACACAGCAGCAGAGCCGGAGCCATGTCTCCAGGGAGCAGCGGGCACGGGGGTTCTGAGCTCCGCATCCCATTCACAGCCCCTACATAACACCTTGCCTTACATGGAGAGGAGGCTCCCGTACTTCTCGCTCCTCAGCCCCCCGGGAACTGGCTGTGCAACACTGGTCCGGCTGCCGTGTGGAACCTCCTGGCTCCTGCGCTTTCCCACCCACATGACAAACAGCGTGGCGCCGGCGCACTGCGTCACCGGCGTCATGTGACAGCACTCTTCCGGATTGGCGGTGGTGGATCGATCGGGGGCTGCAAAATATTAGGGGCGCACAATTTCAAAAGAAATTTGCGCCCCTAAGAAGATCGCGCCCGGGGCCACCGCCCCGTTGGCACCCCCCACGCTACGCCACTGTATAATAGGGGTGCGTAGGTGTATAATAGTGGTGCATATGCGTACATGTAGGTGTATAATAGGGGTGCGTAGGCACACATCTAGGTGTATAATAGGGGTGCGTAGGCGCACATCTAGGTGTATAATAGGGGTGCGTAGGCACACGTCTAGGTGTATAATAGGGGTGCGTAGGCGCACATCTAGGTGTATAATAGGGGTGCGTAGGCGCATGTGTAGGTGTATAATAGGGTGTGTAGGCGCACGTGTAGGTGTATAATAGGGGTGCGTAGGCGCAGGTGTAGGTGTATAATAGGGGTGCATAGGCGCACGTGTAGGTGTATAATAGTGGTGCGTAGGCGCACGTGTAGGTGTATAATAGTGGTGCGTAGGCGCACGTGTAGGTGTATAATAGGGGGCGTAGGCGCATGTGTAGGCGCACGTGTAGGTGTATAATAGGGTATGTAGGCGCACGTGTAGGTGTATAATAGGGGTGCGTAGGTGCAGGTGTAGGTGTATAATAGGGGTGCATAGGCGCACGTGTAGGTGTATAATAGTGGTGCGTAGGCGCACGTCTAGGTGTATAATAGGGGTGCGTAGGCGCACATCTAGGTGTATAATAGGGGTGCGTAGGCGCATGTGTAGGTGTATAATAGGGTGTGTAGGCGCACGTGTAGGTGTATAATAGGGGTGCGTAGGCGCAGGTGTAGGTGTATAATAGGGGTGCATAGGCGCACGTGTAGGTGTATAATAGTGGTGCGTAGGCGCACGTCTAGGTGTATAATAGGGGTGCGTAGGCGCACATCTAGGTGTATAATAGGGGTGCGTAGGCGCATGTGTAGGTGTATAATAGGGTGTGTAGGCGCACGTGTAGGTGTATAATAGGGGTGCGTAGGCGCAGGTGTAGGTGTATAATAGGGGTGCATAGGCGCACGTGTAGGTGTATAATAGTGGTGCGTAGGCGCACGTGTAGGTGTATAATAGTGGTGCGTAGGCGCACGTGTAGGTGTATAATAGGGGGCGTAGGCGCACGTGTAGGTGTATAATAGAGGGCATAGGCGCACATGTAGGTTTATAATGGGGGGCGTACGCGCACGTGTAGGCGTATATTAGGAGTGCGTAGGCGCACGTGTATAATAGGAGTGCGTAGGCGCATGTGTAGGTGTATAATAGGGGTGCATAGGCGCATGTGTAGGTGTATAATAGGAGTGCGTAGGCGCACGTGTAGGTGTATAATAAGGGTGTAGGCACACGTGTAGGTGTATAATAGTGGTGCATATGCGTACATGTAGGTGTATAATAGATGTGCGTAGGTGCACGTTTAAGTGTAAAATAGGGGTGCGTACTATAAAAAGGCCCATCACAGTTCTCAGCACCAGGCCCATGATACCCTTAATCCGGCCCTGCTGGTATATACATTCTGGGCTCTGCTGGTATATACATTCTGGGCTCTGCTGGTATACAAATTCTGGGCTATGCTGGTATATAAATTATGGGCTCTGCTAGTATATAAATTATGGGCTCTGCTGGTATATACATTCTGGGCTCTGCTGGTCTATAAATTCTGGGATCTGCTGGTATATACATTCTGGGCTCTGCTGGTCTATAAATTCTGGGCTCTGCTGGTCTATAAATTCTGGGCTCTGCTGGTCTATAAATTCTGGGCTCTGCTGGGTATATCCATTCTGGGCTCTGCTGGGTATATCAAATTCTGGGCTCTGCTGTGTATATCAAATTCTGGGCTCTGCTGGTACATATAAATCTGGAGTCTGCTTGTTATATAAAAAATTCTGGGGTCTGCTGGTACATATAATTCTAGGGTCTGCTTGTTATATACAATTCTGGGGTCTCTGCTGGATATATATAATTCTGAGGGGTGTATGCCTGGTTACACATGATTCGGAGGGGGCGGTGTATATATACATCCTTTTTTTTCTTCTACATGTAATGGGGGGTTGTGGAATTCTTGGATGAGTTCTCTCACTTTTTCCCCCAGGACTTGACCCCTGGTTGATTTATAATCTATGTTATGTTGTCTGGCAGTGTTAAATGAATCACCTGGAAGCATTTTTTGTAATCATGCCCCTGGTCTTACTCTCTAGTAGAATTTTAATTGTTTTTTATTTTGTATATAAAAAGCCATGAATATAATGAATATTATATATGCTTAAGGCCCCAGGCCGAAACGTTGTGTACTTTCATCCTCCAAAATGCGGCAAAAGAATGAATAAAGAATAAGAATTAAACGGCGAATAAGGAATCGGTGTGGCCTATGTTTTGCTTGTGTGTTTACTTGTCTGTTCATACGTCAGTACACCTGTTTTTCTATGTCCTGTCTATCCATCCATCCATCTATTATATCCTGTACACAGGGGTCAAGTCCTGGGGAAAAAAGTGAGGGAGCACACTCAAGAATTCCACAACCCCCTGAAGAGAAAAAAAAAAGGATGTATATATACACCCGCCCCCCCCCGAAAATCATGTGTAACCAGGCATAGACCTCTCAGAATTATATATATCCAGCACAGACCCCAGAATTGTATAACAAGCAGACCCTCGAATTCTATGTACCAGCAGACTCCAGAGAGGGGCAAGAGGGAAGAAGATTAATCAGCCAGAAAATGCATTGCATTCCTCCGCATCCCTCCCTGGTTCCAATGCTAATATATCCACCTATATCTGCTTTGTGGTTTAAAGCATACAGGGTAATTCAAAGAGCTCCGAATTGCTTGAGAAAGGTAACCGAACGCTGAAAATCAGCGTTCGGTTACCTTTCTCGGCCATTCGGCTATCCAGAAAGCATGCAATTCGCCAAGTCCTGGCGAATTGCCTGAACATACGGTGCCTGTTCGGTGCCTGTTCGAGGGCAGTGAAAACCCCATGAAAAAGCACTGCTTCGGCTATTCAGAGAACACAAACCAGCAGTGAAAGGTTCCCCTAATGCCCTGCCATTCAGTGGTTTAATTCGGCAAGTTTATTCAGGAGAATCCCATAGGCTTCAATGTTAAAAATATTCCCGTTTTAATTCAATATCTAATAAACCGTTCATTATAAAATTATGCAGTAAAGAGTCGCTTTATTTATCGATTTTTTTAGGATATCTTAAGCATTTTTCCTTTTTTTTTTTAAAAGTCCGATTTTTTTTTTTTTTGATTTTTTTTTAAGTTTACTTATTTTTTCTGTAACAGCCCTCTTTATTATCATTCCCTGGACCTCATATGTAAATTTCAGACATTTTCGCTCAGTAGTTTCTTTGCAAACAGCGTTTCACTTTTCAATCATTCATACAAACGATTTTCCTAATTTATTCACTGCCTCTTCTGCTGTGTCGAAGGCTGCGATCGGCTCCTGTTCGGGTTTTTCTGTGGTTTTCGTCAGGTTAAGCCAGATCTTTTTGGGGGTTTTCGGCGTGCATTCGCTGGGTTTTGCGGTTAGTTTTCGACAGGTTTGCGGCAGCTTTTCCCTGCAATTCGGGCGCCCTATGGTGCTTGCTGAATACACCGCAGGTTCACCGAAATGGGATCGGCAAAAGGAACTGAATTGAAGAGAACGAAAAGTCACCAAACGTGCGGTGACTTTTCGAATCTCTTTGAATAACCCTGATAATGTATCATTTTAGCTTCTGTGAAAAGACACGGAGCAATCTGTTTTAGCATTGGTTTACTTTCCACATTGTACATGTAGGGCTATATTACAATGTTGGTGCTAACTTAACCAGAGCTGTTGTAAACTGAAAACCTCCATAGGCTATAACGGCTCTGGGAAGTTTACAACAGCTCTGGTTAAGTTAGCACCAACATTGTAATATGGCCCGTAATGTTTTGCAATAACCCACATTTCAAAATAAAATGTATTTGGGAAGCAATATTCAGAAGTATTGTGGCTGTGCTGTTTGCAGACTGTAACTTTCAACACCGGTTGTTAATTATAACATGACAGAAATAGTTCCTGATTGAGTGGTCCGGTTTAAGGAGCAGGAGAGGAGTAGGTTACATTGGAACTACTCACGTTACATGTATAATCATGCAGACTGAGACAGTGCTCTGTAAAACTGATCCACAAGACAAATAATGTGTTTCATGTATTACTAAATATGTCCCCATGGTGAGATTTTCAAGGAAAGCCAATTATCACATCAGTATGTATCAAGAACATAATAAAAATATGTGTGTTGCACAGTGTTGATATAAATTTTAATATAAATTAACACTTTATATTTAGATAAAGTTTCTGGGATTTTTGGAATCCCCAATATTTCTCAATTATTGTAATCAATTTTGTCTGTTGGGTTAACATGTACTTTTTTGTAAACAAAACAAAGGATAGTTGCTAGGATTTTGGACACCTGGGAATCCGTATGCAGGGATGTAAAGCTTGTAAAGCTTGTTTAATATTACAAGTATTTTCCAACTAGAGTGTGTTAATGGTCTTATTCATTTGCAGATCTATTCACTAAAAGTTGAAACTCTGGAGAACTTTTGGAGAAGTGAAAATTCTAGGTCAAAATAGCCGAATTGGAAAGTGAGATAAAAGGGAGAATTTTGCTGGTTTGGCTATTTTTACCTACAGGGTTATTCAGAGAGCAGTGAAAAGCAGGAGAATGACTGGAGAATGGAAAATTCGAGGTCAAAAGAGCCAAACCAGAAAAATTCTCCTATTCATCTCACTTTCCAAATCCGCTATTTTGACCTAGAATTTTCCATTCTCCAGTCATTCTCCTGCTTTTCACCGCTCTCTGAATATCCCTGCTAGAATTTTCACTTCTCCAGCAGTTCTCCAAAGTTTCACCTTTTGTTGAATAGAATAAATTCAATGAGGTCAAAGGACATAGGAACTAAAACTTAACATTTATTCAGCACTTAAATCAGGACAGACAAAGACATAACACAAATAATTCCTACTGATCACAGGAAAATTATCTGGGCTCACAAAAGAGCTACCTTAGAAGCCTCGATAAGTAGGATAGGGTATTGCTGGTCAGACAGATTCAGCCTAACTGCCTACAAACAATGGCTGGATAGTCTATAGCTAAATACTTACAGGGTTATTCAAAGAGAATCGAAAAGTCACCGCACGTTCAGTGACTTTTCATTCTCTTCAATTCGGCTTGATTCGGCGATCCCATTTCGGCGACCCTGCGGTGTATTCAGCAAGCACCACAGGGCACTCGTATTGCAGGAAAAGCCGCCGAAACCCTGCCAAACACTCACCGCAAAACCCAGGCGAATGCACACCGAAACCCTCAAAAACATCTGGATTAACCACGCCGGAGAAACCCGAGCAGGAGCCGATCACAGCGCAGAGCAGACGCCGGAAAAACCCAACACCGCAGACGAATGGAGTGAAAAAAAAAACCGTACGCTTGAATGTTTGAAAAGTGAAACGCTGTTTGCAAAGAAACTACTGAGCGAAAATGTCTGAAATTTACACATGAGGTCAGAGGAATGATAATAAAAAGGGCTGTTACCGAAAAAAGAAAAAACGTTTAAAAAAATTAAAACAAAATCGGAAAATTATTTTTTGCAAACAAATCCTGAAAAATGCTTAAAAGATCCTAAAAAATCTATAAGTAAAGAAACTTTTTACTGCAGAATATTATAATAAACGGTTTATTAGATATTGAATTAAAACGGGAATATTTTTAACATTGAAGCCTATGGGATTCGCCAGAATAAACATGTAGAATGAAGCAACCGAATGGCAGGGCACTTCGGCAACCTTTTGCTGCTGGTTTTTGTTCTCTGAATGGATGAAGCTATGGGGATTTCACTGCCCTCGAACAGGCACCGTATGTGCAGGCAAATCGCCAACATTTGGCGAACTGCCTGCTCTCTGAACAGCCGAATGGCCAAGAAAGGTAACCGAACGCTGAATTTCAGCGTTCGGTTACCTTTCGGCAGCCATTCGGAGCTCTTTGAATAACCCTGTGCGTATGGGATACTAATGCTAGCTAAATAGTTAGAGAAAAGAAGAACCTTCATGGGTCCGTACTCCGTAGTTTAGAAAGAGTGGGGAACCAAAGAATGTCAATAAAGCATGGAAAGGAGTAGTAGGCAAGCTTTGAGATCCTTTGAACGTTCTCATGCTCAAAGCGCTAAGTAGCAGGGATCCATCCCAATAGGAATCTCCTGTCGACAGCAAAACCAATTTTAAAATAAATACAATTTCAGCATTAGTATCCCATACTAAGTATTTAGCTATAGACTATCCAGCCATTGTTTGTAGGCATTTAGGCTGAATCTGTCTGACCAGCAATACCCTATCCTACTTATCGAGGCTTCTAAGGTAGCTCTTTTGTGAGCCCAGATAATTTTCCTGTGATCAGTAGGAATTATTTGTTTTAGGTGTATGACTTTCCTGATTTTAAGTGCAGAATAAATGTTAAGTTTTAGTTACTACGTCCTTTGACCTCATTGAAATGATTCTAATTTAACCGGTTTACCCCCTTTAGATCAGAAGGACTATCGATTCTTTTCTGTCTCTGGATAGCAATCTAATTATTTCCACCTATACACAGCTTATTGCTTTTTCTTTTATTGAATAGACCTGTTGATTTTACTGAGCATTAAAAAAAGAGACAACCAGCAGAGTGCACTATACACCGAGGGAGGAGATATACCCCAAAACGTTTGTACTGTGTTTCTTTTTCTTGTCTGAGTAAATTGGTCGGACTCATGGA
The DNA here is from genome assembly GCA_009667805.1 of Leptobrachium leishanense. NCBI lineage: Eukaryota > Metazoa > Chordata > Amphibia > Anura > Megophryidae > Leptobrachium > Leptobrachium leishanense. Next base: position 102,534,126 of record CM019069.1, on the reverse strand, counting down.
CCTCATTCATAGCAGTTCTGGTGACTGTCTCAGTTTTATTGTTGAGTGTGCTCCAGATATTGCCACAGGCTAAGGTGCACAGGAAGGATCCAGCCACTGTTGCTTGCAGCTGATACTTGCTTTTCTTTATCGGGGTGCCGCAGGCACCCTATACTTCGGTTATTTTTTGTTTTGGTTTTACTAAACATGCAGACATTGGAGACATGCAGGGTAATTCAAAGAGATCCGAATGGCTGGAGAAAGGTAACCGAACGCTGAAAATCAGCGTTCAGTTACCTTTCTTGGCCATTCGGCTATGCAGAGAGCAGGCAATTCGCCAAATCCTGGCGAATTGCCTGCACATACGGTGCCTGTTCGAGGGCAGTGAAATCTCCATAAAAAAGCACTGCTTCGGCTATTCAGAGAGCACAAACCAGCAGTGAAAGGTTCCCGAAATGCCCTGCCATTCGGTGGTTTCATGCGGCAGATTTAATCAGGCGATAATGTTAAAAATATTCCAGTTTTAATTCAATATCTAATAAACCATTCATTATAAAATTCTGCAGTAAAGAGTCTCTTTATTTATAGATTTTTTAGGATATTTTAAGCATTTTTCTTGATTTATTTTTTTTAAGTTTACTTATTTTTTCTGTAACAGCCCGTTTTATTATCATTTATTGGACCTCATATGTAAATTTCAGACATTTTCGCTCAGTAGTTTCTTCATTCAAGCAAACTGTTTTCCTAATTTATTCACTTCACTCGTCTGCGGTGTTGGCTTTTTCCGGTGGCTTTGCTGCCTGTGATCGGCTCCTGCTTGGGTTTTTCCGGCGTTTTTGGCGGGTTAATCCAGATGTTTTTGCGGGTTTTCAGCGTGCATTCGCCGGGTTTTGCGGTTAGTTTTCGTCGGGTTTGCGGCACCCTTTCTCTGCAATTCAGGGACCCTGTGGTGCTTGCTGAATACACCGTAGGGTCGCCGAAATGGGATCGGCAAATCGAACCAAATTGAAGAGAACGAAAAGTCACCGAACGTGCGGTGACTTTTCGATTCTCTTTGAATTACCCTGATGGTTTCTATTAGCAGAATGAGTTAAAATTCACTTATCATCTGAAAATAATACAAACACCATAAAATTGTACACATCTTGCTTTAATAAGTTAAGAAAATGTCAATTAGAAACAATATAGTATAAGTTAATAAATACATCACATATGTTTCTTGAATATCTGCCCTGTTCTTGGCATTTCTCAGCATAGATACTACCCTCATAGACTCCATGACTGAATGTTCATTAATTATTTTTGCATTTATGTAAATTATCGTTCAAATGGTTCAGATAACAAATAAATATAAGCTTTTAGGCTAGGGTCAGACTAACGCATTTTCGCGTTGTCTGTGAAAAAGTGCGTTCGAACGAATGGACGCATTTTTCACGGAATACGCGATAGCGGTCATACGATGCGCCTTTTCGTCCGTGATTTTGTACGGATCATCAATAAAACACTTTTTGTGTCTGGACGTTATGTTGGCCGGACATTAGCAGCGTCTGACGTCTCCCAATCACGCACACACGCCACTAGCAGACGCAGCGCACTCTGTACATCCGTACTAGAGGTTTGACGTTCTAGAAAAAATGCGTTCATTTGCTTCTTGCGTTGCGCGGACGAACGTTCGTGCGGCCGTACTTCGTGTGTTCCCCGGCATTGGACGTCATTTGCTGCTAGCACGGCCGTGATTTCGTGCGTCTAAACGCACGTTAAGACTGCTTTCGTCTGACCCTAGCCTTAAGATGTATGCCAAAAATTACTACAGCATAGTTTTTTTTACATAGGTTGAAATTACATAATAAGAAACACTTATGTATGATATAAGTTAATGACAAGGGCACGAATATCTGACGCCCCTCAGTGAGAAAAACAGATTATTAATGGGCATATCTGCATATCCCAGGCATCTCCTGTGTATTTCATCAAAATATAGTGCTTTTATTTCAGGTTCGCATTGGTTAATTCTATAACGTTCGTTTCATTTTATGCACATGTAAAATTAACGAACCAATTTAAACAAAAGACATTATACGAATGTCCTACATCTATACAGTGACTTGCAAAGTAATTTATAATGTGGAAAGCCACTTTGTTATGCCTGTCATCTCTAGTTCTTCAGCTAAGGTGCAGAGCTGTGTCCAAAAATAGCATGTTGCAATAGACAGAAATAAAACCATAAAATGCAAAAAAAAAAGCAAACAAAAAAGAAATGATTTATTCTTCAACTGAGTCTAAGTTCCAAGACAATGGAAAGCAATTTACTGGGAAAACTGCAAATCAAAAATCTTGATCAATTTCAATGACATTCCTTTGGTCACTGATGCTTTATATAAATACTGTATATGAACTGTATTTAAAATGTAAACAGAAATTGTTTCATGCAGGTATATGGCTTAATTTTCCTGTTCTACATGGCCGAAGGAGAGGCTAAGGAATCAAGCACAAAACTTTAACGCAAATTTAAGTGAAAGAGGATTTTACAATGTAATGTGTAAAATATATTGATAAATCCCCATGTATTTGTAGTCTAGGCTAAAGTATAGCAAAGCAAGTACTCCTACATTTAAGTATAAAATACTGATTATTTAGAATGTAAATTTAACACGTGGACATATTTTTTTAATCTGATAAAGATGATTGTATTTTGTTTTTACCAAGAGAATCTAAAGATTTATCTTCACACTGTGATATAAACCAGGAAAATGTATAACTTTAATAAATGTCTGATGCAACTCTGCCCAACCAAAAATGTTTGTCCCATTTTCCTAAGGCACCATCTTTTTTACATAGTCACATTAAAAGCTCATTGAGTTTTTTCATTATGCTTTGCGTGTCAGATGGGACTGCAGCATACAGTATTGCTTTGCAACACATAACACAGCCCTCTGCTACACAAATATTTTTTCATATACACATCGAATTCTACAGGTAACACTGGTAGTTGTTTGTATATGCATATATAATAAATGCAACACTTTTTGTACTACAAAAATTAATGACTACTCCAGATGAAGTGTGCTGAATGTAAAGTTTGTTTACATAGTTAAGGTTCTAAAATTCAATTTTTAATAATAAATATATAATTTTTTAAAACTACATGATACATGTTCCCGGAAATGCAAGTCATAATTTTTAACATTGTATATGACCATTTCTTTCATTTATTCATCTTCTTCAGACCTTAAGGCATCCCAGTCTTTTAAACAAACCTATCCTGGTAGTAACTCGTTTTTATTCTCTTCAAAAACACTGACGTATCTTCGGCCAAAATGAAATAAAACATTCATGGTGTAACGTTATTGGCGTATCTGTTTGGTATCCATTATATCAGTTCATTTCCTCTAACATCATCCTGAACAAACGTCTTCTCATAGCGAGGAGACAGACTGATTACGTGGCCTGATGACAAGATCAATCTTCTCCCCATACATTTTGATAATGAAGCAATGCTGCTCAACAACTCCAGTAAAAATATTCCCCATGGTGTATGCAAGAAACAAAGGATTTGCAAGGTTTATAATGATATTTTGATCTCTCACTTTGTACTTGGTCAGAAGACACCATATTAAACCATATTGCAATAACATTTCCTCAATTTTGTGCTTCTCTGTTTAAAAGCAAAATATAATCCGCTTGTTCCATACAAGTTGCTGGGTTGATAAGTCTGCCTGCAACTGGAGCAAATGTGCTGATCGAATCAACACTACAGTTCTTTCAGGACATTTAAAGATCTTGTAGTTGTCATAGACAGACTGTTATCACCGAGACAGCACTAATGTTTTTCACATTTATGGCATTCACAATGTCCTGCAGTAAATAAAGAGGATTTAGAAAAATAAAGATGAATAAATTATGTATTGCAAACTTATATTTCAGACTCCCTTCTGTATGACTGTTGGTCGAGGGTTAATGTGGCTTGAATCCTATCAAATTCATGTCCACTGTCAGTATGTAAGCCATCTATAACTCTGCTATCGTCATCATCATCATCCTCGTCATGGTTCAAGAAGGCCAACTCATTTTCATAACAGAATGAGTTAGTGTCAGGAATTATGAATTTATTCTCTACTAGATCTTTGGCACTGCATCGCGGGGTTGATGGAACTTCATATGTTTTGTGGAAATGTGAATAATCCACCTTATATTGGTTTCTCTCCTCAAATAGTACTGGCTCAAAACGATGACCCCATAGAATTTCATTAGCTAAATAAGAGCTCCGAGCCTGAGTTGTCATTGCTGTTGCTTCTACCATACCCTCTAGTATTACTACAATTTCAAAGTCGGATGATTCTAAATCTTGCTTGCTAATCCCAAAAAGAGGGCTTTCTTCATCAATTTCATGAAGAATTGTTATTGGGGACACCAGAAAAATGCGGTCCAGTCCTTTATCAAACCAACATTTATATCTATTTGATCAAGTGGTATATATTCACCTTCCTCTGTGATTCTAGGCTTTATCAGTTGAGCTCTCACATGAGCCTCTACTATGTGGCTCTTTCTAAGGTTGCCAACTCTCCACATCAGGCTAAGTTTTCCGTCTCTCATGGCTACAATGGCATTATGGCTAAACAGCAATGTCTGAGCTCGTTTTTTGGGCCTAGCCATTTTTGCCATTATAGCACCAATCATAAAAGAGTCTATAATACAGCCCACGATAGACTGAAATACCACCATGAAGACTGCTATTGGACATTCCTCAGTCACACAACGAAAGCCATATCCAATAGTTGTTTGAGTTTCAATGGAAAATAAGAAAGCTGCCATGAAACCATTGACTTGGATCACACAGGGTGTAAAATCGGTGTTTCCTGTTGGGTTTTCCAAGTCTCCGTGTGCCAATGCAATTATCCAAAAAACAAAACCGAAGAAGAGCCATGATACTAGAAATGCCAGACAAAAAATGAGCAACATGTACCTCCAGCGAATGTCTACACATGTTGTAAACATATCTGCTATGTATCTCTGTGACTTTTCATCCATATTAGTGAACTGAACATTACACTGTCCATTCTTCTTCACAAAACGATTTCGACATTTCCTACGTGTATGAATCTTGCCATTGCCAAATCCATTTATGCCAGGCATGGTAGTCAACCTCAGTCCTTCCTCGTCAGAAGAGACAATGCTGTAAGGATTTATCCTGCTTGTGCCCATTCCTGGATTTCTCAGACGGATGTGCAAAGCTGACCGGTAGTTTATGTGTTTTTACTTGGAGAGGAATCCACTATATTGATCGTTCACATTAGATGAATCACACAGAATCTATAAAAAGAAAATAGATTTCAGAGTCATTATGAATACAGCATTAAATTATTTAAAAAACAGTGAATGATCTATCACCCTGTTTTGCTAACCTGTACAAAATATGCAGAAACAACCTGGCTATGTCCCTATAACCCCTGCATTTGTAGTGCTTTTCTGTGGTAGTCACATAGTAGTAGTAGTAGTAGTAGTAGTAGTTTGTAGTAGTAGTAGTATACAGCAGAAGCAGATAAGGCCATATGTTTAAGTGAGGAGGGAGAGGCCTAAATGACTAATTGTAGGTTATAGGAATATGTAAACAGGGGACATCTTTCTTATAACAGGCTGCAAATCATTATGATGACTATTTAACAACTGCTAAACTGAGAAAAGACTCTCAAAGGGTAGGTTACTATCAGACAGATATTACCTATGGGAAACAAGGTACAATATGCAAATTATTAACATCTTTGTCAGGATCCCCCTCTCCACATGGCTCTAGCATGCCACCCGCCTTAACATACATAAATATTATAGCTAAAATATATGTTGATGCAACATAATTGCTAAATCTAGAAGTGCAATACATAAAACAGATAATAAAATAAGCAGTAAACAACTGATGGTACAGCAGTGACTGTTTTTGTGGATAATTGTGATCATGCTCTGAGAGGCTTGAAATAAAAATGAGATACACTTATATTTTAGTTTTTTCATTCACTTGTATCCGCCTCAGACATATTTGTTGTCTTTTCTTTTTTTTATATATATAACAGATTATAGTGCAACACTGTTATATAAAAGTCGTGGTAAATGTGAATCTGAAAAAAAAATATGTTTCAGGCACCCCCCTCCCCACCACCAGAGCAGAGAAAGTTCCTGAAGGAGAGGGTGGGTCCTTTGGACCCCTCTCTCTCCCCATCACTAATGGTCACAGAAGAAAGAGAGCACTGCTAGAAAGGGCACGGTCTGCCCTTTCCAGCAGCGCTTCTCTTTAACCCCTTAGGGGCTGGATCAAGATTCCGCGCAAGTCGCGCCGGATTGTGTTCCTCTCCCGGAGGTGGATGACATCTTGGATTATGCCCACTGACATCATTGCACATGGAGGCGATGACGTCAGTTAAGGAGTTAACCCCTAGCTGCCACTTATGTTGGAGAGAGGGAGGTCTCATTGGCAGCTATAGGGTTAGGTTTGGTATCATTGGAAAGGCAAGAGCACGGCATGTTAAAGGAAAAGTAAATTGCCCCTTTTTAAAAATAACAAAAAAGCCACATTTCTCTCTTATATATACATATATATATATACATATATCGTTAAGTATCCACAAAAAGAGGTATTTCCTCTCTTTTTTTATTATTATCTGTTATAGTACTATATACTGTCATTTTTAATTTGTTAATAGCTGCCTAAAGAATGTTTTTACTGTACTGTGGACATTAAAAATTAGATGGAACACATAAAATATGGCAGTGGAACACAAGGATCATTTTCAAGATAGCACCGAGACGTGCATATGCTCAAAGACCTGTCATAATGTACGTTTTGCAGCTGCAATCCATTCTTGAAGTTCTTATAATAGAAAATGTACGCCATCTTGAGACACCGGAATCACATTCTGACTCACATGAATGCCATCTTTAAGTGTTTTAAGAATGCTCCAACAATTTACACTGAGGAAGCCAACATAGCGGTTGGCGAAACGCATATGTCTTTAATGTTTTAGGTACCTAGTATTGGTAAACCAATGTTTCTAAGGAGTTCTCATATGATGACACATTTTTTGTTTTATATTTGTGTACCCCTAAAAAACACCCTGTATAGTAATATCTACTTCCATCGTGGCTTTCTTCCTTTTTGGATTATCCCTATCCTCTGCTGAATCAGGATATCTGGACCCACAGAGATCATGTCAGGCACCACCTGTCATGGTTCACGCCGAGCTTGCAGACAGCCCTTTCAGGGACCCTTTATGGAATTGGTCCCTGGTCTTCAACATTGTAGCTGGCTTCTCTCCCCTGTCAGCCAAGGGAGCTCATCATGCCTCGATTATTCTGTTAGGCCCTGGCTCTTCCATGGACTGATACATTGGTCCTGGGCTCTCACCTGCAGTGTCTGGACTAATCATCACACCCACCTGTTGGCAATTCCCTGCCTATACATATCCAGTCTCCTCCACACCTCTTTACTCTGTAGTCTGCGTACACTGAGTAGTATCGTGACTTACCTTCTTGCCTGCATTTGCTGGTCAGGACTTGACCTCTGCCTGTTTAGCCATGTATGATCCTGTTCTGCCGGCCCTGCCCGCTGCACCATCTGACTACGTCCCTGGATCACTTCTGCTCTGTACCGCATACCCAGAATTGCCCAGAGCCTACTCTCAGTACGCAAGGGCCAGCACCCTCCTGGTTACTCTGTGTAGAGCATAAGGTGTGCTCCATCTTTTGCATTCTGGGCTCCAACTCCTGGTAAGTCCTTGACACCACCTACATATGAGGCCAAAGGGGCACTTCTCCAAGCCAAGTAAAGTAAGGCTACTGTGTAGGTGAGTGAGACAAATTATGTTTCCTACCAAAAATCAGCATGAACATACTACCCTATGATCCCTTTTGTTTTCCTGTTTTTCACATTGGAGGAACTCTTGTGAAGGAATCATAGGGAGGGAGGTGCCATCCCAAAAGCTGGCACACTGAGATTATTACAGAGCCAGTTCCTATACAAGAGGACAAAAACTAAAATATTTGTATATCTCCATTTTATTGCAAGCCTCTCTCAGAGCACAATCATTCACTGTAATGTATTAAAATATCTCAAATACAGTCACTGCCGTACCACCAGCTTTTAATTCATTTTTTACTTCTTATTTTATTATCTGTTTGATGTATTGCACTTGGTTTAGCATTTATGTTGTACTTCTGTATTGGCAATCTTACTAGAGAATAAGTTGTATTTAGTTGCCAGATGCTGCTGCGTACATCTAAAAAGTTTTACTTATACATTTTAGTTATATAGTCCCAAGTTGGCACTTTTTCAGTACACCATCACGTTTTCTCGCAAAAACATATGTTGGCTCTACCATATGCTTGTATCTGATTTGTGTAAAATGTTTTATGCCCCCCATACGTAGCAGGTGTAAGCAATTAATACAGGTGGGGGGGGCATGCCATAGACACCCCGCTCCTCAACCAAGGGCTTCAACAGGGGAAAGATATGAGGATTGGCCCACCCCCAGCCCACAGTCACGAATGGAAGGTAGAGGCAATTGATACAAGTGGAGGACATGCCCATAGTCCCTCCTCAGGTCCTCCACACATGGTTGTAGGGTGGAGGGGTACTAGACATGGTGGATGGACATGCCATCATCCACCCTCCTGTGTTGGAAGCAAGGAGTGCTGATCTCAGTTTCATCAGGATTGGGACTCTCCAGGACTCTCCTACAGCCAAAGGTTCTCAAAGAAATTGAACTTAGAGCCATTGCTCATTCCCTAATATTTTACACCCTCCATTGCTGTGGGACAGGCATAAGGTGTTTCAGGGTTATTCTGTCCCCCAGATGCATGTATTTATTATTTCCACATTTTTTTTTTACAGTGGAAGCCAGCTAGCCTTAGCTAAATTAACTTTTGAGGCACTGAGCTTCATTCTATGAATAAGTTCATCTGAAACTGATGTATTGTTCATTTTTCATATGAACTGAATCATGTCATGAACAATATTTGATCGCACTGAACCATTTTAAGTTTTTGGATATGTTGGTTCCTATCAACCAAATTTTTATGCTATGCATAAGTCTATTATTGAATGAAACCCTCCTGTGTTGGCAGACAGAGAGGATTCAATCAGTATAGCTCGCAATTAGAACGGAAACTCATGGCCTCCCGAACCCATTAAGATAGGAGAGACTCCTTTCCACCATATTTGCCCCACCATGACCATTGGTTGAATTAAATGAAGTCATGGCCCAGTGATCTTCTCTCATGTAACAGCTTCAAATTGTACAATAATTGTTTTTCTGTGATTCCTTTTTTTCTCTGGTTCATCAGTTGAAATTTCCCTTTGTTGATTTGTGTTTGATTCATTCGTGGCAATCACCCAAACTACAATACATTCACAAATGAATACACGTACCTACTGTATTTACTGCTGCTATTTTTTTTATAGTTAAACAATGGAATTTTTATGTCAAGGCTCCTATACAAATCAGTTGGATTACTGCTAGTTAATGTTATTTTATGTCTTACTGTAAAAGGGAGCTGAAAGAAGACCATTAGCGCCCTAGGAGGCTGTGGAATTGCCTTAGATTTTCATAGATTTCATAGGTTTAAGGGTAAGATGGATGAAAGGATTTTTTCCCATATAGTTACTTGAAAATGGCTGTTAATTGTCATGCTAAGAACTGTCGTGTGTGAAATTTTCTCTGATACTTGGTTTTAATGGGTTAGTAAATCTACTTAACAAAATGTCAGCAGAGGCAGAACTATTGTGTAGCATATGGTACCACAAGAAAAAAGGCATATCTGTATGTATTATAGATAACAAACTTTGGGCCCTATTCCAAGTTTGGTATTAACTGAACCAGAGCTGTTGTAAACTTACCAGAGCCATTATAGGGCCATTATAAGGCCCTATTCCATAGTTGACGGTAAAAAAGAGTCGATAAGTAGAACAATCTGTGTCTGCAGATTTTCCTTTACCGTTGTAGTCCTGGGTAGGCTCTTTCTTAGCATCTCGCACTGGAATGCAGCGCAAAGCTGCCAGATACCAGCAACGGAGCTCAGCGCCGCCCAGAGTATCGACTCGTGGAGTCCATAGGACCACACGGAGCTTTGCGTGTCTCGGTTACCTGCTATGCGCAAGCTCACTCTTGTGAGATCGTGCAGAGACACAGAGGGAGAATAGGAACTATTTGTTACCTGTCTCTGTCTGCTCCCGGTGAGAAGCTGCAGATCGCGCTGCTCTATTCACCACGGGAAGAAAGGTGTGTATGGAATTTAATGGGGGGGGGGGGCTTTCCACAATGTGTTATAGGATTTTGTATTTGCAAAAAAACAGCTTTTAGGAGTCTCAGTGAAATATCGTCTCCTATGTGGAAGTGCAGGCTAATTTGGAATAGCCTGTGCTTCCACATGCAAGTTACAATTAAGTTCTCCCATAATAAGTATAGGACACATACTTATTAGTATCTAATTAGTACACACTAAAAGAGATTAGCAAACACACAGCATCAGATTAATCTAAGGACAAACAGATAGCAGGAACAATATGACTACAATGTATCTATAACACAAACTAACTCCTAAAATACAAACAGTTTCAAGATAGAAATACATTTAACTCATTAACCCTTAGGTGCTCCTTCTGCTCATTGTCTTTGAGAACTGTCAAATTGGTCTACGATCTCTTAGCAGGTGGCCAGCATCCACACTTCTCTAAAAGGCATAGAGAGCATGTATAGTGTGGGCAAGGATGCCAAGGAGGGTGATGGCGCAAAGGTAGAGGGAGCTTCAGTTACTATTGCTCATCCTGACGTTAACGTTTACTCATCTGAACGCTACAGTTAGTGTAAACTATGTAATAGGGCCCTCTATATATACAGGGAAAAGTATCCATTGATTCAAAATACTACTAGTTGCTTTTTTCCTTCAGTTTTATACAGAATCCTCTCCCAATAGATCAATCCATTTCTGGGATGGGAGTGCTCTTATTTAAAGGTGGAAACTTGGGACATATTAGAAAACTGTCCTTTAACATCCTACACTTCTCTGCTATATCCACAAATAACATTTGAAGTGCTGGCATGTATAATATATAGTTCTGCTGTGTAGAGACATCAAATAACATTACATTTTGCAATTTGTCCAATGGTTTCTTTAAAGAATGCATACCAAACGAAGGTGGCTTGTGTAGAACAGACAGGATAGTAAGGCCCATGTTTTTACTACAAGGCATTATATCGCCTTAAACTATCACTTACGTTTGAAATGTATTTAGCTTAATATTTTAGCCATCATTCATAGGTCTTTGACTCGCAGCAAGGACCTGGCTATTAATCTTGTGTCATTATTAGGACGCAGTGAATTGACTCATCCGCTGTTCCATGGAATCAGAGATAAATTAAGAATTTTTGACCTATTTTTTTTTATGAGTAACACCTGTGTTTCTGAGCCATATTCTGTTTTCAATTGCGGTTCACGATAGAGATGTGCAATTCGTTTCGTTCCGAATCGAAATTCGGACAAAATTCACCATTTTTGTATTTCGGGAGCATTTCTGAAAACAAAATATCGACCATCTGAAAATTTCGGAACGATCCAAAATTTCAGCTCGATTGGGATCGGTGATTTGGATCGATTCTGTGATTCGGATCATTCCGGCGATTCGGATCATTCTGGCGATTCAAATAATTTCGGGTGATTCAGATTAGTTGTTTTTTTTTTATGAGCTATTTTGTTTTTTATTGCTTATTTAAGAATGGAAGTAGATTACTACCAATAAAATGAAAGCTTCTTTACTTATATATTCTTTTTGGATTTTCTAGGCATTTTTTGTGTGATATTTTAAGTTTCAATGCAGCATGTGAAACCACAAACTGCTGGGAAACGCCTCTCTGCAATATAATGAATGCAGCATATGAATCCGCACTCTGCTGGGCAGCACCTCTCTGCAGTATAATTCAGCATATGAATCCGCACACTGCCAGGCAGCATCTCTCTTCAGTATAATTAATGCAGCATATGAATCCGCACACTCCCGGGAACTTCCCAGCAGTGTGTGGATTCATATGCTGCATTAATTATAACTCATAAAAACCAAAAAACTAACTCATCCAAATAATGAATTGATCCGAATCAATGGATCGATCTGCATAGAGGTGCTGCCCGGCAGTGTGCGGATTCATATGCTGCATTAATTATACAGCAGAGAGGCACTTCCCAACAGTGTGTGGATTCATATGCTACAGTGAAACCTATGGGTTAAAAAGCCTTCTTTGTTTAAATAAAGGAAACCTAAAATTTCACCCAAAAAATGCCTTAAAAAATCCTAAAAAAATAAAACAGCAAAGAAAGTTTCAACTGTCTGCTGTCCGCTGTGTCATCGGAAGAACCTGCAATTTCAGGAGCTCGATAGAGACGTTTTGGAGGGGGTACTCATATAAAGAAGCCATAGGTGATATAACCAGAGGAAGGGCTCCAACTAATGTAAGTTGATAATTGGCAAAAATTCTTTCCAATTTACAAAGTTCATACAGTATTGCACTAGGGGTTTGTCCTGATATTTTTCTTGCTTTTTTTTAAGACGATAGAAGATGAAAGATGACATTCAGATGATGTTAAGGTGTTTGGGTGCCTGAGAAAATCAAAGAAAATACCCATTGGTCTACTATACCTAGAGCCCGGGTTGGGCTCTAGACAATGTTAGTGACAATTGATAATGATAACCAGCATCTTCTATATTTCTGTATCAATATACTGCGCCATAATGTGTCTGTTCTGTTTTTATGGATATATGCATTGACGTACTATCTAATTGAGATGTATGTATTATTTTCCATATATTCTCCCTTCGATCACTTGGTGATTGGCACTATACCAAATTGCAATAATCTAATTTATTTGGTTCCTGAGAAGACCACTACATGGTATATAGAGAGTGAGGAACTTGCACTAAGGTTGTGGGTCATTACCTTGGAGCGCTGCACTGTATTTCTTTCCAAAGTATAGGGACAGTTAATTTACAGGAAGAAGCCATTAAAGCCAAGCAGGAAGCAAAGTCTGGAAAAGTGACTTGAGCCATTATATTAAAATGTGAAGCATTATAACAACGCTACACACAGACATAATGGCTCGGGTGAGATAGGACCCAAAATCTGCCTAGTACTAGAGGTGTTCATTTGTTTCGTAACGAATCTTAATTCGTTTGAAAATTTGTTAATTCGTATTTCGGAAGTACTTCCAAAACAACAAATTGGTTTCATCCGAATTGAAACGAAAATAAAAGAGTATATAATGAAATTGATTTGTTATACTATTAAAAGAGAACCATTGATTGAATGATTGATTGATTTTTTTTAGTGATCCGAATTGATGTCGAATCGAAAGCAAATTACAAACGAAATTATGAAAGCGAATCAGTTTCGTTTTACTGTTTCACAAAGTACCCCGTCCCTGTCAGTTGGCTGTGGTGCTGAATCTGTTGTATTCAGCACCAAAGACCAATAGACAGCTCAATATTTAACCATAGCTTGCCTTATAGCTCTCATGTTTAACCCTTATGTAACAGTAATTGAGCAGGATTTGATATTTTTTTGTGTGATTCGAATCGATTATGAAACAATACCAAATTATAAATGAAATTACGAAATTAAATTACAAAACAAAACAAATCAGTATTCAATCAAATTCTGTTTTAGGCAAAATTATTTTCAAACGAAACAAAATGGATTTTTCAGCTGTGCACACCTGTTCCTACTACAGCAGTAATTTCAAGCATGAACATTTCTACCGGCACACTGTCACTGAGACTCCTCGAATTGAGTGTTGGGATGTAGTTTAAGTTGCAGAAAACAAAATCAAAAGACCCAGGATCCTTCCTCTAATACAGAGTCGTATCGCAACCTAGGTAGTAAATGTATAAAAATATACAGGGTTATTCAAAGAGAATTGAAAAGTCACCGCAAGTTCGGTGACTTTTCGTTCTCTTCAATTCGGCGTGATTTGGCGATCCCATTTCGGTGACCATGCGGTGTATTCAGCAAGCACCACAGGGCCGTCGTAGTGCAGGGAAAAGCCGCCGAAAACTCACCGCAAAACCCAGGCGAATGCACACCGAAACCCGCAAAGACATATGGATTAACCCCGCCGAACACGCTGGAGAAACCCAAGCAGGAGCTGATCACAGCGCAGAGCAGCCGCTGGAAAAAGCCGACACCAGACGAATGGAGTGGGAAAAAAAACAGTACGCTTAGGCTAGGGTCAGACGAACGCATTTTTATGTTGTCTGTGAAAAAGTGCGTTCGAACGAATGGACGCATTTTTTCACAGAATACGTGATAGTGGTCATACTATGCGCATTTTCGTCCGTGATTTTGTACGGATCATCAATAAAACACTTTTTGCATCTGGACGTTATGTTGGCCGGACATTAGCAGCGTCTGACGTCTCCTAATCACACACACACGCCGCTAGCAGACGCAGCGCACTCTGTACGTCAGTACCTGCGTTTCACGTTCTCGAAAAAATGCGTTCATTTTCACTTGCGTTGCGCAGCCGGACTTTTGTGCGACCGTACTTCGTATATGGCCGTCATTGCCCGGCATCTGCTGCTAGTGCGGCCGTGATTAAGTGCGCCAGAACGCGCGTTCGCACTGCCTCAGTCTGACCCTAGCCTTAAATGTTTGAAAAGTTAAACGCTGTTTGCAAAGAAACTACTGAACGAAAATGTCTGAAATTTACATATAAGGTCCAATGAATGATAATAAAAAGGGCTGTTACAGAAAAAAGAAGAAACGTTTAAAAAAAATATATTTTTACAAAAAATCACGAAAAATGCTTAAAAGATCCTAAAAAAATCTATAAATAAAGAGACTTTTTACTGCAGAATTTTATAATGAACGGTTTATTAGATATTGAATTAAAACGGGAATATTTTTAACATTGAAGCCTATGGGATTCGCCTGAATAAACCTGTCGAATGAAGCAACAGAATGGCAGGGCATTTCGGCAACTTTTCACTGCTGGTTTTTGTTCTCCGAATAGACGAAGCTATGGGGATTTCACTGCCCTCGAACAGGCACCGAACAAGCACCGTATGTGCAGGCAATTCGCCAACTTTATACTCAGCACTAGTAACAAGAAAAGTGGATTCTTTGTACACATCTCTAACTTCTTCAAACAGACCCTGCAAAGTAGTAATCAGTCTCACCATGCAGCACGCAGAACAGAATGCTACAGACATTTATCAGCTTTCAGATGCAGAGAAAAGCACACTTAGCACACCAAAAACCAGGTCCACGGTCTCTAGTCAGTCAGATTTGACATCAGCATGTGCTCATGCAAAAGCAGAAAAAGCATGTGCCATGGCTTCCTATGCAATAAGCGAAGCGGAAATGATAAGAGAACAGGGCTACATGAGGAAGAACATCATAAGAATAAAGATAGAAACAAAGCTGAAGCAGCTAGAAGAAAAGCAGAGGTGAAAGCATCTCTACATATTCTCCAACACGAGAAAGCAGCTTCAGCAGCATTAGCAGAAGCTGAGGTTCTCATGAAAGCGGCAGAAGAACAGTGTAGCGAAGCATTCCCTAGCATAGAAGACCAGATGACACCTCTCCGTGCAGTTCAATGTACCTGTGAGTATGTTCAATTACACACAACTGTGTACAATGATCAACAAGTCGACATTGCAGCACAACTGTCAAGAACCCCCTAGCGGCAGGCCACTTGGATTCACCTAGAGTCTGCAAGGCCGAAGCAGAGTTCCACTATGACAAGCCAAATGTTTACGAACCCAGAGACCAGTTTGTCAGCCTTTCCAGAAACCATATCAATAACAACATAATTCCTACCCAGGCAAGCACCAATGTGGGCTACAGGAAAGTTATTTGCAATGAAGAAAACCCACCATATAAAAAGATTAAGCCTAGCCCAGCAACCCCACCATCCTACCAGCCACAATCAAGCCTGTGTTCTGTTCCCAGAGGATGTTCACCTAAGGCAGTTGGAACTACTGATGTAACAAAGTACCTGATATGCTGGGAAATGGTGAGCTCCGGTCTCCTGAAGGTTGACGACTGTCCAGAAAATTACTGGGCCTGGAAGTCATCTTTCCTTAGCAGCACCCAAGACGTAAACCTGACAGATAGAAGAAAAACTAGATCTACTCTCTAAATGGCTCGGACCAGAGTCTTCCGAGCAAGCCAAAAGAATCAGGTCAGTACACGTTCACGACGCAACAGCAGGGCTCACGATGGTATGGCAGAGATTGGAAGAATGTTATGGGTCGCCAGAAGTAAATGAAGATGCAGTACTGAAGAAAATGTAAAATTTTCCAAAATAACAAACAAAGACAACCAGAAGATAAGAGGGCTTTGAGACATACTCCTGGAGCTCGAAGCTGCAAAAACTGGTGGACACCTATCAGGTCTCTCATATCTGGACACTGCACGTGTGTTCAACCCTAGAATAGGGAAAATTCCTTACAACTTGCAAGAAAGATGGGTTACAGAAGCTTCAAAATACAAAGAACGCTATCAAGTGACATTTCCACCTTTCTCTTTGTTCATTAAGTTCATAACGAATCAAGTGAAAACGCGCAGTGATCCAAGATTTGCCTTTTTTTTTATAATTCTTTATTTTTGAATTTTGCAAGAGTGACATATGACCAATGCAAGTGAGAATGGCCTCGCAGGGCCAAGCCATGTCCTCAAAACAACAGCATATACAAAGAAAAACAAAAAAGACAACGTAAAATGGCAAAAAGACTGCGTTAGCTGGAAGTCAGCTAAGAACATTAATATGAAAACGTCCCCAGGTGGGGGGTCTGCCTTTTTGAACATGGGAATCCCAAACACTATCATCAAGACAGAATCACTGCAGATGAACAAGGGACCAAGAACAACAGTGTCTGTACGGAAGACAGAGGTGCCACCTGAGTCCGAATACGTCAACAATAGAATCACAATAAAGAGCGTTGAGGATCCAGACAAACAGTGTCCGATACACAACAAACCTCATCCTCTGAAAAATTGTTGCGGTTTCAGGAACAAGACAATAGAAGAACGCAAGTCCTATCTTAACGACAAGAATATCTGCTTCAGATGCTGTGCTTCAACAGAACATCTTGCAAAAGATTGTAAGACAGCAATACAATGCAGAGAATGCCACAGTGACAAGCATATTTCTGCACTACATCCAGGCCTAGCACCATGGGCAGAAGAGAACGTTACCACCCTAGAAGATCATGGTGGGAGCAAAAGGAGAGCGCAACACCAGCATTAACGTCAAAATGTACTGAGATCTGTATACAGCGATATTTAATTTTATTGCATTTTTTGTTATGATATTCAGGCAGGACATGACGTATACATAGAATAATGATATATTATGAATCTGTCGAGTCTGCTGGAAAGAACGATATATAATATGTCTGGGGCATATAAAAAAACGTCCCTTCAAATCGCGTTTAAACATGATGAGCAAAACTGGTAAAAATGAGCTCAGCACAGAGGCGTGAAATGGCTTGGCAGTGAAGGGGTTAATTCTTTGGACATAGATTGTATGTCCTATCAAAAGTAGTGGTGTGAGCCCCTCGTAGCCCCACATTGCAGATGCCATGGATATAACATTATTTGACAGAAGATAATGGTTACAATCAGTATTGTGTGGGAAAAACTGGAAGATACTCCACTAGATCAAATAAGAAATTCAGCTACTGTATCAAACTGTCAGGAATTCTTTCTCCCCTGACACGTAAGTGTGCCAAATGCACTGCTGCACTTTCAACCAAAAGTCACGACTGCATCACAACAACTCCTATTGTATCCCCGATGTTATTTATTAGTGAATGGGTTTGTTCTGTTCCACAGCAATTTTAATCACAACGGTCTGTCCTGCCGTCTCTAACACTGTATCTGCTGTGGAATAATACTTCTGTCTTGTTGACTTTGGGACTTTTTTTTCTGTGATCCTTTCCCTTGTTAGCCCGACGAGATCTTATCACCACAGCAAACTGTTTTCAGCTTTTAGCACTTATAACGTAGTAAAGCAGACTTGTACTGTTTTGATTGCTAATATTCCGAAATCTTTTATTTTACATCCTGGGAAATTGTCTATTTTGCTCCTGTTGCCCAGCGTTGAACATTTTTTCAAAGTTTTTATTTTGAAAAAGAGTCAGCTTAACAACATACAAAGCATGAAATGGCCTCGCAAGGCCATGAAATGTCATCAGAAAAAACACATCAGTATAAAACAAAGAAGTCATCTAAGGGAAATCACATATTAGCAAACATCCCCTAAGAAGGGGGTCTCATCTAGCATAAACAACAAAAAAATAAGAAAAGACAGCCAAAGACGTCTAGTACACCAAAAAAAAAAGGGGGGAAGAGGAAAAAGGGGGGAAAAAAATAAATAAATAAAATATTGGCAGAGGCCAGGACTGTGCCGCCCCTAGTGTATTCCTGCAAGTCCATAGGACCGCCGGAAGCCAGGGGGAGAGATTGGCACTTGACCCGGGGTCTCGAGGGGGCCAATACGGGCACCAGGCCACGTCGGCGCAACCCGATGAAGCCCGTGAACGCCAAAACAAAACACAAAAAACCCAATAAAGACAAAAAATAAGAAAAATTAATTAAAATAGAAAGTCTCAGCGGGGGGGGGGGGGGCAGCAAATAAAGTCTACAGGGGGAGGGGTGTTGCACAAAAGGCACCGGTCTGCCACAATCACATAAAAACATCCCCAATTGGGGGTTCTCCTCAGAGAAAATAAAAAATAAAAGTCTCAGCATGCGAAAGGAGAGACATAAAATACAGCGGCCAAAAGCAAAAATTACGCCATGTGGTGGTGAACTCAGCAGAAGGGAAATAGGGATATCAGAGGGTAACGGGGGGGACGACTCTTCGGGTCAGGGTCAAAATGCCAAGAGGATTCAGCGGGCCTGCAGGGAAGGTCCCCTCAGCCAGTATCCAGGGGATAAGCAGAGAATACAACATCTTCAGGATGGCGCCTGCCACTCCCGTCGACCCAAGCAGTCAGCAACCGGATCTTCGCATCTGCCGCACCGATCGCGGCCCAGTGCCAGTCCATCCCTTCGAATAAGCTGAGACCCAGAGTCCCGAGCAGCACCCTCAGTACAGGCCTCAGGAAATAAACTGCGGGCTTCAGCTCCAGCGTCGTCGCAGCAAGGCCCAAACATATAGGCCCCGCGTCAGTCACTCGTGGCCCCGGTGTTATCCCCAGGCACGGAGAACCCTGCCCCGGAACAGGTACCTTCGCTTTACCACAGCCCGACACAGGCCCCAGAGCTAGCGCCCCGGTCAGGACATCACCCGTGTCTCGGTCCTCCATCACAGCCGCGGAACAGGTCCCGACCAGGCGCCCAGCAGCCACACTCTCTCCCGATTTCGGGACCTCCTCCTTTCGGCAGCTGCCAATCTCCTTTGGTGAGCGGGGCATCCTCATCCTCCCCGTCCATCAGCTGCAAAAAGGGCCTCCAGGCCTCTAGGGAAGGCGTTGGAACTCCTCGCAGGGGGAGGGGGTCCTTCCCACCGTCCGGCCGCCAGCCCATCCATCTCTCCCTTCAGGCTCTTATCTCGGGCGGTTGGGAGACGAGGGCCCTCCGTTTCCCCAGCCTCCAGAACAGCATTAGGTCGGGCTAAGGCGGCAGAGCAGCCAGGAACATAGACCGCAAGAGCCGGGTCGAGGGCCACAATATGGCCGCCGGCGCCTCGCGGCATCCACATACCCGCATCTTTAAAGGTCGTCTCGAGTCTGGGGGGGACAAAACGGCCTCCGGACAGCTCGGTTCCGGTTGCCAGCTAGCCGGAGTCCAAATATCAATTATGCACTGCTTAAAAGTCCATTGCTCCAGAATATGTCTAGTCAAGGTACATCCTGAAGGCTACAAAGAGAAAGCGGTGAGAATGTTTGCAGTATTAGATGAGCAAAGCAATAGGTCTTTGGCAAGAATAGAGTTCTTCAACCTCTTCGACGATAAAGGAAGTTCAGCTCCATATACCTTGAAGACTTTCTCAGGCATTATGGAGACATCAGGGAGGAGAGCAAGCAACTACATCATCGAGTCAATAGATGGAAAAACGCAGCTGACTCTCCCAACTCTCATAGAATGCGATATGATACCAGACGACAGATCAGAGATCCCCACAGCTGAAATTGCACGTCAGCATCCTCATCTGGGACAAATAGCAGGAAAGATACCAGTACTTGATCCAGACTCTGCAATCCTCCTCCTACTAGGAAGAGACATAGGAAGACTACACAATGCACCATTTGCGCAACATCTCAACCTTGGATGGGTCATCATTGGTGATGTGTGTCGGGACAGAGTTCACAAGCCAGCAAAAGTAAATGTCTACAAAACAAATCTGTTGCAAAATGGACATGTATCATGTCTGAGCCCCTGTACAAACAACATACAAATCAAGGAGAGTCCAGACATCTCAAAACAACACCAGAAAGTCCAGAGCCACATGGAGGCTATAGCTTAACGTGAAGATACAGATCAACTAGGGTGCAAGGTGTTAAGAACAAAAGGTGATGACAAACCAGTATTATCTGTGGAAGATAACCTCTTCCTTGAGATCATGAACAAAGAAGTCTTCATAGATGTATCAAACAGAGTGACATGCATTAGAAAGTCCACCCATCCAGAACAGTGGCATTACATCAGTACAGGTAAAAATCCGACCGACCACGGGACTAGACCTGTGACAGCAGCTGTCCTTAAACACACTAACTGGTTCTCAGGTCCACCCTTTCTAAACAGGAAAGAGAAAGAAGAGAGTGCTCAGTCTGAGATTTTTGAACTTATAGAACCAGTTGATGACAAAAGATATACGACCACAAGTCACAGCGTTAATTACTAAAACTACTGCAAGTAATCTAGGAGCATACAGGTTTGAAAGATTCTCCAGTTGGAAGTCACTTACTCGAGCAGGAGCAAAACTTATAAATTTAGCTAAATCTTTCTGCAGAGCTACAAACACTGGCAAGTGTGATGACAATCATCTTGCACAAGCCAAAATCAACATTATCAGATGTATTCAGCAAGAAGTTTTCAAAAAAGACATCAAGTGTCTTATTAAAGGAGAAGAGCTTTCCAAACATTGTTCACTCAGAAAACTGAACCCTATCTTGGATGAAGTCATGGTAGTCATGAACGCTCGACCAGTGTCCACAGATCCTGAAATACCAGAAATATTGACACCTGCGATGCTTCTGACTCAGAAGGTCAAAACAACAACGGCACCCCGGAGACTTCAAACTCAAAGATCTCCATATCAAGCAATGGAAGCAAGTACAGAGTCTTGCAGATACATTCTGGAGACGATGGAGATAGGAATATCTAGTGACGCTCCAGCCACGCAGGAAATGGCAAGCTGACAAGCCTAACTTACAAGTTGGAGACATTGTCTTACTGAAAGACACTCAAGTTCATAGAAATGAATGGCCTCTTGGACTTATTGTCAAGGTTGTGCCTAGTAGTGATAACAAAGTTAGAAAGATAGAAATTAAAGTCATGAGGGAAGGTACTCCAAGGTGTATTTTAAACATGTTTCCGAAGTTGTCTTACTTCTCTAAAAAGATACTTAGTTGTATAATAGTATTATCCCAGGTGGGGAGTGTTCTGGCAATCATAGATTTCCATGCATTTAATGTATTAGGGGACTGTTGCTTTAATTTGTCAGCCATTACTAAAGCAATACAATGCAGTTACTTCCTGATTAGGAATCCATTTGGTGTACAGAGAGCAACAGAGTCAGCTCCACATTTCTTTCGCACAGGCCTTGAAATTATATGTCTGTAAGTAGAGCATCAATGTTTTTAACTGAAAGTACATGTTTTTTGCAACTCAAATACTGTTCTATATTAGTTTAATAGTGTTTGATTGTCTTAGCATTAATTAACTAAACTTCTATTTCTGTTAGCTAGTATTTTCACAGCTAGGAAGCATGCTTGTCACTTATCTGTGTAGATTTGCATTCTTAGTCTAATATATTTTCATAATTCTGTATCTTTTGCAGTTTTACAAAAAAGATTGATGTAAATAAGAATATAAAACGTAAGGATAAATAAAAGTAAAGGAAAGACTTCATGCAATCCTGCTTCTGGATTTTTATTAACAATAGGTTAGCTGTCTGCCAAGCCTTGAACCTCAGACACATCGTGAGGGCAGAACAACGTTGTTTAAGTGGGATCACTTCCTCTATACGCTTGGCAAGCTTCAAACGTTATAGCCAGCCAGAGTATTTTTATGCTGTCCACATGTATCAGACTTAAATAAGAATTACTGGTAACCAAATCATTATTATCAATTGGAAAAATATTGCCCCGTTGGCAGAACATCTATACAGGTATAGTGAACCGGTTCAAATATTGACATCTAGCCAATTGGTAATTGAAGGAAAAGGAATCCTCAGACCACCATCTGCTAACCTATAAGAAGGACCCTATAAGTAGTTAAATAACACCCCATGAATTATAATATTAATAGATAAATTAAGGTTTAAATATAAGAAATAGTTTTAAGATAAATTGATAATCAGCAGTATTATAGGATTAAGTTTCACTTCTCAATATGTTTGTAAATGTCTCTGGAATGCTGATGGCTAGCATGTCTCAAGAGATAGCATGTCTCAAGAGATAGCATGTCTTAAGAGATCACATGTCTTAGGCCACGGGACTGTCCAGAAATGTGTCACCAGACCTGTATTGAAACTGGCCAATGAACTATGTTATGTTTTGAAATGTTAACCAATGAAATAAAGAGACAACGCCTTGACACAGGTATAAATATGTGTCAAAAACCGTTGGAAGGCAGAGAGAAAATTGCCAGACAAAAATACATGCCTCGTGTGTCTTCTTTGAAGGATTTTTTTTCTCTCTCCCTGCGCAGAAGGAGAGTTAACTCAAGGTGTGCCTAAGACAGGGTCTTAGGGGTTAAAGGACGGACAATTGGAGACGATTGTTCTCTTCAGTAATAATGAATTGTTTTTTAATTAGGGCTTGATCATTTTTATATAAATATAATTTTATTGGAGGCGACATAGTAGTTGCAAAATCAATACCAAAACGATTGGCATTACAGTGCCATATATAAATATAGTACACATACTCAATATACTTCGCATATAATACCCAAATTCGTCTCCATTTTATAAACATACAAGAAGAGAAGAGAAAAGAAAAAAAAAGTGGCATGCGACGTACATACTACCCCATGTGGTGGATGTGCCCACATATTGCTTCATTTTGGTTAGAGATACAGAAATTGTTGAATGTTGTGTTTCATAACCCTGTCTCAATGGATCCATGGGCTTTCCTGCTGTCTAGACCGGTCCCCGGTTTTACTTATTATGAAAATAGGCTGATATCTAAAATTACCCTGGCGGCTAGAAGGGTCATAGCTGAAGGGTGGAGATTACCTCATGCACCTTGAATGAGGAAAGTATACTCTAAGATTAGGAATACACAAATTATGGATTAATATACCATTCATTTGGTATACCATGCCATTTTATAGAAAAACCTGGGGGCCTTGGTTGGATGCAGGATTGTAAATATCCATGGATCTTTGAGACAGGGATGGGGAAGGATATATATTGACCACTTTTATAGATTGTATTACATTGGTATTTGTCCTCAATGTATACTTACATAGTGGTCTTTTCTTTTTTTTTTCTGTTGGTTCTTTTGGGCCTGGGCCGGGCCTGTCTCTGTGTTTTTAATATTATTAATGAAGATTATATTTTTGTACATTTACTACCTAGGTTGGAATACCATCCTGTATTAGAGTAAGGATCCCAGTATCTTTGTTTTTGTTTGACTTTGTGGTGTTAGGCACCTTTCCTAGGTATATGCACGTCCTAAGCTGTAGGGCCACCAGTTTATACAGGTATTTCCCTGAATAGGTATTACTAGGTTGTGACAAATGTGACCTTTTTTTTCCTGACATTTACGCCCACTAGTGACCAGCTCATGCATTCATCATCTATTGTGATTTTAGGAGAGTACGTGCACAAATCCGCATTGTGGCCATAATAACCATTAGACAATCGAGACCCTAAATTTTTTACACAGTTAGTGTACTATTACATTCCTATCGCAAACTTTAACGCTCACTTGTGTGAGCATTAACGTTTGCTGCGGTATTAACCGCATATTACAATCCAAACGCAAACAGGTTAAAAAAAAACGTTTGCGTTTGGTACCTTACGCTCCTCTGAGCGAGGTTACAGCACTCTGCGCTCCCTATACTTAACATGGGGAGCGCAAAGTGTTAATCAGCGCTGGTATTACAATTAGGGATGAGCAGTGCGGGTTCAGACGGTTCGGAGTTCGGGCCGAACTTAGCCTGTTCGGGTAGATCGCGAACTCCGAACATTTCCGGGTGTTCGGCGCATGTTCGAGTCCACAATGCATCACAATGGCCCACAATGCATTTTCCCACTGGCCTGAAGCTCGTAATTGGCTACAGCCTTGCACCTGACCACAGGTCTGGTGCAAAACAGGTTCAACAGTATGCCAATCACCGCTCAGAGTCCTGATTGGGCAAATTTTGCCCAATCATGGGCTCACAGAGCTAAGTCCCGCAGCACACTGTATAACGTTTCCACGCCCCGATTCTGCACGCATTTCAGAGGAAATTTCAGAGGAGATTGTTGTGTGTTGTTACTGCCGGTCTGCCACGCTACTGGGGGGGTCTGGGGTGTCTCATTTCTAAAAAATATCAGGGAATTGATATGTGTGTCTTGTCACTGTGCCAGCAAGTTTTTTGGGGTCACTAATTTCTTTAAAACATTTGTGAATTGAGGTGATCTTCTGTGTCTTGTCACACAGCCAGCAAGTTTTTTTGGGGTCACTAATTTCTTTAAAACATTTCTGAATTGAGGTGATGTGTGTCTTGTCACACAGCCAGTACCACGCAGTATTTTGGGGCTCACTAATTTCTTTAAAACATTTGTGAATTGAGGTGATCTGTGTCTTGTCACACAGCCAGTACCACGCAGTATTTTGGGGCTCACTAATTTCTTTAAAACATTTGTGAATTGAGGTGATCTGTGTCTTGTCACACAGCCAGTACCACGCAGTATTTTGGGGCTCACTAATTTCTTTAAAACATTTGTGAATTGAGGTGATCTTCTGTGTCTTGTCACACAGCCAGTACCACGCAGTATTTTGGGGCTCACTAATTTCTTTAAAACATTTGTGAATTGAGGTGATCTTCTGTGTCTTGTCACACAGCCAGTACCACGCAGTATTTTGGGGCTCACTAATTTCTTTAAAAGATTTGTGAATTGAGGTGATTTGTGTCTTGTCACACAGCAGTACCACGCAGTATTTTGGGGCTCCCTAATTTCTACAAAACATTTGTGAATTGAGGTGATCTGTGTCTTGTCACACAGCCAGTACCACGCAGTATTTTGGGGCTCACAAATTTCTTTAAAACATTTGTGAATTGAGGTGATCTGTGTCTTGTCACACAGCCAGTACCACGCAGTTTTTGGGCTCCTAATTTCTACAAAACATTTGTGAATTGAGGTGATCTGTGTCTTGTCACACAGCCAGTACCACGCAGTATTTTGGGGCTCACTAATTTCTTTAACATTTGTGAATTGAGGTGATCTGTGTCTTGTCACACAGCCAGTACCACGCAGTATTTTGGGGCTCACTAATTTCTTTAAAACATTTGTGAATTGAGGTGATCTTCTGTGTCTTGTCACACAGCCAGTACCACGCAGTTTTTGGGGCTCCCTAATTTCTACAAAACATTTGTGAATTGAGGTGATCTGTGTCTTGTCACACAGCCAGTACCACGCAGTATTTTGGGGCTCACTAATTTCTTTAAAACATTTGTGAATTGAGGTGATCTGTGTCTTGTCACACAGCCAGTACCAACGCAGTATTTTGGGGCTCACTAATTTCTTTAAAACATTTGTTGAATTGAGGTGATCTTCTGTGTCTTGTCACACAGCCAGTACCACGCAGTATTTTTGGGGTCACTAATTTCTACAAAATATTTGGAATTGTTATAATCCGTGTGTTCTCACTGGCTGCCACCCATCAAGGGGTCTCACTGATTTATAAGAGGTTTCACTGCCACCCATCAAAGGGTCTCACTGATTTATAGGAGGTTTCACTGC
Organism: Leptobrachium leishanense; assembly: GCA_009667805.1. NCBI lineage: Eukaryota > Metazoa > Chordata > Amphibia > Anura > Megophryidae > Leptobrachium > Leptobrachium leishanense. The sequence goes on along the minus strand of CM019069.1, from coordinate 102,507,984 downwards.
CAACCATCAAAGGGTCTCACTGATTTATAGGAGGTTCACTGCCACCCATCAAAGGTCTCACTGATTTATAGGAGGTTTCACTGCCACCCATCAAAGTGTCTCACTGATTTATAGGAGGTTTCACTGCCACCCATCAAGGGTTCTCACTGATTTATAAGAGGTTTGCACTGCCACCCATCAAAGGGTCTCACTGATTTATAGAGGTTTCACTGCCACCATCAAAGGGTCTCACTGATTTATTAAGGAGGTTTCACTGCCACCCATCAAAGGTCTCACTGATTTATAGGAGGTTTCACTGCACCCATGAAAGGGTCTCACTGATTTATAGGAGGTTCACTGCACCAATCAAAGGGTCTCACTGATTTATAAGAGGTTTCACTGCCACCCATCAAAGGGTCTCACTGATTTATAGGAGGTTTCACTGCCACCCATCAAGGGGTCTCGCTGATTTATAAGTGGTTTCACTGCCACCCATCAAAGGGTCTCACTGATTTATAGGAGGTTTCACTGCCACCCATGAAAGGGTCTCGCTGATTTATAGGAGGTTTCACTGCCCCCCATCAAAGGGTCTCACTGATTTATAGGAGGTTTCACTGGCACCCATCAAAGGGTCTCACTGATTTATAGGAGGTTTCACTGCCACCCATCAAAGGGTCTCACTGATTTATAGGAGGTTTCACTGCCACCCATCAAAGGGTCTCACTGATTTATAGGAGGTTTCACTGACACCCATCAAAGGGTCTCACTGATTTATAAGAGGTTTCACTGCCACCCATCAAAGGGTCTCACTGATTTATAGGAGGTTTCACTGCCACCCATCAAAGGGTGTCACTGATTTATAGGAGGTTTCACTGCCGCCCATCAAGGGGTCTCCCTGCATTTTAGGAGGTTTCTGCGAATTGTAATCTGTGTCTTGTCACTGTTGCCAGCTATCAGGGGGTCCTATCAGGGGGTCTCACTGACTTGCAGCAGATTTCTGCGAATCGAAGTTTGTGTCTTGTCACTGGCACCCATCAGGGGGTCTCAATGATTTATAGGAGGTTTCTGCAAATTGTAATCTGTGTGTTGTCACTGGCTGCCAGCTATCAGGGTGTCTCACTGAGTTATACCAGAGTTCTGTAAATCTTTAATCTTTATACCAGAGTTGAATCAGAGTTCTGTATATATTTAATCTATATATCACTCACCATGTCTGAAAGAACAAAAAGGACAGGCAGACGCTCCCAGACACAGATAAGAGGGCAAGCAGCCCCTGTGTCGGGAGGCTGTGCCTCTCGTTGTGGTGGACGTGGTGCATCCTCTGCAGGGGCACGCTTGTCCTTTATAAGTGGTGCTGGCCGTCTTCTTAACCTGCAGCAACATACAGATGATTTGGTGGATTGGCTAGCCAGGCCATCCTCATCCTCCGAGTCCTCTGCCAGCCAGGCTTCTAGTGCTTTACAGTCCACCTCAGCTGCCAAAGCATCTAATGCAGCCTCCATGTCCACAGCTACTCTTGCCGTAGCCTCGCTATCACACACGGAGGAGTCAGTTGAATTGTTTGACTACAATGACAGTGACATGCTGCTTGAGGATGCGTAGCAACTACAGTGCTCTGATTCAATCTCTGAGGTTGAGGAAGGGAGTATAATCAACCTAGAGGAAGGGGGTGCCAGTGATGACACACAAATAACTGGCACTCATGTTGCCCCAGCAGCTGCAGCATACTGCCAAGTTGGCTCCAGTGACGAGGAGATAGGGGGTGAAGATGACATTGATGATGAGGTCACTGACTCCACCTGGGTGCCAGATCGAACTGAGGAATCAAGTGAGGAGGAGGAGGCACAGCAAACACGAGGCACAACATCCTCTGTGACCAACCGTAGCACTAGACAGTCCAAGGCATCAGATGTCAGAGCTGCTCCGGTGCAGAGCGCTGTTGTCTCAAAGAACACATGCAGGAACTCTGCTGTCTGGGAGTTCTTTAGGAAATGTGCAGCAGACCCCACCGTTGCTATTTGTAATCTATGTAATAGGAGGCTGAAGCGTGGGATAAACACCGGACACTTGGGTACCACGTGCTTGAGGCGACATATGACCACCCGCCACGCATCCCGTTGGCGCAAAACTTTGCGTAGGTCCTCCTCCTCCTCCTCATCTGTCTCTACCCCCACTGTATGTCCTGCCATGTCATTGCCTACAACCTCCACTGACAGGGATGATGCTACAGTAATGGATGTACCAGGTCCTTCCTCACAATGTGACATCCTCCCAGCAACTGAAGATTTACACAGTCGGATTACGTTGCCGCAGCTGCTGCAGCGTAAGAAAAAATATAGTCCCAACCATCCCCAAGCACAGCGTCTAAATGCCAGCTTAGCAAAATTACTCGCATTGCAGCTGCTGCCTTTCCAGCTGGTGGACTCTGCTCCCTTCTGTGAATTTGCTGAATGTGCTGTACCACAGTGGCAGGTTCCAAAACGACATTACTTTTCACGCAAGGCCATTCCAGCACTATACCAGCACGTGGAAGACAATGTTATCCAGTCATTGGGAAAGACAGTCAGCAACAAGGTGCATGTGACTTTAGACACGTGGTCCAGCAAGCATGGACAGGGTCGTTACATTTCCTTCACGGCACACTGGGTAACTCTGATTGCAGCTGGGAGGGATCCAAGACGGGGCTCTGTGCTGGAGCTTGTTCATCCACCACGCCTCCAGAAAGCTGCTTGCATGAGGTCTGTCTGCTCCACCACCACCACCTCTCCCTCTTCCTCCTCCTCCTCCTCCTTCTCTGTCTCTGGCGAAGTGGCAGTTAAACCGACGCCTGACAGGGTCTAGGCAATGGCTCAAGCAAAAAGAAGCCATACTGTGCTTGAGCTGGTTTGTTTAGGGGACAGGAGCCACACCGGGCCAGAAATTCTGTCAGCTCTGCAGGGCCAGGTGCAGAGATGGTTAACACTACGCCAGCTTGAGCTGGGAATGATCGTCTGTGATAATGGCAGCAACCTTCTCTCCGCCCTACGCAAGGGTAAATTGACGCATGTACCATGCCTAGCACACGTCCTAAATCTAGTGGTACAGCGTTTCCTAACCAAGTACCCAGGGCTGCCAGAGCTTCTCAGCCAGGCCAGAAAAGTCTACAGCCACTTCAGACGGTCATTCCCAGCAAGCGTTTGCCTGGCAGAAATTCAAAGAGAATTCCACCTTCCCACAAACCGTCTGATCTGTGACATGCCCACCAGGTGGAACTCGACATTAGCAATGCTGCAGCATCTGCACAAGCAGCAGAGGGTCATCAACGAGTACCTGTGTGAGTATGGCACAAGGACAGGTTCAGGTCAACTTGGTTCCCCCCCCCGCAGTGGCTGATGATCAAGGATGCATGCACTGTACTGTCACCATTTGAGGAGGCAACGAGGATGGTGAGCAGGGACAGTGCATGCATCAGTGACACAATTCCTTTAGTGTTCCTGCTGGAGCACACTCTGTGGGGAATTATAGATGTGCCTCTATAGGCAGAGCAGCGGGAGGAAGAGGAGGACTTCCCTAGCTCTCAAGGCCCCAGTCTTTCCGCAGACAGCATTCCAGTGGGTCCTACTCAGATCAGACAGGAGGAGGAAGAGGAGGAATATTTAAGTAGTGGGGGCATTGAAGGTGGGGATTCCTCAAGAGAGGGTTTCGTGTGCCCAGAAACAGGAGGGCTAGGGCATGGCTGGGAGGAGGAAGTGCATGATACGGTCATCCTCATTGACCAGGAAGACTCGGAAGCTAATGCCACCTCCAACCTACGCTGCATGGGCTCCCTAATAATGCAAAGCCTGCTAAAGGACCCCAGGATTCGTGCTATCAAGGAGAGGGATCATTACTGGTTAGCAACCCTTCTTGATCCACGATACAGGGGTAAAGTTGCAGAGCTCATCCTGCCCGCACAGAGGGAGCACAGGATGAAAAAACTTGAGGACGCTCTAAAGCGACACTTGTGTAACACCTTTCCAGGCACTGGTAGATTACCAAGTGCTGACACAAGTGCTTCTGAGGCTGCGGATGATCAGAGGAATAGTGGTGAAGGCCAGGGCCGCTTGACTGATGCATTTTTAAATTTTTTTAGTCCACGATGCCCAGGGACGTCAAATGTAGGCACCCATTGCCAGCGTCTTCACCATATGGTGCAGGACTACCTAGGGGCAAGGGCAGACCTGGATACCTTTCCAGCAGATGATCCACTGGCTTACTGGGTGTTGAGATTGGATCACTGGCCAGAATTTAGCCAATATGTTATGCAGCTACTAGGTTGCCCTTCATCCAGCGTGCTTTCTGAAAGGACGTTCAGTGCCACTGGAGGTTTTGTCACAGACAAAAGAGTGCGTCTGTCCACCGACTCTGTAGACCGGCTGACATTTATAAAAATGAATCAGTCCTGGATCAGCAGCTATCAACCCCCTGATGCTGACGTAACGGAATAGATCGGGGATGTCTTCTGCATTCACAAAACCTCCAGCACTGAACTCTTCCACAATACCACAAAAGGGTTACGGTATGAATGCACTTGCTGCCATGAAAGGCGCAATATTTGGCTGCACTGACGCCTGTGCCAGATTTATATCATTTAAATTTTTTGAACTGCAAGGCCCAACCCTGCACTCTTCCACAATACCACAAAAGGGTTACGGTGTGAATGCACTTGCTGCCATGAAAGGCGCAATATTTGGCTGCACTGACGCCTGTGCCAGATTTATATCATTTTAATTTTTTGAACTGCAAGGCCCAACCCTGCACTCTTCCACAATACCACAAAAGGGTTACGGTGTGAAGGCACTAGCTGCCATGAAAGGCACAATATCTGGGTGCACTGACGCCTTGACCAGAATCATATCTTTTTATTATAGGACCACATGGTCCACCCCTGCATTCTTCCGCAATACTACAGAGGGGTTACTGTATGATGATACTTGCTGGCCTGGCAGTCTTGCACCAAAGGCAGAATATCTGGGTGCACTGACGCTTTTACCAGATGCATATCTTTTTAATATAGGACCGCAAGGTTCACCCCTGCATTCCTCCACAATACTACAGAGGGGTTACTGATGATAGTACTTGCAGGCCTGGCACCAAAAGCACAATATTTGGGTGCACTGCCACTGACGCCTATATCAGATTCATATCCTCAGAGGGGTTACGGTGTGACGGCACTGTTGGGGATGCTAAAGGACCAATTTTGAAGCACCTATTGTTACTTTCATCCAAAGCCTGCATAAGTTTCACAATAACTTAGCTAAAAAAATCAGTAAACTTTTTCTGCGTGTCCGAAAATGTCTCCTCTTTTCATACAGACTGCCGCCCCAAGCAGTTGTTTATGGATAGATTAAAGGAAAAGCATTTACCGTCATTTGAAATGTCATTTTTTTGTTTTTAAGTGTTTCTATACATCCTACAAATCCGCCACTTCACGGGCAGGTTATGGGGACCTCCTAGGCACGATATTTGAAGGAATTTTTCGTTTTTATTTTTAACCCTTATTTCATGGAAAACTCACTGTCCCTTTAAAAACGTATTTTTTTAAACTTTTTGTCCTTGTTTCCTGTCCCCCAGGGCACTACCCGGACCCCCATACACCTTTTATGGCAAATATGTAGCATATATGCCCTCTTGGAGGGCACTCTAAAAACCGAATTTTCAGCCCCATTGACTTGCATGGGGTTCGGGTTTGGAAAAATTCGGGTTCGGGCCCGAACCGAACTTGGGGGGTGTTCGGCTCATCCCTAATTGTAATGTCCCTGATTAACCACTGGCTCTGGTCAGCAAATAGTTAACCAGAGCCAGGACTTGGTGTTAACGGATTCCACTTCTGAAGAATCTGTTAACACCAGCTTTAAAAATTAAAAAACAAACCACATACGCACCATCTGTCCTACGGAAAGGACCGCGGCTCCGATCGCCTCCTCCGGCCGACGGGATCAGGGATAGACTGGGGGAAAAAGTCCCCCCAGTCTCTCCCTGCATATCCTTACGCCGACCGGCCGGATCTCGGGAGGTGAGATCTGGCTGCTCACGTGACCGGCAGGGAGGCACTCAATGCAGTCCTATGGACTCCAGCGAGTGGATGCTCGCGGCTGCGCTCAGCGCTGCTGCTCTCAGCGCTGCTGCGGGCATCCCCAAATTTTAACGCGCGATCACAATGCACGCAGCATTTTTTGCGCCTGCATTGTAATCCAGTGTTAAAACACGGGAGCATGGGGAGAAACTGCAGGTTTCCTCCCTTGCGCCCGCGTTTTAACGCAACCTATGTAATAGAGCCCTTAATTTGTTTATAGTTTTATATATTAGGTGAGAGTAAACAAATTTAACAATTAACTTTAGAGCTGTATTTTAATTACATTGTTTTAATATTTAGACAATGAGTATGGGCGTATATATAAAAAAAAGTTGAAAATTTATAGCTATACTACTCAGAACTCAGCTCCCAGCAGCTTCTGTGAAATCTATTTCAAGGGTAAATGCAACTCTTGACATGCGAACGTCCTAGGGCCAAATAAGCATGCCCCAGTTAGGCTGCTCTGATGCTGCAGGAAAACATAACTTGTAAAGCTAAGAACAGCAATTAATGAACTTCTAGTGTCAACAATATAAGCTTTTCTCAATAAATTGCAGGAATCTGCATGTCCCTGGTCGGTGAGACCAGAACATATCGTCAGACCTACAAGTCATCATAGTAGATGCTAGATCTGAATAGGCTCATTATAGAGCATACGCGTATTCATACTTATTTTCCCAAGTAACTATTTCCTCACAAAAGTAAGCTTTAGTTCAACAAGGAAATGTCAGATTCCTACACATGAATTAACGTACATATAAGTCATAATCCATAAAATTATGTCAGCACATCAGTAGACTAATTCAATTCTTAAAAAGGCATATGCCCCATAAGTAAATTTTAACTGGATTAACAAAGCTAGAGAACAATGTCTGATATTTAACAAGGGAAATTAGATTAGATGCAAACTGAATAATTCATTGTCTTTATGGGCTCCATCTATAAAATGCAAAGAGCAATAAAACTGTTGTAGTGTTTCATTGATTTTTACTGTTCTTCTAAAGATACTAAACAACTTTTCAGAATCTCCTCAAAAGTCAACAGAAGTGTTGCCTAGAAAGCAATAAGACATGCAAAATAATTATTGTCCTATCACTGGCAAACATTCAGGATTAATGTGATCATGCCATTTCCACTTGTGATAAAGTATGTAACACTTAATGGAGCAATCAATTTCTTACCTGTCTTCTGCAGATGATGGTATAACATAAAGAGCAGGTAGGCTATGGAGTGGACCATTCACCCTCCATCCCCTTCCCACAAGGGGTGTGGTCTAAACAATTTGAAACATAAGAGAGAAATGTGTCCCTCACCCCTGTTGGCAGGAGAGGAGTTAATATAGACAGAAAGTATGCTGCAGTGAAGAACATTCAACTACCCCAATCCACAATTTATGAGGCCTAATTCCTTTTCAGGAAAGCTTTACCCCCTGCGCTCCACCTGACGTCTGGGGGGTGATTGGTTAATTTAACGAACTACACTTCCTAGCCCTCTATTTGTTTTTTAAATCTACCTCCCCCACTCCTAACTCCCAATCCTAAAATTAAATAAAAAGTGTTATTTCCTAACTATCTTGGCTCTTGTGACCTCCCCAAGTGGCATCCTAAGTGGACCTTTAGAGTTGATTTCCTGGAGTTGCGGGACTGGAGGAAGGAACTGCAAGGCCCACTTTTACTCTGGGTAAACGCACGTCTATATCATGCTTTCTCTCACGCTTCTACTCTTTACTTCTACCTTTCTCCTTAAATGGAACTCCTGCCCCTCTACCACCGACCCCTACACTATCTGCATCTCTCCCTCCCTCCTCTCGTCCCACATGATGGCCTCACATGAGCTCCTCTGTTTCCTCAGAACATGGTCTCCCTCTAACTCTCGTGCTGCCAATCACTCCCACAAATCCCATTCCCACTTTCTCTTTCTCACCCTCCTGCTGTTACTCTATGCAGATGACATATCCCCTAACCCTGGCCCCACAACACATCCAATACTTCCCTCTCATCCTATCTCCATCGCACATAAATCACCTCCCTACAAGCCCAGCAACCTCATTCCCATAATCCCTCAGCGCCTGTCCTCTTTCTCCTGCGCCCTCTGGAACGCTCGCTCTGTGTGCAACGAACTCACAGCAATACATGACCTCTTCCTTTCAAACTCCTTCAACCTCCTAGCTTTAACTGAAACCTGGCTAACTCCCTCTGACACGGCCTCCGTTGCTGCTCTCTCACATGGCGGTCTACACTTGAGCCATACTCCCACACCGGGTGAGAGAAATGGTGGCGGGGTCGGAATCCTGCTCTCACCCACCTGCACCTACCAGCATCTCCCTCCACCCCCATCCCTCTCCTTCTCCTCCTTCGAGACACACTGCATCCGCCTGTTCTCTCCTCTGGCCCTCAGGGTGGCAGTCATCTACCGCCCACCGGGACCAACCTCCCAGTTCTTTGACCACTTTGCTACCTGGCTTTCTCACTTCCTGTCTTCTAATCTTCCATGCCTAATTCTCGGGGACTTTAACATTCCCATTGATGATCCTTCCGCCCCTGCTGCCTCCAAACTACTTTCACTCACGTCCTCCCTTGGACTCACACAATCCTCCCTCCTCCCTACCCACCGCGACGGTCACGCTATTGACCTTGTCTTTTCCAACCTCTGCTCCATTTCTGAGTTCAACTGTCGCCCCTTCCCCATCTCTGACCACCACCTTCTCTCTTTCAACCTATCTGGACTTCCTAAACACCCTTCTCCCCCACCCCGCACACACACTCGCAGAAATCTATATGCTGTGGATCCCCATCAATTCTCCAATCTACTTCACCACCTCCCTCATACCTCATCCTTCACCTGCCCTGATGCTGCTACTAATCACTACAACACTACTCTTATCTCTGCTCTAGACACTCTTGCTCCTCTTCGACTCTGTAAGGCCCCACGCCGCCAGCTTCAGCCCTGGCACACCCTCCAGACACGCTACCTGCAAAGATGCTCCCGCACTGCAGAGCGTGCCTGGAGGAAATCCCGCTCTGAAGCTGATTTTGTTCACTTCACAAGTTGTTCACTTCACAAGTTTGTTCACAAGTTTATTCTTCGGTCATACACCTCTGCCCTCCACTTGGCCAAACAATCCTTCTTCTCATCTCTTATATCTACGCTGTCCTCCAACCCTAAACGGCTCTGGTCCACCTTCAACACCCTCCTCTACCCACCTGCACCTCCCCCCTCAGCTGCCTTCAGCGCTCAAGACCTGGCAGACTACTTCCTCAGTAAAACTCTATCAGAAGCAACATCCCAACACAAGATAGTTATCTGCCACCTCCACTCCCAGAGGTCCCCTCTGCCACCCTCTGGCGCTTCCTCCCAGCCACTGAGGAAGTCAATTCCTTATTGTCCTCCTCACATCTCACCACGTGCCCGCTCGACCCCATTCCCTCACATCTAATTCCTCCCCTCTCCTCCTCCCTCACCCCTGCTCTCACACACATCTTCAACCTATCTCTCTCCACTGGCTCCTTTCCATCCACCTTCAAACACGCGCTAGTTACCCCTTTACTAAAGAAACCATCCCTCGATCCCAACTCTCCATCCAACTACCGCCCTGTATCCCTGCTTCCCTTTACCTCTAAGCTCTTAGAAAAACTAGTCTTCAACCGCCTCTCCCTCTTCCTGTCCTCCAATTCCCTACTTGACCCCCTGCAATCTGGCTTCCGTCCCCTACACTCAACTGAAACTGCCCTCACCAAAGTCACCAACGACCTCCTAACTGCTAAAAAAACACGGCCACTATTCTATTCTCATCCTGCTTGACCTCTCGGCTGCTTTTGACACTGTTGACCACCCCCTCCTTCTACAGACCCTCAACTCTCTGGGTCTCGGTGACACTGCACTTGCTTGGGTTGACTCCTATTTATCCAACAGGTCCTTCTGTGTGTCCTTTGCTGGTAACTCCTCCTCTTCATTGCCTCTATCTGTTGGTGTACCTCAAGGCTCTGTCCTTGGTCCTCTGCTCTTTTCCATCTACACCTCATCCCTGGGCAAAATCATCAACAGCTTTGGCTTTAATTACCACCTCTACGCTGATGACACTCAGATCTACCTCTCTACCCCTGATCTCTCTCCCCCTGTCCTTTCAAAAGTCAGTGACTGTTTATCTGGCATCTCCTCCTGGATGGCCTCCCACCACCTAAAGATAAACATGTCAAAGACGGAGCTCCTACTTATTCCTCCCTCCAATGCCTCCCCACCTCCTGACTTCTCTATCACGGTGGAGGGTATCACCATCTCCCCATCAAACCAAGTTCGCTGTCTTGGAGTTACACTTGACTCTGCTCTTTCCTTCATCCCCCACATCCTGTCTCGTTCCTCCTCCTGCCGATACCAACTGCGTAATATTTCCAGAATTAGGCCATTTCTTACCGCTGTCACCACAAAACAACTCATACACGCCCTGGTAATCTCCCGACTCGACTATTGCAATAATCTCTTATCTGGCCTCCCTCTGTCCCGCCTCTCCCCCCTACAATCCATCCTGAACGCCTCCGCCAGGCTAATTCACCTCACCCGCCGCTCTGTCTCTGCCGCTCCCCTCTGCGAGTCCCTTCACTGGCTCCCCATCCACTGCAGAATTAAGTTCAAAATCCTTATCCTTACCTACAAAACCCTCACTAACTCAGCTCCCCACTACCTGTCCTCACTAATCACCAAATACACCCCAGCCCGCTCCCTAAGGTCAAACAGTGACCTGCGCCTAGCTTCTCCCCGCATCACCTCTTCCCATGATAGACTGCAGGATTTCTCACGCGCAGCCCCCACTCTCTGGAACACTCTCCCTTGTACTGTCAGACTTTCCCCTAACTTCTCTTCCTTCAAACGCTCCCTTAAAACGTTCCTATTTAGGGAAGCCTACCACCCAACTCACTGACGCAACCATCAATCACTCTCACCTTACAGTCCTCTCCTCCTGTTTCCAACCCCAACCCTCCTAGATTGTGAGTTCCTACGAGAATAGGGCCCTCATCTCCTCCTGTAATGTTTGTCAAATGTTGTTCAATGTATTGTATTGTAACCCTGTCTATACTGTGCCTATTGTACAGCGCTGCGGAATATGCTGGCGCTTTATAAATAAAGAATAATAATAATAATAATAATCTCTCCTATAAACTAAAATTTACTAGCACCCAGAAGCAGCTCTCTATCTAGGTGGGTGAGGCGGCTGCCTAAGGCCTCCATTTCATGGAGGTCTTGCAGCTACCTAACTTGCCTACCAGGTGGTAGTGAACACACTATAATCCCGGACACTCGCTTGTATGGGGATTTGAGGTTTTAAAATAAATTATTCCTACCAGGCTGTGTTTCCTAGGCTGTGACATAGGCATTGTGGGGATTTAGAGATGGCAGCCGGCAGGCCCCCTCCGATGTCAGAAGATGCAGCGTGCCATGTGACGTCTGCTGCCTTATGCCCTGGACTCCCCAGTGGTTCTAGAGAGCGATGCGACAATAAACCTCACAGTAATGTGTATGAGCATATCACAGTGCTACACGGCAATAAGCTTCACAGCAATGTGTGGTGTTTGTGAACGTATTACAGTGTTCCACAGGAATAAACCACACAGGAATGTGCAGTGTGGATGAGAGGATCACAGAGCTCCACAGCAATTATGCTTGTCAATAGGGGCCTCATGTTTCAGTTTCGCCTAAGGCCTCAAAAAGTCTAGAGCTGCCTCTGCTAGCACTCCACATTTACTCCCCAAAATATAAACCAATAAGTATTTCAATTATGTCAATAACAATGATTTTCTTGCCGTTCAATGCCATAGATTTTTATCATACGCACCTCATACAATGTGGAATATATTAAAACATAAATTATAAAGTAAATAAAATTATAAACTAGTGATGCACAAAAAAGACAAGTCTTGGTTGTCATAAAAACACCTATTGCCTGTAATGCTGTGGTAGTTAACCACCTGGCTGCTAAGGACGCGCTCATCCCGTCCAGCCAAGTGGTTCTCCTGTGCTATGGATGCGCTGAACGCGTCCTAGCACAGGAGGCAGCAATCAGCCAGGATTACGGCCACTTGCTGCGCCCCCCGGTGCAGGCTGACATCTTGGATGTCAGCCTGGCACTCCGGGACCCCGGCGGTGCGAATAGATGTCATCGCGCTAGCGCAATGACATCTATTTCAGGCGCCCCCCGCGAGTGCGGGGAAGGTGCCTGAAAGGGAGGGTGGGTCCTTTGGATCTCTCTCCCTCCCGATCGGCAGGGGGCAGCGGTTAAAGGCAGGCACCGTTTGCAAGGGCACAGCCTGCCCTTCCAAACAGTGGCTGGCTTTAACCCCTTGGGGCCCGGATCATGATTCAGCGCCAAAAGGCGCCAAATCACGATGCTCGGGGCGTGGCCGGCTGTCTACTGGAGAGGACGTGTTTTCATGGAGCTCCGCATGTCCTCTCTTCCTAGGGACATATAGATGATTTTACCCACAATATTTTTGATGCTGCTGAATCCTAGGAGGCTGGCCATCGGTTCTGGACTGTCCGGAGCCCGTTGAGTCCCCCGCTCCGGACGAGAGACAACCCTGGCAGCTGCTATTTGGTAACCGACGCGTGGCGCCGGTGGCCATCTTGAGGCCTAGTATTGGGCTCCTGCCGACTCAGGACTCTGTCCTCGCCTTCCTCCAGACCGAGTGCCGATCGCAGTCTGAGGTGATGGAGGGCCCACGTCTCCCGGCTGCTTTGGGCAGAAGTTTCATGGAGGTGGCAGACGGACCCACGGAATGGCGGCGGGATGGACCCCCTCCCCCCGCTGAAGGTGAGGGGGTTTTTCTTTCCGGCTTGGACGCCTGCTTACTGATGCTGGCGGGAGAGGATGAAGAAGGCCCACTTACTGCCGGATTTTGGCGCAAGATGATGGCTGCGTTGCGAGGCTGCCAGGAGGAAGGGATCCCGAAGAGGGAAGTGATCGGGGCTGATACGACCATTGAGATTTGCTTACCTGCCGCTGACCCAGTGGAAGAGGGCACTGAAGACGGCGTCTATGAGGTGGCGCTGTCCCGGGCGCTCCAACCATCTCTGCGGTCCCTGGCTCCAAGTGCTCGTGGAATTGATGAGACTTGCGAGCCCAGGGAGATGGCCGTTTTGACGAGTCGGGGGCTGAAGGCTTTTCCTGGCCGACCGGAGAGGGGTGGCGCTCCCCGACCAACGGCCTGGATGGTTCTGACGCTCACGCCGCGATCTGGCCCGATCCTGCCGAGGGCTTATGGTAATGGAGCATGCGGTGCGTTTGGAGCCTTGCTGGAACCCGAAGACCTTCCTCGTGGCTACGAGAGAGTGGAGGCCAGAGGATCCGGCCTAGTGGGTGACACGCTGCCTGTGCCATGTCCCTTGCCGTTCGTGGACGCAGGCTGAAGAGAGCTCTAACCTAAATTTTTGAGTCTCCTTGTTTTCGGGAACTTCTCCCCAGTTATTCCCCCCTGCGCCTTTTATGACGAAATGGACAATTTCTGAGACCGTTTTGAGACTTTTTGGTTTTTTGTTTTGTCTGTTTGTTTGGTTTTTTTTTCTGCAGTATTTCAGATGACCTTTGCTATAACCCTTTTGATTCTACCTATTAATATGCTGACATTTTTATTGCTTTCGGTTAGAGTATTTCGACAGTTGGCTTTTCTTTTCTTTCCCACTTACTTTTACCTTGAAACACCTAAGATGATTTTGTTATTTTTAGGAGTAAATGTGGGTTTTATTCTTTCTCAGAAGCACCTGCAGACTTTCATTGTTGTTGTCCCCCCCTAATTTTTATTTCCCCCCACCCTTTCCCCCCCACTATGACATATTGTTAATTTGAAGCCGAGATTCCCCCATCCCTTGATAGTTGTTATTACTATGTGTTCCCCTGAGACATCTCCCCCCTTATTTCTTTTAAGCTGAGACCCCCCCCCTTTTCGGGGGATGTTTGTTATTTTTCACAAGTAGTACTTATGCTGTGGTAGGCCCTGCGTGGCCCTTGCATTAATACGTTTGATTATATGCTGCCTTCTTTACAAAATAAAAATCTTAAATATAAAAAAAAAAAAAATCACGATGCTCTCCGGGAGCTGGCCAACATCTTGGATGTCGGCCAAGCTTCCGGGATGTCCCCCTGACGACTGGTGTTATCGTGCATAGCGTGATGACGTCAGTTCTGGAGTTAACCCCTAGCTGCCACCAATGGTGGAGATAGGATGTTCATTGGAACCCCCTATCTCCCGAACCGTGGCAGCAAGGGGATAATGTTTGGTATCGTTGGATCGGCCAGAGCATGGCCTTTCCAACGATACCAAACATGATGGTGTTAAATGTTAATAAAAAAATCTAAATAAAAAAATATTTAAAAAAAATAAAAATGAACAGTTTTCTTTTGTTTTGTTTATGCAGCAATATTGCTCCCATTTCAATTATAATGTGAACAATGATGCTGCACTAACAATTTTTGTATGGGGTGCGTTTGTTAAAAATTGTGTAATTTTCCCCCATAAAAAGTAACAAGTCCCCCATTTCAAATTTTTTTAACAAACGCAACTCATAGAAAATATAACCGCAAAAGCTCGCATGTTAAAATGTGAAAAAAAAAACACTTTACACGTTGTAAATTATTGAAAATTCTAATGTTATTGCATTTTGTGTTATAATATACAGGCAGGACATGACGTATACATATAATAATGATATATTATGAATCTGCTGAGTCTGCCGGAAAAAACTATATATAATATGTCTGGGTCATATAATAAAAGTGGCTTAAAAATGCGTTTAAACATGATGCGCGAAACCGGTAAAAATTAGCTCAGCACACAGGCGTGAAATCCCCCAGCAGCGAAAAGGGTTAACTGAGTGGTAGCCCATTTAATGACTGGATAATGGCCAGCCAATCATGTTACCGTAGTCCAAAAATTTTGGCTGTAACCAATCATTTATAAATTAAAAAAACAACCAATGAGAGTGCTCCTTTCCAGCTCATGGGCCAATACACGAAAATGCCACTGGAATTGATAAAGCACACGATGACTTCAAACACTCATGATTTCCTGCTTCAATCTGGCCAGCATTTAAAATGATTTTATTAAAACTATGTGTATATATTAACTGCGCCTTCCAATTTTCTCATTTTCTCCACCTCTTTAACAATTTACCTTCTTTATACCTAAAATATTTGCCCAGCATAAGGGACAATTTCTCTTCTTACAACGGCTCCTCTTGTAGTTCTATGATACACAGAGACTCATTTATATGAGAAAAAATATAAAATATGAAGTTTTATTAATACATAATTACATTACATAAGTTATTTTATTATAGGCCGCTCCATTTGTCTTTTCTTGCTGCCGGGAGGCAGTGAGAGACTGGGGGAAAAAGTCACCCAGTCTCCCTCTGAGAATCACTACGCCGACCTGCCGGATCTCGCGAGGCGAGTTCCTGCAGGTCATGTGACCGGCAGCGGAAGCCTCAATGGAGTCCTATGGACTCCATGGAGGGGATGCTCGCGGCGGCGACTGTGGCAGGCGCAGGTTTTTCTCCTTAGTGTCCACATTTAGCGTCTGGAATGTAATAGTATATACCCCTTATATGTTGTAGTACTTATTGGAACAGGTTCAGGAGTCCCTGGGGCAAAGAGGAGGAGCTGTGCTTGTCGAGAGAAATATAGTAAGTAAAATAACCCCCCCCCCCCAAAAGAAGTATAAAAGAATTGGGCACAGGCTGTCAGCAGCTTGTGCCCAATTATTATAGGGCATGTGGTGCCATGGTGCAATTATTTTCAGCTTTCTCAGCAATTCCATTTCTCTTATTTGATGCATAAGTTAATTTCAACATAGAGTATCTCTATCTAATGAAAAGGTTCATCTACAGTGTGGTGCATTACTTAACATTATAAAATGACTTGTTTCAAATACATTTAGGTGCTTAAAATGTGTAATCTACACTTCAAAAAGACATACAATAAGATGCTAGATTTTGCTTTGTTAGGGTTTTAGTCACAAGACATTAAAACCACAATCCAGTTAAAATTGTTTAACATTATTAAATAAATCACCAGTAGAAAACCAATGCTGTTCTCAATATTTCTTCTAGTACTTTACGGAGCAAGAGTCCTGGTATAGAAATGAATGGTAGCTGATTTTACGCAATTTGACAGTTGTATGTGACACGTGACAATTTCATAAAATACATATATTTTTTAACAAGTACAAAACAAGCAAACTGGTGACCTAATTTTGGGTTAGCTAAATGCTTTATTAGCATTTGTGCTGCTTGGAAAGGATTTTAGTGATTTAGATGGCTAGGACTCTTGCGGCGACAACAATTTAAACTTCAGTAATTAAACAACACAGCCACAGCACGACATAAATTGATGATCATACTGAATAAATTAAGTGAATATACAGAAATGTGTGAAAATACATTAATTTAAGTAGTATTTGCCAATGTTCAGATAAAGATACCTTATTTTTGTCTTTTATCCAGTGCTCATTTTAACAAATGTCCATTTCTCTGTTCTGTCAGTAGTGATATTGCTGCACTGATCTGTTAGGATTGGCCCTGCAGCACTAAACATCCTTTCACAAAATTGGCTTCTTGTAGGACAATGATGCTTTGTATAGAAAGCATAACCAGCTGAGGCAAGCTGTCACTTATGACCATACAGTATCCAAGATAGTCTAACTGGGAAGGGTACTAGGAATATGCTGATGTGTTAAGGATTATTTACTTCTCTGTAAATTAAATAGGTAAATAAATAAATACTTAGCAAATGTATCATTTTTACTACTTAATTTTTTTTATAAATGCCACCAAGTTGCCATCTTCAGGATCTCCAAATATACTTCCGTATCCATATATATGTTACGGGTAAAGCCCGAAGTGTGGTTAATCCTAGGATTACCCGGGTAATCCTGACATTACCTAAAACCGCTGGGTAAAGCTGCAAAAAATGAAAATTTCAGACTTTACCCGGGTAATTTTAGGACTAACCAACTGCCCTTGGGTAACAGTCTGGAAGAGCTCAAAAATTCACACTTTACCTGGATAATGTGCAAGTCTGAAGCTTCACCTGGGTAATCTGAGGACTATCCACAGCGTCACCTGGGTAATCTGCAGAGCATCCAACCCCGCTTGGGTAAAAGTGAATTTTGCTATTATCTATGTATATTATCACTGAACATGGCAAAAGACAAACATTAAAATGTATTAAGGATATAATGAATATACAGAGTGACAGGATATGTTTCTTATATGAATGTAAGTTACATGATCTTATGTGTCATATGTGCTTATATATCATTTATAAACAGGGCCGGATTAAGATCTCTATGGGCCTGGAGCTGAATATTTTGGTGGACTTTTTTTGGAATTTAGTGAAATTACAACATATTTAGGCTATTTAATAGTGCAGATATAGGTATATCTAACCAGGCAGATACGGGTATGTCTAACCAGGCAGATACTGTGTGAGGAGATTTCCATTCAGATTTCAATCATCCCAGCGTTTAAAATATTTTTTTCCTATTTTATCATCCAAACCTCTGTGGTCATATATTCTATAGGGAATTCTTGTTAAAAAAATAAGTTGGAACCTGTTACTGCATTTTTCTGAGAAAATATACAATTTTAACCAAAGAAATTTAGATATTTTCCATGTGCTTTGGATAATGGTGTTTTATGAATAATATGACTATGTATAAAACACTGACCTTACTCCCGGCGTGGGAAAGGAGAAGGTGAGTAATGGCAGTGGTATCGCTCATTTTATATGTGACAAATGGACAATACCATCGCTTTGGAACAAAAAATAAATAAAATAATTTTTTGGGTTTTCTTTTTCTTTTTAGATTTTATATTGTCATGTTTGGTATCAAAGCAAAGGCCAGACTCTGTCCTGTCTGACACCTCAATTGACCTTGCGAGGTGTAAAGATTAGTGGCGCAAGGTTCAAAAGCCCAGTGCACTTCTCTGCAGTGCGGCGGTTTAGGTTCTTGTTATAACAATTTGTAATAATGGATTGTACCATCACCTCCACACTTGCTAGTGACATGAAAAATTAGATGGTGAGTTACTGCAGCATCATTGTTCACTTTATAATTGAAAAGTGAAAAATATTGCTGTGTTAGAAATAAAAATAAAAAATAAAGAAATACTTATTATTTTACTGTTACATAAAACTTGGCCATGTTTGGTATCATTGGAAAGGTCATGCTCTGGCCTTTCCGGTGATACCTCACAAGACCCTGTAGCTGCTACGGAGGTGGAGATATAGGGGTCCAAATTAGACATGTGCACAGCACAAAATTTCGTTTTGAACTAATGAATTAGTCCTAAAATGCAATTTATTTAGTTGCTAAAGAAATTCGTTTTCAGTTCTTTAGTATGAAAACTAATTTCATTCATCTGAAAACCAGTGGATACAATTACTATTGTAGTGGCTCCTCAGAGGGCTGAGATCGCTGCTTGTTACAGTATCTCTCTCAGCACAATGTGTCAGGCAAAGCTGTTACAGTAACTGACTGCTGCTCATCACAGCGCTCAGAGTCTCAGTAAAACTAGTAAATTTTATTTTTATATATAAGAGGTTAGAACAATATTATTTCCTTGTTTTACTGAAACTCTGAGCGCTGTTACAGTCAGTTACTGTAACAGCTGCACCTGATACATTGTACTGAGAGATAATATAACAAGCAGCCGCTCTCAGCGCTCCCAGCCACTGGATTTAAAGGGCTAAAAAAAAAAGGCTCCCCTCTGTATAATGTATAGAACATCCTCCTGCATTAATTAATACCCCTCTCTGTATAATGTATACAACATCCTCCTGAATTAATTAATTAATGTCCCTCTCTGTATAGAACATCCTCCTCAATTTATACCTTTCTCTGTATAATGTATATAACATCCTCCTGCATTAATACCACTCTCTGTATAATATATAGAACATCCTCCTGCATTAATTAATGTCCCTCTCTGTATAGAACATCCTACTGCATTGGCATGTTGAGGGTGCAGAACTTCGGATGTTGCAATGTTGCGGTCTTCATTGCTGGTCTCATTCAGTCATCAATGTAATATCCCAAAAAGGACTGAAACTAAAATGTAGTGCATTTTATTTTAGTTTCTTTCGTTTTTTGTACTGAGCAGTTTAGTTTCTCTTGAGTCATACTAAAACTAAATTATCCCAAAATTCGGACTAAATCGTTTTAGTACTAAAACGAATGCACATGTCTAGTCCAAATGCCCATCAATGCAGACAAATTTATCCTTTCTGTGGGCCTATTCTGGGGCATGGGCCTGGAGCTGCTGCTCCATCTGCCCCTATGTTAATCCGGCACTGTTTATAAAACATAATAAACATTAGGTTACTCTTTATATAATATCTTTATCTTCATAAGTTAATTTACAGACAATTAACGCACAGTTACATCATGGTTATTTAGTGTGGTTTGTGACTGTGGATACGATTTCATTAAAAATAACAAAAAACACAATTTTATTATCCGTCAGGTAACAGTTTGCAGCTTTATCCAGGTAATCCTCAGAATTCAGTCAACTGTAACCTGCTGAAAACCCAAGAAAAGCGGAGTACCCAGAGGCGTTTGGATATTTTGCAGGTTACCCGGACAAAGTCTTTTGTTTCGTTGCACATCACACTTTATCCAGCAACACTAGGGTAATGTGCGAATTACCCGGTTAAAACAGTGCAGAAAACCGGAGTACCCAGAGGCCTCTGGATACTTTGCAGATTACCCGGGTAAAGTTCGAAATTTCATTTCACTTCGGACTTTTCTAATAACGCTTGGGTAATGACAGGATTACCCGGGTACTCCTAGGATTAACCACACTTCGGGCTTTAACCGCAACATTATATAAATATTAGACATGTGCATTCGTTTTAGTACTAAAGCGATTTAGTCCGAATTTTGGGATAATTTAGTTTTAGTATGACTCAAGAGAAACGAAACTGCTGAGTACAAAAAACGAAAGAAACTAAAATAAAATGCACTACATTTTAGTTTCAGTCCTCTTTGTGATATTATATTGATGAGTGAAGGAGACCAGCAATGAAGAGCGCAACATCGCAACATCCGAAGTTCTGCACCCTCCACATGCCAATGCAGGAAGATGTTCTATACAGAGAGGGACATTAATTCAGGAGGATGTTCTATATATATATACAGAGAGGGGTATTAATTAATGCAGGTGGATGTTGTATACATTATACAGAGAGGGGTATTAATTAATGCAGGAGGATGTTCTAAACATTATACAGAGAGGAGCCTTTTTTTTTTAGCCCTTTAAATCCAGTGGCTGTGAGCGCGGAGATCGGCTGCTTGTTACATTATCTCTCAGTACAATGTATCAGGCTCAGCTGTTACAGTAACTGACTGCTGCTCATCACAGCGCTCAGAGTTTCAGTAAAACAAGAAAATAATATTGTTCTAACGTCTTATATATAAAAATATTATTTACTAGTTTTACTGAAACTCTGAGCGCTGTGATGAGCAGCAGTCAGTTACTGTAACAGCTTTGCCTGACACGGGGCAGTATTGCAATGTTGGTGCTAACTTAACCAGAGCTGTTGTAACTGAAAACCTCCATAGGCTATAATAGCTCTGGGAAGTTTACAACAGCTCTGGTTATGTTAGCACCAGCTATATAATATGGCCCACATTGTGCTGAGAGTGAGAGATACTGTAACAAGCAGCGATCTCAGCCCTCTGAGGAGCCACTACAATAGTAATTGTATCCACTGGTTTTCGGATGAATGAAATTAGTTTTCATACTAAAGAACTGAAAACGAATTTCTTTAGCAACTAAATAAATTGCATTTTAGTACTAATGCATTAGTTCAAAACGAAATTTTGTGCTGTGCACATGTCTAATAAATATATATGTTTATTATTGCAGAAGCCACTTGCACATCACAGCAATACAATGAATTGCATCCCAGAGCTCCTGTGCCACATTCCCCATATGCAGCAAGGAATTCTGGGTAGGATATGCAAATGACATCTGTCTCACTTTTATGCATCCTGGGGCTGTTATTACACAGAATCCTAAAATCAATGCTGTGCCACACTGTGGCTTTCTAGCAGAGATAAGGTTTATGCAACTGGTCAAAGCCACTCTAGGTATATATATATATATATATATATATATATATGTTTATTATTGCAGAAGCCACCTGCACATCACAGCAATTCAAAGAACTGCATCCCAGAGTCCCTGTACTTCATTCCCCATATGCAGCAAGGAACTCTGGGTAGGATATGCAAATGACCTCTGTCTCACTTTTATTGCATCCGGTGTCTGTTTTTTACACAGAACCTTTAAATCAATGCCATGCCATACTATGGCTTTTTTTTTAGCAGAGATCAGGTTTATGCAACTGGTCAAAGCCATATATATACAGTGAAGATTCAGGTGCACACAGAGGCTGCATTAAAAACAGAAAATATTTAATGCATAGGATCAAAGTTTCAGTCCCCACTGGGACTTTCCTTCAGTCTCGTTGGAACGGAAACGTTGATCCTATGCAATAAATATTTTCTATTTTTAATACAGTCTCTGTGTGCGCCTGAATCTTCACCATTTATCTATGCTGTCTGCAGTCAGGGGGAGCACCAGAGCAAGAAACACTTTTGTATACCGGTGTGCAGGGTCTCTGTCTTTGACTTTGTGTATACATATATCGATTTTGCAAACAGAGATATTGTAAGCACAGTTTTTTATCTTTAGCTACAGTCAACTTTACATTTAAGTAAATAGTGGTGATCTACATTTTCCTTCTTTTTTTCAAAATACAATTTTATGGAGAAGACAAACAGGTCTATTCAAAGAAAGGTGAACCCCAGGAGAATGACTGGAGAATTGGAAATTCGAGGTCAAAATAGCCAAACCAGAAAAATTCTCCCACTTATCTTACTTTCCAAATCAGCTATTTGGTCTAGATTGTTCTCTTCTCCTGCAAGTTCTCCTGGTTTTCACCGTTCTCTGAATAACCCTGAATGTAAATGATGGAAAACTCTTGTATATGTTCAATGAGTGGGAGCAACTTGGGAAAAAAAAATGTATCTTCTCATGTTCCTTTTTTTTTTGGTCTGTATATTCCTTATCTTTTAATAAGGTCCAGCAGAACATAGTGTAGCAAGTTAAAATAAAATACAACCTGGATATGCCAAATAAAAGGTTTAGAGATGGATCCATGTAGTAAGAGATTCTGTAACGACTGTAAAAAAAATCAATGTTCTTGAACCCAGGACATACTTGAAAACGAGAGAAATCTCAATGTATCCTTCCTGTAAAATACTTTACAAAAAAAAAAAAAAATAAAATGGCTAAGATTGGAAAATAGAGAATATACATTAGTTCCCTTTTTAAATTTTTAATCCCTTCAATACCAATAATGAGATTTCTCAGGTTTCAAAGGCACCATCTGGTGCCCCGATTTCGAGATATCGAGATGTGCTGTTCTACAGCCCAAAAGCAAATTAAATTTGCTTGCTGCAAATGAATTTCGTTTGCTTTTGGGCTGCAGAAGGTGCCCACAAAGATTTAGCCCTGTGGGCACAATGCCCAAAGAGTTATAACTGTGTAAAATCAGTAAAAATTAATGTAGGGCATTGGCATTCAGCAAAAATTAATATAGGACATCGGCATTCAGCAAGCTGATACATTATAGCACTGAAACACTCATTGCAACTTTAACTCAATTTGGCACCATCTACTGGCAAAATATGTTTGCACAGTAAAAGAAAAATCATTGGGAGTATTTTTCAATATTTCCTTCAGTATAATTAATTAAAAATGATTCTTCAAAACCCCACTGGTTTCTGACAATGTTGTTTTGAAAATCACTTAGGGTAATCTGTCGCTCTGACCGCTTTAACCGGACAGTTTGCTGTCTGCCGGGTGCCCGTGTTAGGCATGTGGTTGACAGAGTTGATAGATTATTGGGAGGAGCTGGAGATGACCCAGCTGTCATGGTCCATATTGGTACCAATGACAAAGTAAGAGGAAGATGGAAGGACCTGAAGAATGAGTTCAGGGAATTAGGAAGTAAACTGAAGAAGCGGTCTTCCAAGATAGTATTTTCTGAGATACTACCTGTCATGCCTTAGCCCTGAGAGCCTGCTGTGGTCAGCCTGGGTCACTAGCTCTCCATACCTGTCTGTATCCACCTAGGGGTTAACTCCTGTTCAAGAGACTGTGTGTTCTGCATAAATACCTGATTATGCCCTCCCATCGTCGCTCTTCCATTTTGTGTTTTTCCCTTCCTGTTGTCAGAGGTCCTGAGAGCTCCCTCTTGTTATTTCTTGTCCCTTGATGTACCTGCTGTGTGGTGTATACCAGTTATTCCACCTTTGCTATGTCTGCATTACCTGTTTCCTGCTTGCTGGACAATCCACTGCGTGGCCCACTATCCAGTGGGTTCAGAGACTCTCAAGTGGCTTCCAGCCCTCAAGCTCTCTCCAAGGAGACCAACCTTCAATCAAGGTACATTTGCCTAAGGCTCCTGCTTCTCCTCAAGTGGATCTGGAGAGAGACTACGTGGCCCACCATCCACTTGCCTGTATTTTCTGTGTTACTATCTGTTGCTGTGCTGGACTGTTTGCTGTGAACCATTCTACAATACAGCCTTATTGTACATATACTGCCTCCAGTGTCTGTGTGCCTGCTTAACCCCAGTGCTTGGGATTATATAACACTACACAGAGGCTGTGCCATGGCTCCTTCATGGCGCGAGCCTGACACTACCTGTGCCACGCGCTACAGTGGAAAAGCAGCGGGAGATCAGGGAGGTCAATGTGTGGCTTAAATCTTGGTGCAGGAGGAGGGCTTTGAGTTTTTAGAGCACTGGGTCATTTTGCACTGGGGTACAATCTGTATAGTCGTGATGGATTACACCTGAATGGAAGAGGGTCTGCCGTGCTGGGGGACAGGATGGTTAAAAGGTTGGAGAAGACTTTTAACTAGTGGAAGGGGGGGAGGGATACAGAAGCTTACAAAATGGAGACAGAACAGATAGCGGAAAGGTTTCAGCTCAGACTAAGGGGGTGTGGAGCCGGGGGGTTGGGTAATGTCAGAACAGTGCAGGCATGCAATGTAAAGTCGCAATCAGCATGTGTGGGTAGAGACAATATTAAATGTATGCTTGCTAATGCAAGGAGCCTCAATAACAAGATGGGGGAACTAGAGGCAATAGCATACACTAAGCAATATGACATTATAGGAATAACAGAAACATGGTGGGATGAAACGCATGACTGGGCTGTAAATTTACATGGTTATGCATTGTTTAGAAGGGATAGGAAACATAAGAAAGGGGGTGGAGTATGTTTGTATGTAAATCAGGATTTAAAGCCAAATATTACACACCTGGTAAGCGATGAGGGAAATGTGGAATCCTTATGGGAAAATATTTCTTTGGGAACTAAACAGGGAAGTCAATTATTGGTTGGCATATGCTATAAACCACCTAATATAGATAATGATGAGGAAGAACAACTGTTAGAGCAAATTAGGAAGGCTGCACATCGTGGTAGCACTTTAATTATTGGAGATTTTAATTACCCGGACATTAATTGGGATAGTGGGATTAGTAATTCAGCGAAGGGAATCAGGTTTCTGGACCTTTTAAATGATACCTTCATGACACAACTGGTAGAAACACCAACTAGAGAGGATAACTGTCTGGATGTGGTTATAATAAATAAGGTGGATCTTTTCTCAAATATTCATGTAAGGGAACAGTTGGGAAACAGTGACCATAATATGGTGTCTTGAAATAAACTCAAAAAAACACATTCATAGGGGGCATGCTAAAACATATAATTTTAAACAGGCCAACTTTATTAAATATAAAGGAAGCTCTCAAAGTCATTGACTGGCAGAAACTGTTTCATGGGAAAAACACTGAGGGTAAGTATTCTGCTTCCCTAAGCAAAGCTGTGAGGCGTGGGTGCTTTAGAGTAGCTGAAGTCTGTATTTGACCAGTACACACACAATGAAGTTCAGCAGATAGCTTCAACTCAGCAAAACTGACAAGTAGAAAGATGAATCCAGTTGAAGAGTTTAATGACCAGACTGACAATCTTGTTAGTGTACAGATTATGCAGGTAAAAAGTCATTAATTTTGTCCAGCAGTGAGCACAGAATGGCTGCTATGTAACCAGGAAGTAACTAACAAGACACTGAGCAAAGGGGGTGAACTAGCTGAATGCAGCAAGGTAAGGAAGCCCAGCAGGGACAAAATAGCTGTGAAATCAATAGCATGTAAGCAGCAAAGGCAGATTCAACACAAAACAGAAAAATATAAAATAAATCCTAAATCATGGGGCATGACACTCCCCGTCTGAAATCTTTAGATTTAAAATAAACTAACACTATAACTTTAAATGTTCTCCTGGAAACCCAATGCGGAGACCTGAAAAACAAAGATAAAGCATTCTACAATACACTTTACACTCGGTAAGTAAGTCGACAGTCTTAAACGTAGGCCATAGTTCCAGATGCGAGGAGTAGTTTAACAAGTTAACCCATCTTCATGCTGGGGAAGCCGCTCTAGGTCAAATTTCCACCAACACAGTTGTAATAAGGGTAGGAATCTACTTTTATGTTGAAAAGATCAAAGAGTTCCGTTCTTGCGAGGGACCAATTGCTCTGATCGTCCAGGATGGCGTATACTTTAGCAGACTTTCCTGGGTGATCCTTGTGATATATGTTAACTAAGCATATTTTAGCACAAGACTTGTCGCAAAGATCGTCACCGCATACTGCTGTAAAATAAGAGGACACTATGGTATCTTCCTGATCTGTAATCTCCCCACCGTGCATTAACCCAGGAGGGGAGTCTGTTGACGTTGCAGGCATGTACTGAGATGGATGTAGCGCCTGCACGTGATCCACACTATTGCATTCTATGCACTTGATAGAAAATTTGCAGTCTTTGGCAAAGTGCTCAGTAGAAGCACAACATCTGAAACATACACCATATGCCTTTAGGAGCTCCTTGCGCTCTTGGAGTGGTTTCTTTCTAAAGCCGATGCACTTTTTGAGGGGATGTGGCTTCTTATGAATAGGACAAAGGTGGTTAGGATTTTCAATCTTTTCACCTTGTATGCACTCGTCAGGAATTGAGGTAGGAGGGGGGAGGACGTTAGTCTTCTTCACCGATACTGGACCCCTGCTGCCTCTGTGATTAAAGTGCGAGCTGTCGGACATCTGAGGAAGGAAGCCTGAAGCGTGGAACTCGTAGGAAAAACTGGGGTCATTCTTTGTTTCTGCAATGTCTCTTATGAACTCACAAAAGTAGAAGAATGGTGGAAAGGAGATTTGGTTCACTCTTTTATACTTTGCCCCAAGTGCAGTCCATCTTTCCTGGATATTGTATGGCAACTTTAAAACTATTGGGTTTAACCCATGAGCAGTGTCCAGATAGCTTCCATTTCTATAGCTGCTTTCTTGCGAGTGGCGTCCATTTCTGCTTTCCTTTCTGCTTTTTCGTAAGCGGCGTCCATCTCCATCTCTGCTTTCCTTTTTGCAAAGGCCGCTTGTATTTTTGTAGTCTCTGCATTTGCCCAGACTTGAATAAGCTGCAGACTAATTGATGAACTCTTTGAATATTGTAAGGATTTTGACCTTGAGAGACGTGAGGTATTTGAATGCTTGCTAGATGCTGAAATGTGAGAAGCAGTCTCTTGGAGATGGGCAATTCTCTCTTCCACCTTTACTCTGGCCTGATGTACTAAATTGTCTCTTTCTGCATTAAGACATTTTAATTCGTCTATTTCCTGTAATGTCAGAGGGCTTCTTCTGTCTGCAATGTTTACACAGATAAGAATAAGAAAAGCAGTTGTCTTTTCACTAACCGCAGTAATGCTAGATAGTATTGACTTTTTACTGACAGCAGTAATGCTAAACAGTGTTGACTTTTTACTATTCTGCTTCCCTAAGCAAAGCTGTGAGGCGTGGGTGCTTTAGACTAGCTGAAGTCTGTATTTGACTAGTACTCACACGATGAAGTTCAGCAGATAGCTTCAACTCAGCAAAACTGACATGTAGAAAGATGAATCCGGTTGAAGAGATAAAAGATCAGACTGACAATCTTGTTAGTGTACAGATTATGCAGGTAAAAAGTCATTAATTTTGTCCAGCAGTGAGCACAGAATGGCTGCTATGTAACCATGAAGTAACTAACAAGACACTGAGCAAAGGGGATGAACTAACTGAATGCAGCAAGCTAAGGAAGTCCAGCAGGGACAAAATAGCTGTGAAATCAATAGCATGTAAGCAGCAAAGGCAGATTCAACACAAAACAGAAAAATATAAAATAAATCCTAAATCATGGGGCATGACAATAAGTGGAATATCTTTAAACTAACACTAGAAAAGTACACGTCACAATGTATTCCACTGATTAATAAATATAAAAGAAACAGACTGAAAACAATGTGGCTTAGAAGGAAGGTAACTGAGGAAATGAAAAATAAAAGGAAGGTATTTAAAGCTGTTAAATCTGATAAATCTAGGGCAGCCAATAAAGCATGTAAAAAAGAGATTAGATGGGCTAAACTAGAAAATGAAAAAGAAATAGCCAAAGAGAGCAAGACCAACCCTAAAAGATTCTTTAGGTACATAAATTTAAAAAGAAACAAGAGTGAAAATGTAGGTTCACTAAAATCTGAGTCAGGGGTATTGTTAACTGAAGATCAAGATAAGGCAGAAATTTTGAATGATTATTTTTCTTCAGTATTTATCAAAGAGAAACCTATAACAGCAGACATGCAATTAATTGAGAAAAACTTACTAATAAAAAGTGACAGGTTGACAAGGTTTTGCAACAATTAAACAATGTGAATGTGAATAAAGCCCCAGGGCCAGATGAAATACACCCGCGAGTATTGAGGGAGCTATGTGTTGAAATATGTAAACCTCTGTTCTTAATCTTTCAAGATTCTTTTCTTTCAGGAATCGTACCAGAGGATTGGAGAAAAGCTGACATGTTCCCTATATTTAAGAAAGGTTTAAAATTTAAAAGACCTGTGTGCTTAACATCTGTAGCTGGGAAAGTATTTGAGGGGTTACTAAGGGATAATATTCAGGAATTTATTGGGCGTTATAATGTAATTGGCAAAAATCAGCATGGTTTTATGAAACACAGATCATGTCAGACTAACCTAATTATGTTCTATGAGGAAGTAAGCAGAAGTATAGATCAGGGGGTCGCAGTGGTTGAGATTTACTTGGATTTTGCCAACGCTTTCGACACAGTTCCACACAAGAGGTTACTTTTTAAATTAAGAAAAATTGGATTAGATGAAAATACTTGTTCTTGGATAGAAAACTGGATAAAAGATAGGGTACAGAGAGTGGTCATATATGGTACATTTTTGGGGAGCGTGGCCAGCAGCGGACTGAGGCGGATGTGAAGCAGTGGAGCTCCGACCCAGAGTCGCTGTCCAGCGGCAAAAACTGGACTTTCGGCCCGGAAGAATCTCTACCAAGGTGACGTTGCTGTCGGCCATCGGTGTGTGGACCTCCGGAGACTGTTTACTCCCCCCTCCAGACCGGCGGTCGAGTCAGGGACAGCTGTGAGGTCGCATCCCCTGTCTCACGGTGGCCATTTTGGAGGCCTGAGGTGACTGACTTTTACCGCGCTATGAGGTACTATCCTGTCCCCGGATGGGGGAAAAAGAACAAAAAAAAAAAAGGTACATTTTCAAGATGGACATCAGTGGTATGTGGTGTCCCTCAGGGGTCTGTTATAGGACCAATTCTATTCAATTTATTTATAAATGACGTTGAGATAGGCATTGAAAGTCATGTATCAGTGTTTGCAGATGACACAAAACTAGGAAAAGTAATACAATGTGAAAAGGATGTTACTTCGCTGCAGAGGGATTTAGATAGATTGGGGGACTGAGCACTTAACCCCTTAAGAACCGCTGATGTACTATGTACGTGCTGCCCATGGGTCTCCCTTAGACCTGCGGACGTACATAGTACTTCAGCGGATCCTAACCTCCCTCCCGCCCGATACTTACCTCCCTTGCTGGATCCCTCGCAGATCTGGCAGAGAGGAAGCCTGCCCCCGTGATTTACAGTGGCCGGCGACTTTGATGACGTCACCATGCTGCGTGGTGACATCATCAGCAGGCGCCCCCATTGAAATCAATGGAGGGGAGCGGGGGATCCTTCGGAGCCCTCTATCTCCCCAATCATTGAAGGTAGAGTGATGCAAGTTGCACCACTGGAAAGGGGAGAGTCTCCCCTTTTCAGCGGTATGCAGCATTAACCATTTTGCTGCCGGATCGTGATGCGGCGCAAATTTGCACCACATCGCGATTCAAACCTGGCGGGGGCTGACCGCCAAGCCTCCAGGTGACCCCCACCCACTGATATCCCCACCATATGTGTGAGGATGTCAGTGGGCCAGTTAACCCCATAACTGCCAAGGGGAGATAACGGGATCCAAAGGATCTCCCTAGCTCCCGATCCATGGCAGCTAGATGGTCATGTTGTATATCATGGCCTTTCCAATGATACCAAACATGACTAGGTTCAGTGTAAAAAACAGCTAAAAATAAATTTAAAAAAATAAACAAAAAAAATTGTCTGGGAGGGTTTAGTTAAATAAGATCTAGGCTGTCATCTAAAAATAATGAGCATAAAACAGTCAGAATGAGCTCCGCGCACATAGTTGAACTGGCTCAGCAATGCAGGGGTTAAAAAGCAAAAATATGTAAAAATTGGGTATTTCTATTCTCGGGACATTATTCTGAAACTATTTAGCCAGGGTCTTTTTTGGTGGTTGTAGATTTTGGGGATTAAATTATGAAAAAGTGTGTTTTTACCATTTTTTCATCATATTTCATAATTTTTTTATAGTACATTATAGGTTATGATGGAAATAATGGTATTTTTAGAAATAATTTAATGGCGGGAAATAATTTAATGGCGGGAAAAACGGTGTATAATATGTGTGGGTTGCATAAACGAGTGAGAGGAACATTTGACCTAAACATGAACAGCGCAGAAACGTAAAACAGCAGCGGTCACTAAAGCACGGATTTGTGTAAAACTGCACGGTCACTAAGGGGTTATATGGCAGATGAAATTTAACCCTTTCGCTGCAGAGGACGCGCTGAGCGCGTCCACCTGCAGGTACGTTCCTTGCGGTGGACGCGCTCAGCGCGTCCTCACTTTGGGGCCAGTGTTCGGCCGGGTTCCGGCCGATCGCTGGCCCCCCCGGTGCGGGCTGACATCCTCGATGTCAGCCCAGCACCCGGAACCGCCGCCGGAGTAATTAGGTGTCATCGCGGGGGCGCGATGACACCTAATTCAGGTGTCCCCCCCGCATGTGCGGAGGAGGCGCCTGAAAGGGAGGTCCTTCGGACCTCTCTCCCTCCCGATCGGCGGCGTGCAGGGGATTAACCCAGGCACCGTTTGGAAGGGCACAGCCTGCCCTTCCAAATGGTACCTGGCATTAACCCCATGGGGGCCGGATCACGAATCGGCGCCGAAAAGCGCCGGTTCGTGATCCTTTCCCGGAGCTGGCCGACATCTTGGATGTCGGCCAAGCTTCCGGGAATGCCCCCTGAAGACTGGCGTCATCGTGCATAGCACGATGACGCCAGTCCTGGAGTTAACCCCTAACTGCCACCAATGGTGGAGATAGGGGGTTCCAATGAACCCCCTATCTCCCGATCCGTGGCAGTTAGGGGTTAATGTTTGGTATTGTTGGATCGGCCAGAGCATGGCCGTTCCAACAATACCAAACTTGACTATGAAAAAAGTTTTATAAAAATAATAAATAAAAAAATAAATAAAAAAATATTTTAAAAAATTATAAAAAAAATAAACAAGTTTTATTTTCTTTTTTTTGGTTCCTTAATGCAGCAATATTGTTCCCATTTCAATTATAATGTGAACAATAATGCTGCACTAACGATTTTTGTATGCGGTGCGTTTGTTAAAAATCGCGTAATTTTCCCCAAAACAAAATGTAATGAGACCACATCTATAATTTTTTTTTAACAAGCGCACCCCATATAAAATATAACCGCAATTGCTCGCATGTTAAAATGTGAAAAAAAAACACTTTACACGTTGTAAATTATTGAAAATTCATATTTTATTGCATTTTTTGTTATAATATACAGACAGGTCATGACGTATACATATAATAATGACATATTATGAATCTGCCGAGTCTGACGGAAAGAACGATATATAATATGTCTGGGTCATATACTAAAATAAGCCTTCAAAACACGTTTAAACATGATGAGCAAAATCGGTAAAAATGACCTCAGCACAGGGGCGGGAAATGCCTCAGCAGCGAAAGGGTTAATGTTGATAAATGCAAAGTTATGCACTTTGGAGTGAAGAACACACAAGCAATTTATACCCTAAATGGTACGGAGTTAGGGAAATCAAAGCAGGAGAAGGATTTGGGAATAATCATAGACTTCAAACTAAGTAACAATGTGTCTCAACACAGCTCCCGCAATTGATTGAAGTTTATTTAAGCACAAAATATATCACACACAAAACATAAATTAAAAAAGGACACATTGTATATTAGGTTGCTATGTTTCAGTATAGTGTTTAATAATTGGTAATAAACACTATCAGGGTTATTCAGAGAGCGTGAAAAGCAGGAGAATGACTGGAGAATAACTGGAGAATGAAAAATTCTAGGTCAAAATAGCCGATTTGGAAAGTGAGATGAAAGGGAGAATTTTTCTGGTTTGGCTATTTTGACCTAGAATTTTTCATTCTCCAATTATTCTCCAGTCATTCTCCTGCTTTTCACGCTCTCTGAATAACCCTGTAAGACTTTCAGGCCAAGAATGTAATAATTGCACTGAATGCCTGGAACACCTGTAGATTGTTTGGTATGGTATTTAAACAGTGCCCGCACATACAGTAGCATTACTCCTCATGAAACCGTGTACCCAAACAGCGAAACACGTCAAGTATTTACTTTTTGAATAATACATTTACTCTTTTAACAGACACTATGCTTAATTTTTCTTGCTAATGTTTCTTTGGTGCCACCCATCTTCCATATGGGATCTATATTTGAATGCTTTGAATAATTATTCCTGGTTAATATGTGTCCCTATTGAAGCAACTACACAATTGGGAATTTGATATGGTAGCTTTTCAGCGGTAGCTTCATGTGGAAAGCAGTGACCTTTAAATCCGCTCTAATATTATTATATTACCTTCTGAATCTCTGCTAATTTCAACAATGTTTACAACTGTTGGTTGGTGATATGTTTCACACTAGAAGCGGTGATTTTTAAATCCCATTAATTCCAAGTTTATCAAGTTTGCGGAACTGCCGCTTTAATTTTGACTATCGTCTATGAGTCTTGGCTAATATTCTGGTCCATTGTTGTTAATCCTATTTAAGGCATATATGGAAGTGGGTTCCAGCAGTGAACATGTACGTTTTTCCCAAAAACACTGTTTAGCACTAAGGCTAGGGTCAGACGAAAGCATTTTTCCCCGCGAACGTGAAAAAGTGCGTCCGAACGCATTGACGTATTTTTTCATGGAATGCGCAAAAACGGTCAGACGACGCGCATTTTCGGGCGTGATTTTGTACGGATTGTCAATAAAACTCTTTTTGCGTCTGGACGTTATGTAGGCTGGACATTAGCAGTGTCTGACATCTCCTAATCACGCACACACGCCGCTATGCCGCAGCTGCGCACTCTGTACGTCCGTACTAGCGGTTCAGCGTTCTCAGAAAAATGCGTTCAAATTCCACTTGCGTTGTACGGCCGGACTTTCGTGCGGCCGTACATCGTATATTGGCCGTCATTGCCCGTCATCTGCTGCTAGTGCGGCCGTAATTATGTGCGCCAGAACGCACGTTAAAAGTGCGCTGGTCTGACCCCAGCCTTAAAAGGGAATCAGCCCATTATCTGACATTAGAACAGTGTTTATTACCAATTATTAAACACTATACTGAAACATAGCAATCTCATATACACTGTGTCCTTTTTTTAATTTATGTTTTGTGTGTAATATATTTTGTGCTTAAACAAATTTCAATCAATTGTGTGAACTGTGCTGAGAGATATTGTTTATCAGTGTTACGCCCTAATTGTTACGACTATTCCCATATTTGTTCTGTTGGTTTATATCTATATATTTGGTTTTAATACCAGTAGTGGGAAACATTATAGCAGGTCTATTGTCCTCTGCAGCAAATTTTGACTGCTGGTGTAATAACACTGAGGATGTCTTTTCTGATGGCGATTTGATTGAGGATATATCAACAGATAATATACATATGACCGAACAGGCACCGTATGTGCAGGCAATTCGCCAACATTTGGCGAATTGCCTGCTCTCTGAATAGCCGAATGGCCAAGAAAGGTAACCGAACGCTGATTTTCAGCGTTCGGTTACCTTTCGGCAGCCATTCGGATCTCTTAGAATAACCCTGATAATTTTGCATCTGTATAAATCAATGGTCAGGCCGCACCTTGAATATGCCGTGCAATTTTGGGCACCTGTCTTAAGAAAGGATATTATAGCGCTAGAAAAAGTGCAGAGACGGGCGACTAAATTAATAAGGGGAATGGAAGGTTCAAATTACGAGGAAAGGCTAACAAGATTAAACTTGATTAGTTTAGAGAAACGGCGCCTTAGAGGGGATTTGATAACCTTATATAAATATATACAGGGCCATTATAAACCATTGTCTGGAAACCTATTCATTAACAGGACTATACACAGGACACGAGGTCACCCATTTAGACTGGACGAAAGGAAATTCAGCCTACAGCATAGGAAGGGTTATTTTACAGTGAGAACAATAAAGCTGTGGAATTCTCTGCCTGTTGAGGTGGTTGGGTCAGAGTCTGTACAGACTTTAAAAAAATGACTGGATGACTTCCTGCAGACACAGAATATTAAGGGTTATAATATTTAATGTGTGGGTAAAAGCTTCTTGATCCAAGGAGAAATCTGACTGCCATTCTGGGGTCAAGAAAGAATTTTTTCCCAGTGTGTTGCATATTGGCGAGCGCTACAGACTCGGTTTTTTGCCATCTTTTGGATCAACAGCAGTAGGTGATGTGTGAGAGGCTGAACCCGATGGAAGCATGTCTTTTTTCAGCCTATGTAACTATGTAACAAATGCAAAAATTAAAGGGATATCCAAGTTGGCCACCCCCTTACCGTGAATTTTGAAACAGGAAGACTCTGACAACTGCAAAGCACTGTTTTAGAAGTTGGAAATGTGATAAGATGCTCTATGATGAATTTTATCACCGGATATGAACTGTATACCCAATAGAATGATGCCACTTAGGCTGGGGTCAGACCAGCGCACTTTTAACGTGCGTTCTGGCGCACATAATTACGGCCGCACTAGCAGCAGATGACGGGCAATGACGGCCAATATACGAAGTACGGTCGCACGAAAGTCCGGCCGCGCAACGCAAGTGGAAAACGAACGCATTTTTTCGAGAACACCGAACCGCTAGTACGGACGTACAGAGTGCGCAGCTGCGGCATAGCGGCATGTGTGCGTGATTAGGAGACGTCAGACACTGCTAATGTCCAGCCTACATAACGTCCAGACGCAAAAAGAGTTTTATTGACGATCTGAAAAAATCACGCACGAAAAATGCGCATCGTATGACCGTTTTCGCGCACTCCGTGAAAAAATACGTCAATTCGTTCGGACGCACTTTTTTACGTTCGCGTGTAAAAATGCTTTCGTTTGACCCTAGCCTAACTGTGCTATATTTTGCAAATCTTTGGGATCTCCTTCATCTCTATATTAATCTACATTATCCATCAACTGAGTGTGATTGAGGATGATAGTT
Source organism: Leptobrachium leishanense (assembly GCA_009667805.1). Lineage (NCBI taxonomy): Eukaryota > Metazoa > Chordata > Amphibia > Anura > Megophryidae > Leptobrachium > Leptobrachium leishanense. The sequence continues at coordinate 102,473,043 of CM019069.1, read as the reverse complement.
TGAAGGCAAAAGCAGAGGAATTTTCTCCCCCCTCCCTCCCCTCCTTTTTCTTCCCTATCTGGATGCCAATACAGAGTTGGAGACAGAAGCAGAGAGGCACTGCAGGAGAGAGGGGTAAGGTACTCACCTAATTAAGAAGTACCATCTGCCTTTAAGCCGAGTTTGAGACAACCGAGGCTCCAACACCGGTGAGTTGAACTAAAACTGTAATTACTCAGATTATACATACTGTGTTATGCTATGGGAGCGCTGTCTCTCTGTATGTATTTTATTTGAGGATAACTGGAAGACCCAGGAAAAGGGGGAACGTCACCCTGTATTTGATGTGAGGCATTCCAACCTAGAGCCGGGATCAATTAGGCTCTATAATTTGTGAGTGATTTTCATATATACACTCACTTCACAAATAATAACAGTCTGTACTACTGTTTCTCTCTTTTTCTTCCCCATATATGCAATGGAATCCGCCAACTGAGGAGAGGAAGTACAACGTTGGGACAATTTATTTTAAGTGTGACTTATATGCTGTATGGCGACCAGCAGTCACGGATCTGGTCTATCTACATTTTGAAATTTGCACTTTTGCACGTGCACTTTTTACGGCCGTAAGACATTTAGAGACTATTATCTAACCCAACAAGAGGACATTTTTATGACTTTCTATAGATGTCACATCAACACATTTTTGTGTTTGCACTTTACAAATAGAAAGGATTTATGAGCACATGCATTTTATATGCATTTGCACATGTGGTTTACTATACACCTTGTATTATAGGAACAGATTTATGCGCATGATATAAGGATATATCACCGTTGCTGTTGTTATTTTGGCACATGGTTGCGTATTTGCACAAAATTGTTATTTGCACGATCACTAGTGAATCATCGATCCACTGAAGTACTTTTATCTGTCACTACCTGATTGATTCATACCAGACTTTTAGCATTATCAGCAATTTAGAAACACCCATCCAGATTCTTCCACATTAGGAAGTACCCATTGCGCCACTAGGACCCCCTCTCTTTCCATATATCTTATTTGCACATTTGAGTTGAGATTTATGTGCAACACCTTGTAGGCAGCAACCCTAGAAAATCACAGTATTCACTAAGCGCCTCCACAGATACCCACTCTATGTAACTATGTAACTTGGTAGTGAAGGGGTTAATCGGGTTTTAAAATATTATTTGGAAATTTTGAACAATTATTGATCAGTTGTCCTGTAATTACCACAACCCCAATTATAACATTCTCTGTTCTCTTTTCTAAAATCACGTTTATTCCAGCTACAAATTGTGTAATATCCAGCAATTTGCTGTATTTGCTGCATTCATTTTCCAGGGATTAAGAGTTGGATTATGCTGGGATTATGTTTTCTGGTAATCTGATGAAAAACTCTTGTTGTGTTCATTGGACATTACCCGCTTAAGATCCTGGATTTGGTGTATAGTTGTGTCTTTCCATCTGCACTTTTGACAAATGTGAGATGATGAGAAATATGTGCTTGTGGCCTTACACACATTGCAAAATTTATACAATTAAATTATGTTTGTAATTTTATGTGGCAAATTGTATGGTGTCAGCTTTAAGTGCATTTATATCTTGCTCAGTGCACAGACTCTTTTTCAAGTATCCTTTGTTGTTTCTTTAGTTTTCCACAATATAAAAATTCATACCAAGAGTAAGCCTGCAAGTTGTCTTGAACCAAAGCGACCAGTGCACGGATCCTATGTGTTCAGCAGTCGTTCTTCTCAATTAGAAAATCAACTTTTAAAAATTATAATAAAATTATCACACAATTAAACGCTGCAGAAGAACAGTGATCTTTAATAACTTTTTATGCAAACCTCCCACTGTCTTGTATCTTTAAACGTAATGCAAGAATATCTAAAAAGATTATACTGTTTACCAGGCTCATTTAAGTACGTGATATGAAGTCAGTCCATTTTGATAAAGAAGGTCAGTCCATCATGAAGGATATACAGTGGCAAGAAAAAGTAAGTGAAGCCTTTGGGATTACATGGAGTTTTGCATGAATTGGTCATAAAATGTGCTCTGATCTTCATCTAAGTCACAACAATTTGAAAAACACAGTCTGCTTAAAATAATACAACACAAACATTATATGTTTTCATGTTTTTATTGAACATAACATGTAAACATTCACAGTGCAGGGTGGAAAAAGTATGTGAACCCCTAGCCTAATGACTTCTCCAAGAGCTAATTGGAGCCAGGAGTGAGCCAACCTTGAGTCCAATCAGTGTGATATTATTGGATGTGTTGCTGAAAGCTGTCCTGCCCTTTAAAAACACACACCAGTTTTGGGTTTACTGGTTTCAAGAAGCACTGCCTGATGTGAACCATGCCTCGCAGAAAACAGCACTCAGAAGACCTACGATCAAGAATTGTTGACTTGCATGAAGCTGGAAAGGGTTATAAAAGTATCTCCAAAAGCCTTGATGTTCAGGTGTCCACGGTAAAACAGACTGTCTACAAATGGAGAAAGTTCAGCACTGTTGCTACTCTCCCTAGGCGTGGTCATCCTGTAAAGATGACTGCAAGAGCACAGCGCAGAATGCTTAATGAGGTAAAGAAGAATCCTAGAATGTCAGCTAAAGACGTACAGAAATCTCTGGTACATGCTAACATTTTTGTTGACACATCTACAATAAGGAAAACATTAAACAAGAATGGAGTACATGGGAGGACACCACGGAGGAAGACATTGCTGTCCAAAAAGAATATTGCAGCTCGTTTGATTTGAAGTTTGCAAAAGAGCACCTGGATGTTCCACAGCACTACTGGCAAAATATTCTGTGGACAGATTAAACCAAAATTGAGTTGTTTGGAAAAAACACACAACACTATGTGTGGAGAAAAAAAGGCACAGCACACCAACATCAAAACCTCATCCCCACTGTAAAACATGGTGGAGGGAGCATCATGGTTTGGGGCTGCTTTGCTGCCTCAGGGCCTGGGCGGATTGTTGTCATTGATGGAAAAATGAATTCCAGAGTTTATCAAGACATTTTGCAGGAAAATGTAAGACCATCTGTCCGCCAATTGAAGCTCCGCAGAGGATGGGTGATGAACAGGTCAATGACCCAAAGCATACAAGTAATTCAACAAAAGAATGGCTTCAACAAAACAAAATACCCCTTCTGGAGTGGCCCAGTCAGAGTCCTGACCTCAGTCCGATTGAAATGCTGTGGCATGACCTTAAGAGAGCGATTCACACCAGACATCCCAAGAATATTGCTACACTGAAACAGTTTTGTGAAGAGAAATGGTCCAAAATTACTCCAGATCGTTGTGCAGGTCTGATCTGCAACTACAGGAAACATTTGGTTGAGGTTATTGCTGCCAAAGGAGGGTCAACCAGTTATTAAGTCCAAAGGTTCACATACTTTTTCCACCCTGTACTGTGAATGTTTACATGTTCTGTTCAATAAAAACATGAAAACATATAATGTTTGTGTTGTATTATTTTAAGCAGACTGTGTATTTCAAATTGTTGTGACTTAGATGAAGATCAGAGCACATTTTATGACCAATTCATCCAAAACTCCACATAATCCCAAAGGGTTCACATACTTTTTCTTGCCACTGTACTATGAATACTGCTTACCAGTCTTTCAGAAAATAAAGTAAGATGATTTTTGTCAGAAAGATTCTGAAGGGTTAGGGTTGGAAGGGAACTCAAATAAGGAAAAGAGGCCCATATCACTAACAGCTGATCTTAACAGGCAGACTCTTAACCCCTGAGCTGCATCCCAGGGAAAAGCAACATAGAAACACATGGGAACATAGACATGAGGAATACAGAGGGAAGGGGGACAGCTTTGGAACATGGAAAATGTGACAATTACAATCTTCACGCAAACGTTTGTGCTTGCGCAAATAATCATTAACGCGTGGGGTAAAACCATTTGCGCCGAATCCCATGTAGCGTTCACCCCCGGAGGAGTCACTGAATAAACCTCGGGATAGTCTCACCGCACTAGGAATTATTACACACCAGCACTGTTGTGGATTTTCTAGATTTATATACTTTACTAAAAGATAAATGCGCGTTGAATGAATTTACAGGATGCGACACGCAGGGAAAAAAACACACAGCGGATAAAGAACGGTTAACCCCCTCAGTTCTGGAGTGTAAGTCCCGCAAAATAGCTCAAAATATATATGTACAAAGTTTAGGGTACCCGGGTACTGTGTTCGACTGGCCAGTGAACGAAAAGAGCAATCTTCGACTAGTCACCGTTGGGGCCCTGTGAATTTAAACAATATTGCAGCGTGCGTTTCTGTTTTGGAACTGTGGCCTGGAGGCCTCTCACCCATCCGTAGAACAAACTGTCCAGCACTCGATGCCTCGACCAAAGGATCTTTCTCCGCTGTGTACTGGGATTCTGTGCCACCGAATCTGCTCCCTGCTTGCCAAATCTCTGCAACTGGAACAATTGATCTGCCGCCTGCACTCCCAATCGATCGGCGCGGCCTCCTAATGCGGGGTCCTGCAGGAACCAGCTTGTCCTCCAAATCTCTCAGCGTTGAGTAGGTAGGTCACAGCACGATTTCTGTCCCAATCTCCAGCACCAGTAAGACAGCGTCTGCACTCCGGCCTGGTTGCAATCCCTGACAGCTCCAATGTGCGTTCTCCACCTTTTACTGTTCCGCTCACTCTCCGCACCAAACACGAGGCTCCCCCAGCATATCCTCCTCTTTGTACCACCCCACTTCCTGTCCTCACGCAAAGGGTGATGGGAGATGGAGTCTGCTCTGTCCAGCATATTCCACAATGTCTCCCTCTAGTGGTAGCAATAATTCAGTACACCAGAATACAGTTTTTAAAGCAGCGCTACACTCTCCCCCCCTTAAACTCTTGGGTCCCTCCAAGGCACTGGTGTATTTTGGCCTAGGCCAACAAGGCCTAGGACTAGGGCGGCACTCTCCGGGGGGTGGCGGCCCACTGGGTGGCCCCACCCCTAAAATATTTTTTTTTTCTTTTTTTTTTTCTTTTTTGCAAACTATTTTATCAGGAAGGAAACATTGAGATGTCACTAATTTTGAAGTATGTCCTGGGTAGGCAAGGCCTAGGCTTTAACTTTCCAGGGGACAACAAAAAACCTCACCACTAATTGGGTTACTCACAGAGCACCGAAATGACGCCAACATTTTGGTGTTCTGTAGTTCCCTGCACTTCGGGGAATAAAATTTCCCCACCCTGCAGTGAATTCACCATTCACCGCAGGGTCCTCAAAATGCATGGAGTCGGCCGCTGTATGCTGCCACCGCAAACCCATGGCCTGCTGTTTTCAAAAGAACTACTGAACGAAAATGTCTGGAATTTACATATAAGATCCTATGATTGATAATAAAAAGTTCTGTTACAGAAAAAAAAGAACCGCTATTAAAAAAAGGGGGGGATTTTGGCAAAAAAATTCAGAAAAATTACTAAAAGGTACTAAAAAAAAAAATCAATAAATAAATAAAGACTTTTTACTGCAGATTAAAATAATAAATGGTTTATTAGATATTGCATAAAAACAGGAATATTTTTAACATTGAAACCTATGGGGTTCGCCTGAATAAACCTGCTGATTGAAACCACAGAACATCAGGGCATTTCACTGACATTTCTCTGCTGTTTGGTGTTCTCTGAATAGATTAACCATTACTTCTCTATGGGGATTTGCACTGCCTTCAAACAGCACCCTACTTGCTGGCAGTTCGCCAAACTTGTGTGTGAGCATATCACCAGAGCAGTGGTGTACTTAGAGGAGTGGAGGAGGGCGGGCCGCCCCAGGTACCAGTGATTATTGGGGTGTCATTAGGGGGTACTAGGAGGTGCCACTGTCACTGTGTGTCAGCTTTGAGCTGTGCTCTCAAACAACGAGCAGCGGAGCATGGCGTTTGCATACGGAATAAAATCGAATAGAATAAAAATCTTCCATAGCTCCTCCCCTGCCCCGCAGCAGCTCTAGGAGAGGGGAGGGGGATGTGATTTGTGTCCAGAGAGAGAAGATGACAGTAAACGGCAGGTAAAGGGGGGTATCAGCAGAATATGAAGCCAGGTCTGCTTACTGCTGTTTAAAGTGGACCTTTCCTTAACCAGCACTGCAGTGATATAAATTTGTCATTGAGCTGCCTGGCTCCTGGTGAGGCTGCGTGCGTGCAGGTCACACTCGGTCCGGCCAGTCAGGTGGTACTGAGTCTCAGTACCACCTGACTGGCTGAACCACGTGACACGCACGCACGCAGCTGCCCGCCCTTTCGTTAACATGGACTGTCACTCTATTCTGGACTGAACACCCACCGGGAAGGGAATCAAAGCCACGATGCACCCTCTGGCAGTGGCACTCCACTGCTGACAAGATGGCTCCACACACAGGCACAGCCGCGATCCTAACGTGGCCTGGAGGGACCTCTTGCTGAGTCTGTACACAGTCCCTGCTGACTCTGCACACAGCCCTACCGTGGACGGAGGCCGGTAAATGTAGAATAAATAATTGCTGTGTGCTCGTATACACTCGGTTTGCTGGGAGTTTTATTGCAGTGGATTCTGATGCACTCATACACACCACACATTGCATTGCTGGGAGTTTTATTGCTGTGGATTCTGATATGCTGACACACACCACACATTGCATTGCTGGGAGTTTTATTGCTGTGGATTCTGATACGCTGACCCGCACATTGCATTACTGGGAGTTTTATTGCTGTGGATTCTGATACGCTGACACACACCAAACATTGCATTGCTGGGAGTTTTATTGCTGTGGATTCTGTGATACACACTGCATAGTACTGTGAGTTTTATTGCCCTGGAGCTCTGGGATACGCTCATACACACTGCACATTACTGTGAGTTTTATTGCTGTGCAGTTCTGTGATATGCTCATACACAGTGCACATTTCTGTGGGTTTTATTGCTGTGCAGCTCTGTGATACGCTCATATGCAGTGCACGTTTCTGTGGATTTTAGTGTTCAACCAATTAGAGCGGCTGTGATCCAGTATACTTGACATGCGTGGCTGTTCTTTGTAAAAATGCTTGAATTTAAACATTTCATAATTTTATTTATCTCAAAAGATACATTTGAAATGGTATACAAAATATACAAGTAGGCGCTTGGTATCCACTTTCAATATAAAGAGAGGAAAAGGCGGAGCTCTAAGAGGAAGGGTGGGGATTAACCAGGAAGAGGTGTGCCCTTGACAGGAAGGGGTGCCTCAAATTTAAATTAGGGGGTGCACGAGTTTAGTCATTCCTAGGGCAGCACAAAACCTAAATACATCACTGCTCCAAGGGAGTGTAACAGATACATAACATTGAAATATTTAAATTAATCTATACATTCAGGCTCAGTAGCAGACATATAATGGGTCAGATATACATCCTCAAGCTGACTCATGTCCCTAGCTACCTTAGCTAGCGTGGCAGACACTTTGGGCAGCCTTCGCACAGTGGTAACAGCTTTCTTTGTGCAGGGTTACAATATAGTTCTGGAACACCCGCAGTCATGACTCTCATTCCCTCTGCTCCAACCACTCCTAGGGTTCTTTTCAGTTCAACTAGGCTTCTCGATGAAGCTCGTCTTGACCTTTCTCGAGAAGGCTTATCATCCTGGAGACGAATGCAGTGTTTAGTGCTCTTAGCGCATCCCATGTCAAACTCGTACTTGGAGAACGAATTTTCCGGCTTGAGTATTGGAGTCTGAACCCGCTTCTTCCACTTGAACGAGAAAGGAGCATTTTTAGGGTAGAACCGTTTAGCTGGAATCGCTTTATTCACTCAACCTCCTAGATCGGTAGTGGAGAGGGGCCTAACAGAATCCACTCGCCTGATTGACATCCGTGCCTTCAAATTTACTGAAGAGTCAGACACATTACATACGCTGACTGAAACTCTTCCACTTGTCCGTTTCAAAACTCTTGCAGAGATTATTTCAGGGACTTCTCTGGACTGTATAACCTTCTCTGTCCCTTCCGTTTTCCTCAGCCGCCTCACTTCTGCAGGGGCTCTCTGTTCTTTGACCATCCGTGAACAGACCGGCCGTAAGATCGAGTGCGCCTTTTTGGGAGCATGATTCTCTTCCTTCACCAGTGGGGTTAGAAGACGTCTCACTAAGTCGGTGTTTGTCCCCACTATCATAGAACTTCGATTAGCTCCTGAGGGACGAGGACACAAAATGGCCAACGTGTCACATACTCCCTGTTGTCCAACGGTCACGGAACTGAATTCCAGCTTCACCTGTAGATATCCATCATAGGGAAACCTCTCAGTCCCCATACCCCAGATTTCAAGATCCTTCAACTTCTTTAGGGGTATATGTTTCAAGTATTTCTGATAGAAGTCTCGGTAGATCAGAGTTACTTGAGCGCCTGAATCTAGAAGAGCCTTGGTGTAGATCCCTTCTATTTAAACCGGAATGACGGGCGAAGGACCTATCAGCTTATCAGAGAACTTCTCCGTAGTAGTAGGGAGCATAGGCCCAGTCTGTTGTAACCTAACCCTCGTCCTCATTCGCGGTGATTGAGGGCATGCATTGTTTTCCGGTGACGTAAGACCGGACCTCCAGGGAGAGGATCTTCTAGTTCTAGAAGGTACATATACAGACCCTCCCTGCCTCCTATTTGGAGCTTGGGAATCGTAGTAGTCTCCAGCAGTTGGGTACCCAGTTTGTTCTCTCAACCGGGGTTCTCTGAAGTTTCCCACCTGTGAGGTAGATAACAGTCCTTCTAAGGCCTTTAAGAACTCTTCAACTATTTTCCTTTCTGGCCTTCGGTTCGTACACTGCGGCCTTCGGTTCGTACTCGGAAATGACCCAATTCTCCACAGCTGAAACATCTTTCCTTTAAAGACGGGGGCGCACTTTCTCGCTGCGTCTCATTTGAAGACCACCTGTCGGATGCCACAGCAACCATTGCTGTTCGCATATCTGAGAGAGACCTCTATTTCAATCTGTATTTCTGCTACCTTCAAGATTTCTCGGCATAGATCCGCGTGAGCCTGTTCCAGTTCAGCTTGGGCCTCTTGTACTCTCTTGAGAGTCTTTTGCATCTCACCATAGACCTGGGTTGAGGATTTTTTTTTCGACATCCTCAGGAGGCATATAGACAGTGAGCTGCTCGTGTCGATCAATTTTCGGCTCATATGTCTCCTCTGGATCATCTTCATCCAACGAACACTCGTTATACCTTACAGGTTGGGCATAAACCTTTTCTCCCCTTCTTGCAGACTTCTCTTCCAGAAGAGCTTCTTCTTCTCGAACGGTTCGAATCAGCTCTAGGTAATTAAACTCTTTATTGCCTTCTTGAGTCTTTAGTTGCAACATCACAGGGTCTAAAGGCTGAACACCCCTCAATATCTGCCGCATCCTGATCCGATCTACCAGGGCAGGTTCGGCCTCTTTCTTGACTAGTATCTGGTGCAGAATCTTGTCCAGGCGCCTCATATAATCAGTAATTTTCTCACCTCTCCGCTGGTAGGTGTGTTCGTACTGGTACATGAGTTCAGCAGCCTTTTCTGTTCGCCCAAAGACTTCCTGTAATATATTTAAGTAGTCTAAAGCAGTACAGTCTTTCTTACTCAACTTCAGGTTTCTAACAGCATCTGATGCAGGTCCCTTCAGGCTCTCTGTAATTCTCTGTTTCTTCTGCGCTTCAGGGACATCCCACTCATCCAGAGCCTGCATCGCCTGTTCCACCCATTCTTCGAAGGTTTCTTCTCCCGCCGGAGTTGGCGTGCTTCCTGAAAAATTCCTCAACTGTTGATAACCAAAATTAGTGTAAGGAGGGTTTGTTCCTTGACATTTAGCCAGCAAGTCTCCGATAGCCACTATGAACTCTGGCCCAACCATGGCTAGCGGACTGGGCACGGGAACATTCGCGGGATCGCCACGTGGCGCACTTGGCTGAATCAGTTGAACTTCCACACCGATGGGTCAGCTTTACACTCGCGCCCACACTGGAACACCCTTTCTCCACTCAAAAAGAACATATGTGTGAGAAGTCCCAGGGTTCGCTTTAATGTCCAGAATTAACCCCCGATGATCTGGTGTCAGTGCGGCCACGGCCCAGCGAATTTGGTCTTCAGCCCAAGTGTCTGCGGGAATGTCCATAACTACACTTAACCCTATCTGGCTACTGTACTCCTCACACCATTTGGCAGCAGTGTCTGGATCCATATTAACCTTTTAATTGCGATATCTAAGAGACTGATATCCCGGACGAGCCCCCACGTGTAGCGCTCACCCCCAGAGGAGCCGCTGAATAAACCTCGGGATAGTCTCACCGCACTAAGAATTATTAAACACCAGCACTGTTGTGGATTTTCTAGATTTATATACTTTACTAAAAGATAAATGTGCGTTGAATGAATTTACAGGAGGCGTCACGCGGGAAAAAAAACACGCAGTGGAAAAAGAACGTTTAACCCCCTCAGTTCTGGAGTGTAAGTCTCGCAAAATAGCTCAAAATATATACGTAGAAAGTTTAGGGTACCCGGGTACTGTGTTCGACTGGCCAGTGAAAAAAAGAGCAATCTTCGACTAGTCACCGTTGGGGCCCTGTGAATTTAAACAATATTGCAGCGTGCGTTTCTGTTTTGGAACTGTGGCCTGGAGGCCTCTCACCCATCTGTAGAACAAAACTGTCCAGCACTCGATGCCTCGACCAAAGGATCTTTCTCCACTGTGTACTGGGATTCTGTGCCACCGAATCTGCTCCCTGCTTGCTAAATCGCCGCAACTGGAACAATTGATCCACCACCTGCACTCCCAATCGATCGGCGCGGCCTCCTAATGCGGGGTCCTGCAGGAACCAGCTTGTCCTCCAAATCTCTCAGCGCTGAGTAGGTAGGTCACAGCACAATTTCTGTCCCAATCTCCAGCACCAGTAAGACAGCGTCTGCACTCCGGCCTGGTTGCGATCCCTGACAGCTCCAACATGCGTTCTCCACCTTTCACTGCTCCGCTCACTCTCCGCGCCAAACACGAGGCTCCCCCAGCATATCCTCCTCTTTGTACCACCCCACTTCCTGTCCTCACGCAAAGGGTGATGGGAGATGGAGTCCGCTCTGTCCAGCATATTCCACAATGTCTCCCTCTGGTGGTAGCAATAATTCAATACACCAGAATACAGTTTTTAAAGCAGCGCTACACCCATATTACATAGTCAGCTCAACAATCGCGCGCAAACGTCTACCGCCGGCAGTGGTGTATTTAGATTTTGTGCTGCCCTAGGCCTGACTAAACTCGCGCACCCCCTAATTTAGACACACCCCTTCCTGTCAAGGCCACACCTCTTCCGGTTATAGCATTCAGTAAAATGTCACTGCACACTGGAATTTTACTAATCCCGGTGTGCAGTGGCTGCCTCATAGTGATAGGAGTCGTATCACTCTCAGACAGCCTTTACATGCTGAGATCACTGAATACAGTGCTGTTCAGCCAAATTCCCCATGTTACCAGGCACAACGGTGTCTAGTCCAGGGAGTCAGCAACGTTGGCTCTCCAGATGTTTTGGAATTACATTTCCCATGAGGCCATGCCATTCAGTACCTGAGCACCATGGGAGATATAGTTCCAAAAAATCTAAAAAATTGTGTAACATCCTTGGCCCCCGCAGCGCTTCCTGGGGGGTCAGGGTGCCCGGTGACATCGCTGGCTAGCCTGTGGCCAGTACTGAGAGCGGCAAAATGGCATCTGAGGGGGCGGGGCTTAGCATAATTGCAAGAAGCCATCATCCTTTAAAGCAGTGGGAGAGGATCTGCTCCTTGGACTGTCGTGGGAGTAAATTGGAGTAAGTGGAGTCCTAGTTCCTGCTGTACCTGATATCTAGGAATTACAGTATCTGTCTAGTTCTAGTCCTGCTTAATTCTAGTTCATGTATCTTGGTTTCTAGTTCATGTATCTTGGTTTCTAGTTCATGTATCTGGGTTTCATGTTCATGTATCTGAGTTCTAGTTTGGTTTTTCAGGTTCATGTTTTCATGTCTATTTGTATGTCTGGTTTCAAGGCCTAATCTCAAGGCATCCAGTTCTGTGTCTAGATCAGTGTCCTGTCTGTTCTTAGTTTTTAGATTTAAGTCCTGTCCAGTCTGTTGCTGAATTCATCTACTGTCTTGTATTTCGTCGAGTATCTGTTTTCTTGGTTGCTATACAGAAGCCTATCTCTGATTGCAGGCCTGCCTGCAGGCTATTGAACTTTGTGTTCCCCCTCTGGATTCTGTATGACACAGCTATACAATCTCTGATTGTAGGACTTTCCTGCAGGCTATTGAACTATGTAAGTACCCACTCTGTATGTCTCACAAGTAAAGCCTTGCATCTGTTGTCTGTGTTTCAATATCTGTGTATATCTAGGTATTGTGTGACTGCCCTGCAGGCCGCACAACTCGTCAACTATTGTTATTCAGCACTCTTGCTCACGTTGTTCTTGTATCGCGTTAAGTCATTATATCAGTGCGCAGATAGTTAATGTGTGTTCGTTCAGCGACCTCCTGGCCACAAAGCCATTTGGCGCTGAGGTGGTAATTAGGTTTTTTGTAATACCTCTCTGGTGTGGGAATCAAGGTATTACAGCCTTTCCTGCTGTCTGTGTTTATGAATCTGTCCTAAAGAATCCAAATAAACGCTACTCCAGGGTAGCGCCATTAGCACACCGTTACAGGTTGCCACCTTTTCTTAAAGCCAAACCTGAAGATTTTAGTGTTGGGCTTGGGCGGCCATTTTTTGTAGCATATACATTATGGTTATGTATAATGGCACGTGGTATGCATGGCATGTCAGGCTGGTATTTAGGCACACTGGTATTATGTATGACACACTGGTATTATGCATGGCAAACTGGTAATATGCGTGACAGACTGGTAATATGGCTGGCACACTGGTATTAAGCATGGCAGACTAGTAAAATGGCTCGCAGACTGGTATTATGGCTGGCAGACTGGTATTATAGCTGGCTCACTGGTACCATGCATGGCAGACTGGAGATATGGCTGGCAGACTAGTATTATGCATGGCACACTGGTAATATGGCTGGCAGACTGGTAATATGGCTGGCAGACTGGTATTATGGCTGGTACACTGGTATTGGCTGATGCTGCACTCGCTCACAGTTACAGAGTTGCTTGTCACGGAGTCGGTGGGAGTGGAGAGGTCAGTGCAGATCTTGACAGCGCCACTCCACTGGCGAAGAGGCACGCAGACACGTCTTGTTCTTGTCGCTCTCTGGAGTCTTGAGAGCACCGGCCCAGGATAGCCGCACGCACGCCAGGCACATGCAAGCATGTGAACATCACGTGAGCCGTTGCACCTGCGTGTGACTGACAGTGGGCGGGGCGGTCCTTCCTTGTCTCCAATGAATGGTGAAACAGGCGGAGTGTGGACCGCGGCGACGGGGGCACGCATTGAAATGTAAGTATTGTGCGGAGATGTCCCGATCCCGGCTCAGAGTCATGTGTCCAGGTGGCAGAGGGTGTCAAACCCAGACACATGACTCCAAAACCGGACAGTCCAGGTCAAAACCGGACAGGTGGGAACCCTGTTCCCCGGGCTGTCTGTGAAATCTACACGGTAAGGGGGCAGCACTTTTCATGCACAGCCTTCCTCCAGTGTTTCTGTTTAGCGACTGTGGATGTAGTTTCACTTTATACATCAATTCCCCATGAAAAGGGTGTCTTTGAGGTCACAGAATGTTTAAAAGAGGAAGGATCACTCCCCCGGGTTCGAATAGATTTTTTATCAGAAACTATGATGTTTATTTTAAAACATAACTATTTTAGTTTTGAAAGTTTTTATTTACAAGAATGTGGGACCACCATGGGACCGAGGTTCGCCCCGAGCTACACCAATTTGTACATGCATAGATGGGAGGGGCAGCATGTTGCATCTGGCATGGCTGGAGGCGGGCTCGTCCTATGGCCGAGGTTTATTGATGATATTCTAATTATTTGGCGTGGAGAAATAGAATCTTTGGATTTTTTTATTAATTCCCTAAATAGGAATAATTTTATTTTGAGTTTCACTTCTAAAGTTCATAAAGAATCAATTGATTTTTTTGGATCTTACGATTGTTATAAAAGATGGCAAATTAATGACCAAAACATTTTTTAAGGAAACCAATGTGAACACAGCTATTGACAGAAGGAGTGCTCACGCAGCAAAATGGTTAGATAATGTTCCCAAGAGCCCGCTAATTAGATTAAAAATAAATTGTTCTGAAAATAAGGATTTTGAAGAACAAGATAATAATCTAATGGAAAAATACCAATGTAAAGGCTATAAAGTAGACAGAATCTGAAAGGACTATAGGGAGATATGCGGCAATGAGAGAACTGTTTATCTAACAAAGAAGAATAGAGAGACTAAAGAGAATGAAGAGAAGTTTAGGTATGCGTTCATCACCCAGTTTAATCTGCATGCGCATCAAGTGAGAAAACTGCTTAAAAAGCACTGGCATATTCTACAAGCGGACCCGGTCCTTAAAGATACCATTCCGAAGTCCCCGGTTGTGATATATAAAAAAAGCACAGAATTTAAAGAGCATACTGGCTCCTAGTTTATTACCTAGTACTAAAGGAAAAGAGAAGGGTATCTTCAATTCCGTTAAACCGAAGGGATTTTTTATTTGTGGAGATTGCAAAGCATGTCCTTGTTAATGGGAGTCGTCCGAGAATACTGGAAATTCGCAAATGTTGTGCCCATTTACAAGAAGGGTAGTAGGGAGGAATCGGGGAACTATAGGCCAGTTAGTCTTACGTCAGTAGTGGGGAAATTGATGGAAACCATGTTAAAGGAAAGGATTGTTGAACATCTAAAAAACATATGGGTTTACCTCAGGGAGATCATGCCAAACTAATCTTATTGATTTTTTTGATTGGGTAACAAAATTAATAGACAAAGGTGGTGCAGTAGATATTGCTTATTTAGATTTCAGTAAGGCTTTTGATACTGTTCCGCATAGAAGACATATCAATAAATTGCAATCTTTGAGCTTGGATTCCAATATTGTTGAATGGATTAGGCAGTGGCTGAGTGACAGGCAACAGAGGGTTGTGGTAAATGGAGTTTATTCGGTGCAAGGTCTTGTTACCAGTGGGGTACCTCAGGGGTCAGTACTTGGACCCATTCTCTTTAATATTTTTATTAGTGATATTGCAGAAGGTATTAAATGGTAAAGTATGTCTTTTTGCTGATGACACAAAGATTTGCAACAGGGTTGATGTTCCTGGAGGGATCACCCAAATGACAAATGATTTATGTAAACTAAAAAATGGTCAGAGCTGTGGCAATTGAGTTTTAATGTGGATAAGTGCAAGATAATGCACCTGGGGCGTAAAAACCCAAGGGCTGAATATAGAATATTTGATACAGTCCTAACCTCAACATCTGAGGAAAGGGATTTAGGGGTTATTATTGCAGAGTATCTAAGGGTAAGTAGTCAATGTAATAGAGCAGCAGGAAATGCTAGCAGAATGCTTGGTTGTGTAGCGAGAGGTATTAGCAGTAGGAAAAGGGAATTGCTCATGCCACTGTACAGAGCACTGGTGAGACCTCACTTGGAGTACTGTGTGCAGTACTGGAGACCATATCTCCAGAAGGATATAGACACCTTAGAGAGAGTTCAGAGAAGGGCTACTAAAATGGTGTACGACTTGAAGGAGAAAAGTTACCAGGAAAGGCTTAATGATCTTAACATGTATAGCTTGGAAAAAAGACGAGACAGAGGAGATATGATAGAAACATTTAAATACGTAAAGGGAGTCCACAGGGTAGAGGAAAAGAGTATATTTAAAAGGAAACAAAGTAGCAAAACAAGAGGACATAGTCTTAGATTAGAGGGGCAAAGGTTTAAAAGTAACATCAGGAAGCATTATTTTACTGAGAGGGTGGTGGATACATGGAACAGCCTTCTAGTAGAAGTGGTAGAGGCCAAAACAGTGATTGAATTTAAGCAGGCATGGGATCCTAAATAAAAGATAAATCCAGGTAAAGTATCCATGTAATTGGGCAGACTAGATGGGCCGAAAGGTTCTTATCTGCCGACATTTTCTATGTTTCTATGTAAGTTTCAATCAAGAAGAACCACTACTTTCAAAAGTAATCGTACGGATAAAGAATTTGAGATTAAATCCTTTATAAACTGTTCCAGTAAAGGTGTTATATATTTGCTAGAATGCCCAATACATAGGGAGGACGACTAGAGAATTAAGAGTTAGATTATTGGAACATATGGGAAACATTCGACGCAATAAAATTGAACATAGTGTTCCCCTACATTGTAATGCATGCCCTCAATTTAATATAAAAAAATTAAATGCATAGGTATTGATCTTGTCGTTCAGAATTGGAGAGGAGGTGCACTATTACAATCTGGGCGTTAAAACGCGGGCGCAAGGGAGGAAAAACTGCACCGCAGTTTTCCCCCTTGCGTCCGCTTTTTAACGCTGGATTACAATGCAGGAGCAAAAAATGCTGCCTGCATTGTAGCGCCCATTAAAAATCAGGATGCTTGCGGCAGCGCTGAGCGCAGCCGCGAGCATCCACTTGCTGGAGTCCATAGGACTCCATTGAGTTCCTCTCTGCCGGTCACGTGACCGGCCGGATCTCGCATCGCGAGATCCGGCCGGTCGGCGTAGGGATACGCAGGGAGAGACAGTGGGGACTTTTTCCCCCTGTCTTTCCCTGCTCCCACCGGCCAGAGGAGGCGACCGGAGACGCGGTCCTCGCCGTGGGACACAGGGTAAGTATGTGATTTTTTACCTTTTTAAGCTGGTATTAAAGGATTCTGCACCAGCAAAATCAGTTAACACCAGGTCCTGGCTCTGGTTAACTTTTCGTTGACCAGAGCCAGGTGTTAATTAGCGCTGGGACATTGTAATACCAGCGCTGATTAACACTTTGCGTTCCCCATGTTAAGTATAGGGAGCGCAAAGTGCAGTGACCTCGCACTGAGAAGCGCAAGGTCCCAAACGCAAATGTTTTTTTTAACCCGTTTGCGTTTGGATTGTAATATGCCCTGAACACCGCAGCTAATGGTAGTGCTCACGCAGGTGAGCGCTACCGTTAGCGTGTAGAGTGTAATAGGGCCCGAGGTGCTTACCTGAAGTTACTGGCTAGAAGGGAGACTGAGTGGATTTACAAAATGGGTACTTGGAAAGGAGGAGGTCTAAATATTGATCTGGACATTAAAGGTTGTCTATAGTGAATCCATTCAGTCTTCTTCAGTCTTCTTCTCTCTTTCTGTCTGTTTGCTATTTTTATTGCTATTGCTATTATTATTTTATTATTTAGTATTATTATTATAATATAATAGTATATATTTATTATTTAGTATTATACTGCAGAATTAAGTTCAAAATCCTTATCCTTACCTACAAAACCCTCACTAACTCAGCGCCCCACTACCTGTCCTCACTAATCACCAAATACACCCCGGCCCGCTCCCTAAGGTCAAACAGTGACCTGCGCCTAGCTTCTCCCCGCATCACCTCTTCCCATGATAGACTGCAGGACTTCACACGCGCAGCCCCCATTCTCTGGAACGCTATCCCTCGTACTGTCAGACTTTCCCCTAACTTCTCTTCCTTCAAACGCTCCCTTAAAACGTTCCTATTTAGGGAAGCCTACCCCCCAACTCACTGACGCAACCATCAATCACTCTCACCTTACAGTCCTCTCCTCCTGTTTCCAACCCCAACCCTCCCAGATTGTAAGTTCCTACGGGAATAGGGCCCTCATCTCATCCTGTACTGTTTGTCAAATGTTGTTCAATGTACTGTAACCCTGTCTATACTGTGTTTATTGTACAGCGCTGCGGAATATGCTGGCGCTTTATAAATAAAGAATAATAATAATAATAATAGTATTCGAATTGCTTTTTATTCATTGTATTTTTTCTGCCCCTGTCGGGATAACATACCGATTTGGCACTCCCGAGTGAGTGAACAAATAGGGGTTTTCATTTTTACTCAGATGGACTACATCTCCCATGATTTCATGCGAGAGATGCCGTTTGGAGGACCTATAGAACACCTCCGCTCCTACACACGTCAGAAGTCGAAATGTTCCGTCATGTCATATCCGGCTGGAGAAGCAGCCACCTGGGTGTGGAGCTTCGTCCCGTCCGGTCTCAGAGTCTGCGTCCCAGATGTGGAGCTATACTACTGTCAGCTGAGCGGATTGCGTCCCGCAAGTGGAAGGGTGGATCCGAAAACACCTGATCCAAGAGTCTCTAAATGGCGTTGGACACTATTTAAATGTTTTGTTTGAGATGTGTTGTCATAATATCTTTGTCCCTGATGAAGTTTATTATTTCATATAGACGAAACGCGTTGGAATTTTATTCTGTTGCTAAATAAAAGAACTTTTACTGCATTTGGAACGAGCCTGGAATGGTTATTTCCCTGTAACGGCGGGGTATCCAGTTCAGCTGACGATATCCATTGGAGTGGTAATGCTGCAACATATATTGATGTGCCTCTTTTAATCTGGAATCTTGTGACTGCAATACTAAAGGGGGCTTCTTAATATTGCAATAGTATTGATGTACTGCACCATCATGTTCCTTTTGTTCTTTGTAGAGTTATTCCCCATTCTCTTTATATAATTCCTTCCTCCGGTGTGTCAGGTCAGGGAGAATCTGCCAGCTCTAGCAGGGCCCTGTGTAAAGTAATGGAGAGGAGGTTGGGCTCAGAGCGAGGGGGTTAAAAGGAAATAAATGCTAACCTAGGGGTTAATAGGATGGATAAGCCTTCAGGCGCAGTGACAAAGTAGGGAAGGACCAGCAGGAGGAGTTTTTAACCCCAAAGCCGCCATCCTCTCTGCCGCCGCTCAGTGTAGTCACCTGCATCCCGCGGACAAGTAGACGCAGGTCAGTCAGGAAGAGCTACGAGCCGCCTCCTCCTCAGTGTGGCCTCAAACTGACTGCTAGGATATCCCAATGTGCACTGTGGATGAGAAGGCGGAGCCAAGGAACAGCAGACAGGGCAAGTGTGTCTCAGCACTCAAGCAGACTGCACGAACAGCTGCCACCCATGCAGCCTTCTCGAGTGTCTGTACACACATAGCACAGCTCACCTCGTTCTGCTGCTCCTTCCCGCCTGATGGAATGACGTCTGCGCGCCACGGTAGCAGAAAGGAGGAGCTAAAGTCAGCTCGCGAAGCAGGGGCATGTGTTCTGCCATCTGCATGGAAACACTGACTGGCGGAACCCGCATCTCTCGCAGCCTGCAGTGTGCACAAGCACTCGAGCAGGCTGCACGAGCGGGTGCCGCTAATGCAGCCTGCTCGAGTGTTTGTCCACACACTAGGCGGCCTAGGCCAAGATACAGCCCTGACCGCGGGTGAACCTGCGCAAACCCTGCGTGAACTTACTGTACTTCGAGCGTCCTATACTTAACATTGTGAGCGCAAATGCGAATGTGCGCTGGTACGAGTATGGTATTACAATTTATTTTGCGGTAATTACCGCATGGCCTTTGCGCGCATAATTTTAGCAACATCTGAGGAAAGGGATTTAGGGGTCATTATTTCAGAGGATCTAAGGGTAAGTAGTCAATGTAATAGAGCAGCAGGAAATGCTAGCAGAATGCTTGGTTGTGTAGGGAGAGGTATTAGCAGTAGGAAAAGGGAAGTGCTCATGCCACTGTACAGAGCACTGGTGAGACCTCACTTGGAGTACTGTGTGCAGTACTGGAGACCGTATCTCCAGAAGGATATAGACATCTTAGAGAGAGTTCAGAGAAGGGCTACTAAAATGGTATACGGCTTGAAGGAGAAAAGTTACCAGGAAAGGCTTAATGATCTTAACATATACAGCTTGGAAAAAAGACGAGACAGAGGAGATATGATAGAAACATTTAAATACGTAAAGGGAATCCACAAGGTAGAGGAAGGGAGTATATTTAAAAGGAAACAAAATAGCAAAACAAGAGGACATAGTCTTAGATTAGAGGGGCAAAGGTTTAAAAGTAACATCAGGAAGCATTATTTTACTGAGAGGGTGGTGGATACATGGAACAGTCTTCCAGTAGAAGTGGTAGAGGCCAAAACAGTAATTGAATTTAAGCAAGCATGGGATAGGCATAAGGCTATCCTAAACAAAAGATAAATCCAGGTAAAGTATCCATGTAATTGGGCAGACTAGATGGGCCGAAAGGTTCTTATCTGCCGACATTTTTCTATGTTTCTATGTTTCCTAAAAGCTGGTGCTAATGGCAAATTTGAACAACCTGGCTAACCCCAAATATCCAAGCCCATAAAAAAGAATGCACCAAAGCACAGTGGCCCGTTCAAATCCTACCAAACAAATACAATGGATGAAGTTGTGTGTGCATGTGTTATTGCTGCAGCATATATGCTCGGATTGACAGTGGCAGACGCAATTTGTTAGCGTGAGACAGGTGTGGTTCTTAATTCTGATTGGCTGAATCTCGAAAAAAGACTGCTCGCGCAAAGATTTTCGCTAGACGGTACTGCGAGTGCATTTAGGCTCGTCCTGTTTGCGCGCGCAATTAATCGGCGGATAAAAAAAGCCGCGAGGATTGTAATTCCAGCGGTGATTTGCGTACGCAAAAGTTTAACGCTTGGCGCAAAGATTTTCGCTTTGCGCAAGGCTTTCTGCGTGAAGAATGTAATATAGCCCATAGTGAACAATATAGAGGTTTGTGATGGTCCTGAGAATGAGCAACAGCACTATTGGCCTGCTCTACGGTGGGGCCCGCTCAGGTTTCAAAGGTTTTAAGCTCGATTGTCCCTATACAGAGACAATTCTTGACGCCTTTGGCATTTCAGCACTGGCCACCATTTCTGGAGAAAAGCAGTCTGATTTGCATATGGAATGGTCATCTCTATAATGGCACAATTGAGCTTATACCTTGAGACCTGAGCCCGCACCTAGTGCTTTTGTTATCAGGATCCTCATAATCATCTTTTTTTCCTGCATAATACGCGCATCAAATATTTATCCAATAAGCCTACAAACAATACAGGAAATCATACAAACATAAATATTTCACAGCCATGCTCTAAATAAAACTAAGGTAGGACAGAGTGAAATTAGAAAATCAGTGAGACATATTAGGAACATTTTAGGTACTTTATATCAACAGGAATTAAACAAGTGCATAGAAAGCCATGGGTAATTTTTCCTGAATGGTATCTCCCTTAAATTATTTATGATGTTTTGTCCATTTGATTTACATTGTTGATACTCCTTAAATATATTTGCATATTGTACAGCATTACCATAAGTCATCAGAGCTGCAGCAGCTGCAGAGCTTCTTTAGCTTTGCTGACAGCACTGGGAAGCATGAGAATGCAAATCCTAGGCAACAATAAATTAAAAGAAATTTTGTAACATTGAATAGAAAGACAAGAGATATCCTGAAATGGTTTTGTGTTGTGGCGCAGTGGCATCACATTTTGCAATGTTCAGTTTTGTTGGTGCTATTATACAGGAAACTATATCATATGCAAGTACGTCTGCTTCTAATCTAGGCACCATGGACAAGGTATCCAAGTCTGGATTAACTGGTTGACTTGAAAAGAAAAAAATTGTTTATGAATGCACCGAGATGTTGTAACTAGGGATGAGCGGTTCGGTTCGATGTGTTCTGTGTTCGGATGTTCGCAAACTACTAACATTTCCGCGTGTTCGCCGCATGTTCGCCCACAATGCACCACAATGGACCACAATGCACTTTTCCACTGGCCTGAAGCTTGTAATTGGCTACAGCCTTGCACCTGACCACAGGTCAGGTGCAAGACAGGTGCAAGACTATGCCAATCACGGCTCAGAGTCCTGATTGGGCAAATTTTGCCCAATCATGGGCTCACAGAGCTAAGTCCCGCAGCACACTATATAATGCTTGAACCCAGCCCAGCCAGCACGTGTTTGTCTGCAGGAGTGAGAGGAGATTGTTCTGCCAGTGTGTCTTCTCACTGCCAGTGACAGCTATTGGGGGGTCTCACTTGTTGCAGATATCTGGTAATTGGTGGTGGAAATTGTGTCTTCTCAGTCAGTGACAGCAGCAATTTGGGGGTCTCACTTGTTGCAGATATCTGGGAATTGGTTGTGGAAAGTGTGTCTTCTTTATTCGGTGACAGCAGCAATTTGGGGGTCTCACTTGTTGCAGATATTTGGGAATTGGTGGTGGAAATTGTGTCTTCTTTATTCAGTGACAGCAGCAATTTGGGGGTCTCACTTGTTGCAGATATCTGGGAATTGGTGGTGGAAATTGCGTCTTCTTTATTCAGTGACAGCAGCAATTTGGGGGGCTCACTTGTTGCAGATATCTGGGAATTGGTGGTGGAAAGTGTGTCTTCTCAGTCACTGACAGTCAGCTATCAGGGGGTGTCACATACTTCCATATAATTTCTGTGAATTGTAATCCGTGTCTTCTCAGTCATTGACAGTCAGCTATCAGGGGGTGTCACATACTTCCATATAATTTCTGTGAATTGTAATCCGTGTCTTCTCAGTCACTGACAGTCAGCTATCAGGGGGTGTCACATACTTCCATAAAATTTCTGTGAATTGTAATCCGTGTCTTCTCAGTCACTGACAGTCAGCTATCAGGGGATGTCACATACTTCTAGCAGATTTCTGCAAAATGTAATCTATGTCTTGTCACACTGCCACCGATCAAGGGGGCTCACTGATTTATAGGAGGTTCCTGGGATTTGTAATTTGTGTCTTGTCACTGCCACCCATCAGGGGGTTTCACTGATTTATAGGAGGTTTCTGGGAATTGTAATCCATGTCTTCTCACTGCCAGCATCAGGGGGTCCCACATACTTCTAGCAGATTTCTGTGAATTGTAATCTGTGTCTTGTCACACTGCCACCCATCAGGGTGGCTCACTGATTTATAGGAGGTTCCTGGGAATTGTAATTTGTGTCTTGTCACTGCCACCCATCAGGGGGTCTCACTGATTTATAGGAGGTTTCTGGGAATTGTAATCTGTGTCTTGTCACTGGCTGCCAGCTATCAGGATGTCTCACTGACTTATACCAGAGTTCTGGAAATCTTTAATCTTTATACCAGAGTTGAATCAGAGTTCTGCATATCTTTAATCTATATATCACTCACCATGTCAGAAAGACCAAAAAGGACAGGCAGATGCTCCCAGACACAGATAAGAGGGCAAGCAGCCTCTGTGTCGAGAGGCTGTGCCTCTGGTCATCGTGTACATGGTGCATCCTCTGCAGGGGCACGCTTGTCCCTTCTAACTGGTGCTGGCCGTCTTAAGCAGCAGCAACATACAGAGGATTTGGTGGATTGGCTAACCAGGCCATCCTCATTCTCCGAGTCCTCTGCCAGCCAGGCTTGTAGTGGTTTACAGTCCACCTCAGCTGCCAAAGCATCTAATGCAGCCTCCATGTCCACAGCTACTCCTGCCGTAGCCTCACTATCACACATGGAGGAGTCAGCTGAATTGTTTTAATACAATGACAGTGACATGCTGCTTGAGGATGCGCAGCAAGTACAGTGCTCTTCTGATTCAATCTCTGAGGTTGAGGAAGGGAGTATAATCAACCTAGAGGAAGGGGGTGCCAGTGACACACAAATAACTGGCACTCATGTTGCCCCAGCAGCTGCAGCATACTGCCAAGTTGGCTCCAGTGACGAGGAGATAGGGGGTGATGACAATGATGACGAGGTCACTGACTCCACCTGGGTGCCTGATCAAACAGAGGAGTCAAGTGAGGAGGAGGCACAACAAACACGAGGCACAACGTCCTCTATGACCAACTGTAGCCAGTCCAAGGCCTCAGGTGCAGAGCGCTGTTGTCTCAAAGCACACATCCAGTAACTCTGCTGTCTGGGAGTTCTTTAAGAAATGTGCAGCAGACCGCACCATTGCCATTTGTAATCTATGTCAGATGAGGATCAAGCGTGGGAAAGACACCGGACGCTTGGGTACCACGTGCTTGAGGCGACATATGACCACCTGCCACGCATCCCGTTGGCGCAACACTTTGCGTAGGTCCGCCTCACCTGTCTCTACCCCCACTATATGTCCTGCCACGTCATTGACTCCAACCTCCACTGACAGGGATGATGCTACAGTAATGGATGTACCAGGTCCTTCCTCACAATGTGACAGCATCCCATCAGCTGAAGATTTATGCAGTCAGATTATGTTGCCCCAGCTGCTGCAGCGTAAGAAAAAATATAGTCCCAACCATCCCCAAGCACAGCGTCTAAATGCCAGCTTAGCAAAATTACTCGCATTGCAGCTGCTGCCTTTCCAGCTGGTGGACTCTGCTTCCTTCCGTGAATTTGCTGAATGTGCTGTACCACGGTGGCAGGTTCCAAAATGCCATTTCTTTTCATGGAAGGCCATTTCAGCACTACACCAGCACGTGGAACACAATGTTATGGAGTCATTGGGAAAGGCAGTCAGCAGCAAGGTGCACGTGACTTTAGACACGTGGTCCAGCAAGCATGGACAGGGCCGTTACATTTCCTTCACGGCACACTGGGTAACTGATTGCAGCTGGGAGGGATCCATGACGGGGCTCTGTGCTGGAGCTTGTTCATCCACCATGCCTCCAGAAAGCTGCTTGTATGAGATCTGTCTGCTCCACCACCACCTCTCCCTCTTCCTTCTCTGTCTCTGGCGAAGTGGCAGTTAAACCGATGCGTGACAGGGGCTATGCAATGGCTCAAGCAAAAAGATGCCATACTGTGCTTGAGCTGGTTTGTTTAGGGGACAGGAGCCACACCGGGCCAGAAATTCTGTCAGCTCTGCAGGGGCAGGTGCAGAAATGGTTAACACCATGCCAGCTTGAGCTGGGAATGGTCGTCTGTGATAATGGCAGCAACCTTCTCTCCGCCCTATGCCAGGGTAAGTTGACGCATGTGCCATGCCTAGCACACGTCCTAAATCTGGTGGTACAGTGTTTCCTAACCAGGTACCCAGGGCTGGCAGACCTTCTCAGCCAGGCCAAAAGTCTGCAGCCACTTCAGACGGTCATTCCCAGCAAGTGTTCGCCTGTCAGAAATTCAAAGAGAATTCCACCTTCCCACAAACCGTCTGATCTGTGACATGCCCACCAGGTGGAACTCGACATTAGCAATGCTGCAGCGTCTGCACAAGCAGCAGAGGGCCATCAACGAGTACCTGTGTGAGTATGGCACAAGGACAGGTTCAGGTCAACTTGTTTCCCCCCCCCAGTGGTAACAGCATCAGTTGACTGTCCTGCAAGGTGTCTCAATTTAGGTCTCATAAGAAAGTTTTAATGGCAAAGTTGTTATTTTAACAGATTAAAATCTGAAGGATTGTTTGGCGGTTGGTGGTTTCAGTGAGTATCGTGAGAGAGGGGAGATATTAGTGCAGGAACAGGTTCATTTGCGTTTCATCACACATACATCACACATACAGTGGCAAGAAAAAGTATGTGAACCCTTTGGGATTACGTGTAGTTTTGCATGAATTGGTCATAAAATGTGCTCTGATCTTCATCTATGTCACAACAATTTGAAAAACACAGTCTGCTTAAAATAATACAACACAAACATTATATGTTTTCATGTGTTTAATGAACATAACATGTAAACATTCACAGTGCAGGGTGGGAAAGTATGTGAACCCCTAGCCTAATGTCTTCTCCAAGAGCTAATTGGAGCTAGGAGTGAGCCAACCTTGAGTCCAATCAGTGTGATATTATTGGATGTGTTGCTGAAAGCTGTCCTGCCCTTTAAAAATGCACGCCAGTTTTGGGTTTACTGGTTTCAAGAAGCACTGCCTGATGTGAACCATGCCTCACAGAAAAGAGCTCTCTGGAGACCTACGATCAAGAATTGTTGACTTGCATGAAGCTGGACAGGGTTACAAAAGTATCTCCAAAAGCCTTGATGTTCATGTGTCCACGGTAAAACAGACTGTCTACAAATGGAGAAAGTTCAGCACTGTTGCTACTCTCCCTAGGTGTGGTCGTCCTGTAAAGATGACTGCAAGAGCACAGCGCAGAATGCTTAATGAGGTAAAGAAGAATCCTAGAGTGTCAGCTAAAGACTTACAGAAATCTCTGGCACATGCTAACATTTTTGTTGACACATCTACAATAAGGAAAACATTAAACAAGAATGGAGTACATGGGAGGACACCACGGAGGAAGCCATTGCTGTCCAAAAAGAATATTGCAGCACGTTTGAAGTTTTCAAAAGAGCACTACTGGCAAAATATTCTTTGGACAGATGAAACCAAAATTGAGTTGTTTGGAAAAAACACACAACACTATGTGTGGAGAAAAAAGGCACATCACACCAACATCAAAACCTCATCCCCACTGTAAAACATGGTGGAGGGAGCATCATGGTTTGGGGCTGCTTTACTGCCTCAGGGCCTGGACGGATTGTTGTCATTGATGGAAAAATGAATTCCAGAGTTTATCAAGACATTTTGCAGGAAAACGTAAGACCATCTGTCCGCCAACTGAAGCTCCGCAGAGGATGGGTGATGCAACAGGACACTGACCCAAAGCATACAAGTAATTCAACAAAACAAAATATGCCTTCTGGAGTGGCCCAGTCAGAGTCCTGACCTCAACCCGATTGAAATGCTGTGTCATGACCTTAAGAGTGCGATTCACACCAGACATCCCAAGAATATTGCTACACTGAAACAGTTTTGTGAAGAGGAGTGGTCCAAAATTACTCCAGATCATTGTGCAGGTCTGATCTGCAACTACAGGAAATGTTTGGTTGAGGTTAGTGCTGCCAAAGGAGGGTAAACCAGTTATTAAGTCCAAAGGTTCACATACTTTTCCCACCCTGCACTGTGAATGTTTACATGTTCTGGTCAATAAAAACATGAAAACATATAATGTTTGTGTTGTATTATTTTAAGCAGACTGTGTTTTTCAAATTGTTGTGACTTAGATGAAGATCAGAGCACATTTTATGACCAATTCATGCAAAACTCCACGTAATCCCAAAGGGTTCATATACTTTTTCTTGCCACTGTAGATCCACATTACACATAATCACACGCACAACTATACATTACTAAGCAGCACACATCACTAAACGTTAATACACATTACAGTTACACATACACTCATACACCAAACAGCACATACATATTTGTCACAACCCCTATCCTACCCCCCCTACTGTATCCATTTTGTCGCCCTAACCCAGTGCATTTCCCATTGTACCTGTGTGTCACTGATTGTCATGGAGGGTGCAGGGAGAGGAGATGGAGGGAGGAGGGGTGTTGAGGATCAGCAGGAGGTGAGGAGAGATAGAGAGGTGTCAGAGCGACAGGACACATGTGCAAGGTGTCAGTAGGTGTAGAGATAGAGGTAGCATGCGTGGAGATAGAGGGTCAGCGTAGGAGTGGAGAGGGTAACAGTGGTAGGAGTGGAGAGGGTAACAGTGGTAGGAGTGGAGAGTGTAGCAGTATTAGGAGTGGTGAGCATAGCAGTGTTAGTAGTGGAGAGCGTAGCAGTGGTAGAAGTGGAGAGCGTAGCAGTGTTCGGATTGGAGAGCGTACTAGTGGTAGGAGTGGAGAGCGTAGCAGTGGTAGGAGTGGAGAGCGTAGCACTGGTAGGAGTGGAGAGCGTAGCAGTGGTGCCAGGGCCTTGAGTCCTGAGAGGGTCACCTGTGGAGAGGGGGAGAGACATAGCACTGAGAGCAAGGTTAGTGAAGATGCTAAGCCATTCCCATCTAGCCAAGGGGCAGGTGTGGTCAAGGGACAGGACAGGGAGTCAGAAGGCAGACACACTCCAGGACACAGGTGTCTGAAGGGGCCTCAATGCAGTGTATCTGCGAGGAGCGCTACACTCTAGAGGAAAAAATGTCCTCATAGAGGAATATATGGCAAGGGCACAGCGGCTGGATGACCTGTCAATTACTGGACACCACTGTCAAAGGCTGTGGAGGGAGATCCAAGAAGCTGTGTGTGCGCTGGGGAGGAACCAGTTCCATGGAATCCATAAAGAACGGGTACCAGGATTGTAAACCGGAGCAGAAGGCAAAGCTGGCCAGGGAGCTACGTGAAGCAAGGCAAACCGGTGGTGGACAGCCGCGCGTATATATGTATTCGCAGTGGGAGGAGCAGTTGAAGGAAAGGGTCAGTGCAACCGGCGTGGCAGGATTCTCAGGCATCCAAACAAAGCCAGAGGACACATCCACAGAGCGTGAGTATAGCGTACATCCTGATTATTTCACGTGTCAATTGTGATTCAGGTTTTTTGTACAGCCAAATAGTGTATGCTGATGTTTGGACTTCATATCCCATGATGCCCTGTCACCCAATTGCTACACAGTGCATGATGTGACTTGTAGTGCAAAACTATTAGAAAGGTGGCAGGATGCATGAAACTCTGAAAGAGACAATAATGTGAAGGTGTATTCCTGTTTCTCGTTGATATGGGGGAAATGCAAGAACAGAGTGGATATAACTGGTTTAAAACGAGGTCAAAGATGTTGAGGCAAGAAAGGGTTAAATGTGTATTTGGTTAATGGGGGGATGCGCCTCATTCTTTCTAGATATCAGTAGGGCCCTATACAATGGTCTAATGCAGGGGTCAGAAAACCTGGCTCCCTGATGTTTTGGGAACTACATATCCCATGATGCTCAGTCATCCGTTAGAGCCACATGGGAATGGTAGTTCCCAAAACATCAGGGAGCCAAGTTTTCTAACCCCTGGTCTAATGGCCAGCTGTGCACGGCCCACTCATTGCTGTTGATCTTTGATAGAGTTGATGGCATGGACTGTCCTTGGCAGTGCACCATATCTGTCCCAATAGCACACATCTCCCTGATGGTCACAGTGTCAAAGTCAGTGAGACATCCCAATAACTTCATATCTGACAGGTCAACACTAGTGATGAATCCAATGTATTGAAATATGAAACCGAGTCAGGTTCCTCATCAGTGGAAAGGATTACAAACAGCATGCAGATTCCATAAAAAAAAATAGAAAAGGAATTGTAATTCATAATGGTGTGTTTTGAATTCATTGTCATGTGTGTTTAACGTAATTGCATGTGGGTTTCAACAAGAATAGCACAGGGCACAATCAATTTAATATATACAGCACAGATTATGACTTTAATTAGCAGGAGGGGGGCATTCTTAGGGGGAACATGTGCCAATTTCTAAAGGGACAACATTTATTCATTCATGCTGATGCGCAGGTCACGTACAGTGCTGCCCTGCAACATGTATAATCCAAAACCAGCTGGTGCAAAATCCGAAAGCAAATAGCGGTAACCTGCCCTTATTGTACAGCATAAATGACATAAGGCTGCGTCACGTGAGCACACCCTTGTATACTAAAATGCATTACATTGGTGTGACACGCTGCAGGGTGTCATGTACGATGCACTTCACATCAATATGATTCATTAATATGTGTCCCAGTTCAACATGGCCAACAGTAACAGTACGGTAATTACCGCAAATAGATTGTAATACCTTACTTGTCCCAGCGCACATTTGCATTTGCGCCCACAATGTTAAATATTGGACGCGCAAAGTACAGTAAACTCGCGCATGGTTCGCGCAGGTTCACACGCGGTAGATGATTGCGCGTGGTTGTTGCGCTTAGTATGTAATATAGAATTCGTCACAAATGGTTTTACCCCACGCGTTAATAATTACTTATGCCGGCGCAAACGTTTGCGTCAAGATTGTAATGTGGCCCAGAGAGAGGAATGAAAGAAAGGGATGAAAGAAAGGGATCACAGAGAGCGAGAGGGATGAGAGAGATCACAGAGTGAGAGGGGGATGAAAGAATTCAGAGAGGGATGGGAGAGTTCACTGAGAGAGAGGGATGAAAGAGAGATCACAGAGAGAGGGATGAAAGAGTTCACAGAGAGGGATGGGAGAGTTCACAGAGAGAGAGAGGGATGAAAGAGAGTTCAGAGAGAGAGGGATGAGAGATCACAGAGAAAGGGATGAAAGAGATCACAGAGAGAGATCAGAGAGAGAGAGAGAGGGAAGAAAGAGAGATAACAGAGAGGGATGAGAAAGATCACAGAGAGAGATGAGAGAGGGATCACAGAGAGAGGAATCCCAGAGAGATCACAGAGAGAGAGGGATGAGAGATCACAGAGAGGGATGAGAGAGAGTTCAGAGAGAGAGAGAGAGGGATGAAAGAGATCACAGAGAGAGGGATGAAAGAGTGGGATCACAGAGAGAGATGAAAGAGGGATCACAGAGAGAAAGAAGGATGAAAGAGCGAGGGATCACAGTAAGAGCGAGGGGTCACACAGTGATCATAGAGATGTGTGACAGAGGGGTGAGAAAGAGAGAGAGTACACAGAAATGAGAGACTACTAATTCACACTGCATATTGCTAAGTTTTATTGCTGTGCAGCTCAGTGATACGCAAATACACACCACATATTATTGTGAGTTTTATTGCTGTGGAGCTCTGTGATGCGCTCATACACACCGCACATTATTGTGAGTTATATTGCTGTGGAGCTCTGTGCTACGCTCATACACAATGTAGTAGCGCTTCTGCACTGCTGTGAGTATCAGCTCCTGGAGTCCATAGGACTCCATGGAGGGTTGCGCTGCCTGGCCGCAAGCCAGGTGAGGTGAGGTGAGTATTGGATCTATTAGGGAGGTTTTTAGGGGGTGCTAAATAATTCTGCAAAAGCTGAGTCACTTAACACCAGCTTTTGGGAGTAGCTAAAAAATTTTTTAACCCATCGGTGCGGTAATTAGCGCTAAGACGTTGTAATACCTTACTTATCCGAACGCTAATTACTGATTGCGCATCCTATACTTAACCTGGGGAGCGCAAAGTACAGTAATTTCGCGCAAGCTAGTGCAAACACTGAAGCGCTGCCAGATTTTTAAGGGGTTTAGCCTTAGGAATGTAATATGGGGGGGGCATAAGTTAAAGTTACTTTCCCCAGCGGTAATGCTTACATATCCAAACGGTACAGTTCACATTCAGTATGTAATCTAGCCCAAAAAGTTTCATTTAATTACACTTGCACATCTGGATTTTTGGGTGGTTAAGCATGGGAGTATTAAATAGCGGGAGGTATTGGATAAAAGGGGTGTGGTCATGGTAGGGGGTGTGGCTACTGTGGGGTGCTGTGAAGATTTCTCGCACAGGGTGCCCAAAGGCCTAAGGCCGGCCCTGGTTATTCCTAACTAAAATATAAATAACTGGTCCATACAAAATTATCCAAGCATCAATATATAATTAATAAATGTTCCGTGGGTGAACACCCTAATGAAATGGGCTGCGCACGCTATTGGTTATCAGATGCCCTCTAAGGAGCCGTTTTTGTAAACTAAACAGGTTTAAGCTTGTTAGCCTTTTCCCAAAATTTTAATCTTCCATTCCCCTTATTACTTTAGTTGCAGGCCTGTTCTTCGCTTTATCTAGTGCCATTTTAAAACAGGTGCCCAAAATAGCACGGCATATTCAAGGTGTGGTCTTACCATTGATTTATAAAGAGGCAAAATTATGTTTTCATCCTGACAGCGAATTCCCTTTTTAATGCATGACGATACCTTGCTGGCCTTGGTGACTGCTGTTTGACATCAGGCATTGTTGTTTAGTTTGATGTCTATTATTCCCAAATCCTACTCCTGCCTTAATTTCCCTAATTCTGTACCATTTAGGGTATAAGTGGCTTTTGTTTTCTTCACTTCAAAGTGCATAACCTTACATTTATCTACATTAAATTTCATCTGCCATTTAAGTGCCCAGTCCCCCAATCTATGCAAATCCCTTTGTAGGGAAGTACAGTTACAAGTATTTATAAAGTGCTAACAAATTCCGTAGCGCTGTACAGTGGGTGAGACAGAATAACAAATATACATACAAGTTAAAAACACAAACCAGGGAGGGCGTGGCCGGCTGCTTGCTGGAGAGGACATGTTTTCATGGAGCTCCGCATGTCCTCTCTTCCTAGGGACACACTGATGACTCTACCTGCAAAATTTTTTAAGCTAACGGTTCCTGGGAGGCTGGCCATCGGTTCTAGAATGTCCGGAGCCCGTTGAGTCCCCCGCTCCGGACAAGAGACTTCCCTGGCAGACGCTGCTTGATAGCTGCATCCTGACGCCGGCGGACATCTTGAGGCC
Organism: Leptobrachium leishanense; assembly: GCA_009667805.1. Classification (NCBI taxonomy): domain Eukaryota; kingdom Metazoa; phylum Chordata; class Amphibia; order Anura; family Megophryidae; genus Leptobrachium; species Leptobrachium leishanense. The sequence goes on along the minus strand of CM019069.1, from coordinate 102,440,958 downwards.
TACTATTGGGTGAGGGACACCTCGCGACCCGGTCCGCGCTGATCGCCTCCCTTTGGACCGAGTGCCTATCGCGGTCTATGGAGATGGAGGGCCCACGTCTCCCGGTCACTTTGGGCGGTGGTTCTATGAGGACGGAGGAGAGACCTGCGGAGTGGCGGCGGGATGGACCCCCTCCCCCCACTGGAGGTGAGGGAGCTGTCCTTTCTGGTCTGGATGCATGTCTACTACTGCTGGAGGAAGAGGATGCGGAGGGCCCACTTACTAGAGGGTTATGGCGTAGGATGATGGCCATGTTGCGAGGCTGCCGGGAGGAGGGGTGCCCGAGGATGGCTGTGATCGAGACTGATGCAGCCCGGTGCCCCGCTGAATCTCATTTACCTGCTGATGTTCCCGAGGAGAGAGGCCTTCAGGATGGCGATCCTGCTGTGGTGTTGCCCCGGATGCTTCAACCACCCATGCAGTTCCTGGCTTCGATTGTTGGCGGTGAGGATGGGACTTGTGTACCAATGAGGATGGCTGTGCAGGCGAGCTGGGCACGGGCGGCGCCTCTTCGACGCTCTTGGATGGATGGCCTCCCCCGGCCGAAGATCGCGATGATGCTGCCACTACTGCCGAGATTTGGCCCGAACCTGCCGCGAGCTCCTGGTGGTGGAGCTTGCGGTGCGGTCTGGACCTTGCGGAGGCCTGCCAACCTTCCTCGTGGCTGCGTGATGGTGGGGACCGGATGCTCAGGCCTAGTGGGGGACGTGCTGCCTGTCCCATGTCCCTTGCCGTTTGTCGACGCAGGCTGAGGGTATCACTGATTTAGGTCTATGAGTCCACATTTGCGGGTGCGTTCCCCCAGTTATTCCCCCCCAACCCTGTGAATTTATGGACGATTAATGAGAGCGTTTTGAATTTCTCTTGTTGATGTGCTTTCCCCCTTTCAGAGGACTTTTTTCAATTTTCTGATAACAGACTTTCTTTTCAGCCGAGTAACCTTTTTCGATGGATATTGATTTTTCTGCATTATTTACAGCTGATGTTTCATTTCTTCTGTTGTGTTTATTAACTGAGTACGATATTTAGCCCTGCGAGGCTAACCTGACTGGTCAGTATGTGATCATTTGTTTGCAAAAATAAAATCTTTTAAATATAAAAACACAAACCAGTAGGAGAGATGACCCTGCTTGAGAGCTTACAATCTAAGAGGAGAAGAGTGGCACAGTAGGTGAGGCTAAATAGAGAACCTGAAGTAGCAGGATGCATGTGGGCTAGATGGGAAGATGGTGCAAGAAATGTACAGTGGGATAATCATAGAGTGAGTTGATAGGCTTCTCTAAAGTAATGTGTTTTCAGAGACTTCTTGAAGGAATGGAGAGTCTAATGTTGTGGGAGGGAGTTCCATAGAAAGGGGGCAGCTCTGGAAAAGTTTTGAAGGCGGGAGTTGGGGGTGTGGGTATATGGAGCTGATAGCATCAGATCATTGGCAGAGCAAAGTGGTTGGGACGGGATGTACCTGCTAATAAGGGAGATGTAGGCAGGAGCACGGTTATAGAGATCCTTGTACATGAGCACCAGTATTTAGAATTAGATTCTAAAGGAAACAGAGCCAGTGTAGAGATTGACAAAGGGGCAAGGTGGGAGAGGTGCATGAGTTGAGGTGGATGAGCCTAGCACAGGCATTTATAACAGACTGCAGAGGGAGAATCTGGGACCTCTTAAGGCCAGAGAGAAGGCGGTTACAGTAGTCAAGATGGGAGATAATAAGAGTTTGAAAGAGCATTTAGCAGAGTCCTGATTTAGACAGGGATGGTGTCACGTATCCCCCTGAATACCAGAATATTGGTCCCTATACGCAAGACGCTCTCTAGCCTTCCGATCCTTAAGTGGTCGGCACGTCTAGATAGATATTTCGGTTCACAAGACAGAGTACCCACAAGGGTTAATATCAGACAGATATACAAGGCCTTTAGATAGTTTGTTCTCCCCAGGACTTTAGTAATATAAGAGGTAGTCTGCTGTATGCTTAGGGTTACACACAGACTAACACCGGTACCAAAGTTAGGAGCAGAACCGTTAGAGAAGTCGTTGCCAAAATCAGGAGTCATACACAGAGGTGGTTCTTTGCCAATGCCAGGGGTCATACACAGAGGTGGTTCTTTGCCAATGCCAGGGGTCATACACAGGGGTGGTTCTTTGCCAATGCCAGGGGTCATACACAGAGAATATTATGCAGCCAGAAACAAAGGTCAGACACGGACAGTACCAAAAATCGCAAGAGCTCTGCGGGAATGCAATACCACGTCAGGGCACGGGTAAAACAGTGAAGCCGGGTTTTTAAAACCGGCGGGTCCGCGTCATCACGCCAGGTCCCGCCCCCGGCGTCCCACGTGAGCGCAACCGGCTGCAATATCAATCGGCGCCTGGCCAGCGAGCAGCGTGGAAGCCGCTGCCAGGCGCCCAACGGATCGATACGTTACAGAACCCCCCCTCAATGGGCGGCCACTGGACGATCCCCAGGGGCACGAGGATGAGCCAAATAGAAGGCTTTCACCAACCTAGGAGCATGGACTTCCGTAGCCGGGAGCCAAGAACGATCTTCTGGACCGTAGCCCTCCCAGTCAATCAAGTACTGTAAAGTCCCCCTAGATATCCTGGCATTCAGAATGGCCTTAACCTCAAACTCCTCCGCACCCTCCACGGAGACAGGAGGAGGCGGAGCATGGACCTTGGTATACCGGTTGCATAACAATGGCTTCAAGAGGCTCACGTGAAATACATTGTGTATCCTGATATGAGGAGGCAATGCCAAAGCATAGGAGACCGGATTGAGTCGCCTCAGAACTTTATAGGGGCCTATGTATCTAGGTGCCAACTTCATGGAGGGCACTAAGAGTTTAATATTCCGCGAGGAAAGCCAAACCATGTCTCCAACCTGATACACAGGTGCTTGCCTCCTGTGTCTGTCTGCCTTAATCTTCTGGATGGCACTGCTTTTCTCCAGTGCCTCCTTAACTCCCCCAAGTCTCCTTCAAGGATGCCAAATGCTCGTCTAAAGCAGGTATTGTGGTATCCGGAAACGTAGCGGGGAGCACGGGAGGATCGAAACCGTAAACAGTGAAGAAAGGTGAATGTCCTGTGGATTCACTCACTGCATTGTTCAAAGCATACTCTGCCCATGGTAGAAGATCAGACCAGTTATCCTTTTGTCAGATAGAAAACATCTTAGATACTTTTCTATATTCTGATTAGCGCGTTCTGCTGCTCCGTTAGTCTGGGGGTGATAGGCCGAGGAGAAAGATAAGTCTATCCCCACATTCTTACAAAAACCCTTCCAGAATCTGGAGACAAATTGGGTACCCCTATCGGAGACAATCCCAAGAGGAATACCATGTATGCGGACCACGTTGTTTATGAATATGGGCACCAGTTCGAGTGCCGAAGGTAGTTTACGAAGAGGAACATAGTGGCCCATCTTAGAGAACCGATCTATGATAGTAAGTATTACTGTATTACCTCTTGAAACAGGTAACTCCACTATAAAATCCATTGCCAAATGCGACCATGGTCGTTCTGGGATTGGCAGAGGCTGGAGTAAACCAATGGGTACTGTTTTGGGACTTTTATGTCTTGTGCACACCTCGCATACAGCTATGTAATCTTTTACATCTTGGCGTAACGAGGGCCACCAGAAGATTTTACTGATGCTGGACACCGTTTTGGTGATTCCCATATGCCCAGAAGTTTTATTGTCATGGTAAATGTTTAGTAATTCCTCTCTTTCATTTTCAGGTACAAAGAGTTTCGCGGGAGGTCTCCCCTCAGGAGCTGTGCCCTGAACGGTTTGCAACCTTTTCATCAAAGGAGACGAGACATTAATCGTGGTAGAGGCTATTATCCGTTCTTGGGGTACAATGGGATGCTGATCTTGGATATTATGCTCGTAAGATTCATACTGTCTTGATAGTGCGTCTGCTTTGATGTTTCTGGATCCAGGTCTATAGGTCAGGACATAATTAAAACTCGAAAGGAACAACGACCATCTCGCTTGCCTGGAATTTAGACGTTTAGCATCTCCAATGTATGTGAGATTTTTATGATCAGTTATGATAATGATGGGATCACTAGACCCTTCCAGTAAGTATCTCCATTCTGCCAAGGCTGAAACGACTGCTAACAACTCTCGGTTTCCTATGTCATAGTTCCTCTCTGCCGGGGACAGTTTCCGGGAATAGAAGCCGCATGGATGCAAGGGTTTATCGGGTGCCTCCCTTTGGGACAAGACTGCACCAAGACCTATCTCGGAGGCGTCAACTTCTACTTGAAATGGCAGAGTCGGATCTGGATGTCTGAGAACAGGGGCAGTAGTGAATGCTTGTTTGAGCGCCTCAAAGGCTTGACTGGCTTGGGGTGTCCATTTCTGATTTCCCACCCCTTTCTTTGTCATAGCCGTGAGAGGAGATACCAAAGCTGAAAAGTCTTTAATGAATCTCCTATAATAATTAGTAAACCCCAGAAACCTCTGGATGGCTTTCAGCCCCTGGGACAGAGGCCAGTCAATGATTGCTGAGAGCTTCTTAGGATCCATCTGAAAACCGTCAGGAGTTATTATGTAGCCAAGGAAATGTACTGTTTTTATGTCAAATAAACATTTTTCCAGTTTACAAAACAACCCAGCCTCCAACAGTTTTTTCAATACTTGTTTCACATGGACATGATGGGTTTCAATATCAGGGGAGTATATCAGGATATCATCCAGATATACAATGACAAAAACTTGTAGAAATTCTCTTAGGGTATCGTTTATGAGGTCCTGAAAAACGGCTGGCGCATTACATAAACCAAAGGGCATCACTAGGTATTCATAATGTCCACTTCGTGTATTAAAAGCCGTTTTCCATTCATGGTCTTTTTTGACCCTTACCAGGTTGTAAGCTCCGCGTAAATCGAGCTTAGTATAAATTCTGGCCCCTTTTAGTCGGTCGAATAGTTCCGTGATAAGAGGTATGGGATATGCGTTCCTTATGGTTATCCTATTCAAACCTCTATAATCAATGCAAGGTCGCAGATCTCCCTCTTTTTTGGAGACAAAAAAGAAACCTGCTCCTGCTGGAGAGAAGGACCGTCTGATAAATCCTCGCTCTAGATTCTCCCTTATGTACTCCTCCATAATGTCGTTTTCCTTTTGCGACAAGGGGTATACGTGTCCCCTAGGAGGCATAGTACCGGGGAGTAAATTTATTGCACAGTCGTATGGGCGGTGTGGTGGTAGGACCTCAGTCCTGGATTTAGAAAACACCTCCTTTAATTCTTGATAACATTCAGGGACCTCTGTGGATAAAGGAGGAGCTGTGGCAATGTTGAGGCTACCGATCACATTGACCCTACCCAGACATTTTGACTGACAATGAGGACTCCAATATTTTATGTCTCTCTGGACCCAATCAATAACTGGGTTGTGTTCTACCAACCATGGAAACCCAAGAACGACAGGACATGAAGGAGATTCAATGATCTGAAAACATATTGTTTCATGGTGCAATACTCCTGTTACCATACATACATGAATAGTGTCGTGAGTAATACGTGGACAGGATAGCGGGTTCCCATCTATGGCTTCTACCATTAGAGGTTTTTCTTTGAGAACCAGAGGTATGAGGTTTTTTGCAGCAAAATGTTTATCCATGAAATTACCTGAGGCCCCAGAGTCCAAAAACGCCTCAGTCTTGAGGTGAACCCTTTCCCAGGTTAGAGAGATTGGTAACAGAATCCTGGATTTTTTTTTTTCATTATCCACAAAGGAGGCATAAAGAGAACCAATAACCTGGGTGTTAGCTGTTCTTTGGCTTGATGTACCACTGTCACCCCTGCTACCCCTAGGTCTTTGAGGACATTGAAGGCGAAAATGGTCTGCCCCTGCACAATAGAAACATAGGCCCTTTTCCCTTCTGTGAGCTCTTTCTGCGTCCGAAATACCAGTTTTTCCTATCTGCATAGGTTCTGCACCTGGCATTTCCCCTCTTACATTTTCCTGGTTACTGGATGTGCTGGTATTTCTAGACAATAGAGGTAAAGGAGGCAAGACCCTTCTGGGTCTATCTCTAGGATGTCTCCTTTCCCTAATTTGATCATCCATGGCAATACAAAAATCAATAAGGTGATCAAGTGTCTCTGGCAATTTTAATGGAGCCAACTCGAACATAAAAGTATCGTTTAGGCCTTCAGTAAAGGCTAATGTTAAGACATCGTTAGGCCAGAGAACCTCTGAAGTCAGAGTTTTGAAGTCTATAGCGTAATCAGAGACTCTCCTATTCCCTTTTTTATATGCAACAAAGACCTACCCGCATTAGTAGCCCTTCTAGAGGGGTCAAAGGTCCGTTTTAGCTCTGAAGTAAAACCCTCGTAGTCATAAATGATAGGTTTCTTGTTTTCCCACAAGGGTGTAGCCCACAACAAAGCTTTCTCTGTCAGATGGTTGATCAGATAACCCACCTTGGCTTTATCCGTCATACATGACCCTGGGTTATTCTCAAACAAAATCTCCAGTTGAGTCAAAAAACCCCGGCACAAACTTGGGGTACCATCATACCGTAACGGCGCCTTCATACTAAGCCTATTTCTTTCGGGAGAGGCCGGACTAACAATAGGCAATACAGGGTCCGGGGAGGTTGTGGTTCCTCCGCTGGACCGATTCAACAAGGTCTGAAGAGCAAGAGCAAACTGGTCCATTCTATGGTCCTGCTCTTCTTGTCTGGCTGCGATACGTGCCAACTGTATAGAGAGGTCTGCGGGATCCATTGGCCCTGACGTAATGTCACGTATCCCCCTGAATACCAGAATATTGGTCCCTATACGCAAGACGCTCTCTAGCCTTCCGATCCTTAAGTGGTCGGCACGTCTAGATAGATATTTCGGTTCACAAGACAGAGTACCCACAAGGGTTAATATCAGACAGATATACAAGGCCTTTAGATAGTTTGTTCTCCCCAGGACTTTAGTAATATAAGAGGTAGTCTGCTGTATGCTTAGGGTTACACACAGACTAACACCGGTACCAAAGTTAGGAGCAGAACCGTTAGAGAAGTCGTTGCCAAAATCAGGAGTCATACACAGAGGTGGTTCTTTGCCAATGCCAGGGGTCATACACAGAGGTGGTTCTTTGCCAATGCCAGGGGTCATACACAGGGGTGGTTCTTTGCCAATGCCAGGGGTCATACACAGAGAATATTATGCAGCCAGAAACAAAGGTCAGACACGGACAGTACCAAAAATCGCAAGAGCTCTGCGGGAATGCAATACCACATCAGGGCACGGGTAAAACAGTGAAGCCGGGTTTTAAAACCGGCGGGTCCGCGTCATCACGCCAGGTCCCGCCCCCCGGCGTCCCACGTGAGCGCAACCGGCTGCAATATCAATCGGCGCCTGGCCAGCGAGCAGCGTGGAAGCCGCTGCCAGGCGCCCAACGGATCGATACGTTACAGATGGATGCGTGCTTTTTTTTTTTAGGTGGAAGTAGCAAGATTTGGTTAGTGACTGAATGCGAGGAGTGAAGAAGATCAGAGTTAAAGAGGACCCTGAGGCAACAAGCCTGAGAATCAGAAGTAATGGTGGCACCATTTACCTGAAGGGAAATGAGTGCAGGAATGTTGGTTTTACAGGGAGGGAATACGAGAAGTTCAGTTTTAGAGAGGTTGAGCTTTAGTAAACTGTAGGTCATCCAGTCGGAGATAGACGATACAAAGTAATATCCTGCTCAAATTGTATTACCTTTCCTAGTTTTGTATCATTTGCAAACACTGACACATGACTTTCGGTGCCTATTTCAAGATCATTTATAAATAGATTGAATAGAAGTTTTCCCATAACAGACCCCTGAGGGGCACCGCTTACCATTGGTGTCCATATGTTTCAAGAACTGTTATTTCCTCTATATGATAATGATAACCTCATTTAGACACCAATCATGACATTTTATAAAATAAGTGGGTTGATTTAAGGACAGCGCCTCTACTAGATAGATTACCAGGCTGACAGATTGCTGTCAATTATTTCAACTACGATTAATCTGTAGTGTTATCAAACCAGCCAAAGTTCTTTAAACAAAGAGCTGTCTCCACACCCCACTGTTAAATTTAGCAAGGATTAATGAACTAGCTACAAGTTAACACATGCCTTTAGATGCAACGGAGATTGACTTTTTTCCCCAAGTAATAGGACCAGGGTATCAGGCAGGGACAAAATAATGTGTGAAGAAGAGAGAAGTCCTGTTTTCGTCAGTTGTAACTGTATCTAAGAGACTCTCAAAGATATAATTAACATTCCTTTGAGGATGAAATATATTAGACCAATGGACTATACTGCATGGCAACCCTTCATTTTTGGGTTTTATATTTTATTGATGCAAAAGAAAGTATTACAGAAAGGCAGAGATACATTTTAGAGGAACAAGGGGATGGCCTTGTGAACTTCTACATAAAAGGACGTTATGAAGACAAGTCTAATTTAAACATACCTTCCTTAAATCTGAATTGAACAATTTAAAAATATAATGACAAGGAATATAACAAAAAGATAAAGCTCATAAAGGAGGGGGTGAACAGAAACTAAACAATACTAGAATTGGGTTCAAAGATGCATTTGTCCAAATGATCTGGTAGTTGTTGAGTTCTCAAAGGTAAACCATAGTAGAGGTTTCATTATATCCCAGGGATCAAATTTTGAAAACTTTTTTGGTAGTTGTGTTTCATGTTATGTGTTTACAGGCATGATCTGTTCTGTATGTTTCTCTTCAGGAATCCTACAATGGATGTCATGGCACAAACAACTTACACACATGATTGTGCTTTTGAACCTACTGTACTGACTGACCTGTAGATGAATGATGACTGATTCAATGAGTATTTGTTTTTGGGAAGTTATTATTATAATTATAAAATTGATACTTTTTTTCCGCTACTGGCTTGTTTAAGCTATTAAAAACTAGGTGATTCACCATTTTTGTTTCTGGCATAGTATCTAATTATTTAATATAGATGCAGAGACATCCAGAGCTTGATGCAATGTCCCCTAACAACAAAACAAATATTCAGCAGGGATTTATTGCGAACTTAATATAAAATTCGCATCAAGAGTAGAGCCACTCTGTTATCTATGGAATCCAATTAAAATACTGATTGGCAAGGAAAAGGTTTTAAAAGCCTTTGTTGAAAGAGAAACATGAAAAAAGATCACATTTTAATGTTAGATAAATTGGACCACCTAATATGCCTATAGAAACATTCACATTTATATTCCATTTTTGGTGCTAATGTAGCATCTCAATACAATCGTTAGCGCTAGGATATGTAACTTTAACATCTGGCATCTATATTCCAATCTTGATGCTAAACTGTGATGAAAACCTTTTTCGCCTCACAGCTTGCACGAGCTTACTGTACTTTGTATAGTACTTACTTTGTACTTACTTGTACTTTGTCTCCTATACCTAACATGGGGAGCATAATTTTTTAGCATCTCGACAAGTTAGGTTTTACAGAGTGCAGGCTCAATTTACTGTCGGGACGCGCAATTAATCATTTTAACAACTCCAAAAAGCTGGTGTTAAATGGGAATCATTTAACATGCTCCAAAACCCCCCTCTAAAAAGCCCATACTCACCTCTCATCCTGCGGCAAGAAGCATGGTCCGATCCATCGCTTCTTCTCGCCAGTGTCACGACCCTGGCCTAGCATATGTGCTGAAGTGTGGGTGTGAGCCCAAGATACAGTAGTTATAGCAGAAGGCAGGATACAAGGTAACAGGGTTTATTTGTAAATACAAAAAAAACAGACAACAGACTAGGAATACAAACAATGGATACATATAACATAGAAATCAAGTGGAGGTACAATGGGAGCAGGCAAAAGAGTGGTCAGGGTATGCAAGGGTCTGGTACACAGGTAGTAGTAATATAACAGAGGGGTACAGAGGGGACAAGGAGGATACCAGTAATGAATGTCCAGGAATAGCAGAGGACATGTCAATGTCAATGGATGCAGGAATGTCAATGGATCTAGAGCAGGAGGGGTTCCAGGCAAGGATCTAGGGGAGGCAGGTCTGCACTTGCTAAGATAGGAAACTTCAATGAGGAAGTGTGGGATAAGGGGCGTAGCTTCCTCTTAAGCAGGACTCATCTGGCTGGATAAGGTGCAGGTGATGTATCAGGTTCAGAATGCAAATTGAATCAGAGTCCAGAACTGAGCATAGGAAAACAAAGTCCTGGAAACTGCATAAATCATGCAGAACATGGCAAAAGAAAGAAAAACAAGGGGGCGCCAGAGGGTCTGGGGGTTCGAACCGTGACAGCCAGGAGCAGATGGAGATTGGGAACAAATAGTTTCTAGCCTCCCTCTGCAATCAGTCCACGGTGCTGCGCGATCTCGTGAGAGCGCACTTGCGCAGAGCTAGCGGCCCGGAAGCGCAAGCCTCCATGAAGTCCTATGGACTCCAGGAGCTGGTACTCATAGTGGCACGGAAGCGCTACTGTGGGTATCCGGGAACTGCATTCTGGGGCGAGGTGCTGAGATAGCATCTTCCCTGGAATATAATAAGGGAAAATCTGCAAGCGCAGATGTTAGCATCTTGAACATGTTAGCATCAACTAGGGCATATAGCCCTAATTTGGGTAGGCATGTAGTAAATGGATTACTTGTGGTTCTTTGGATATATTAATAATCATAAGACATTGATATGCTGCTGTGCAAAGGCCTTATATTGTTAAAAAGTTAGGGTGCAGGCAGATCTCGCAACAAGTAGCCTCATGCATGAAAAGACATATAAGAAGTGATTCACATAAATAAATTGCAGCCACTAGTTGGGTTTATTAAAGGAGCACTTAAAGTGCCATAAAAATGCATGCTTCTTGTATAGGTTAAGATGCAGAGGCAAATCCTGGCTCTTCAGACAAAGGTTACAATAATTATTCCAGCTATAAGTCTACTCTCTTCACCCTATTAGAGAATTCTTAAATGATTGCACATTTTCCTTTGGCCATCTAATATAGTGAACCTTGGTGGTTGCTAGAAGGCTATTTTCCACCATGCTGACAAGATGAATTACCCCACTTTTTTTGTCCATCAGCACATTTAAAAATTGTGTACTGTGCCAAGCACTCTGTTAAATTTGTCTGGTACTCAATACCAATAGATAAGTGTCTGTTATGAAGTAAAGTCACCTGTGTTCACCCTTTTGCCTTACACTTTCACTGGATCTAGTCTCCAGTCTAAGGTTCTACAACAACATGTTGTGTGCTAAACTCCCATCACTATCAGGAGGGGCTCTGGAACGCTAGCAGCCAGTCCCTAACTTGCAGTCTAAGAAACATCCACTCACTCCTTTCCTTTATGGATCACATAGAGGTGTGCTCCTGCTAGCACTAATAAGCAATAGCTATATTACTCATGTGTCAATCTTGAGTAATATAGGACGCCTGGATAGTGGAAACGTCAGTTTCCACTTAGCCGGGCGAGAGGGCGAATGTATCCGAAAATGGCTCCACAGACCCAACTACAAAAGGTGCGTCTGCCGAGCACTTGGGAAATCGGTCTCAAGTCCCAGTTCCCTTCCATGCCCTTACCGGGCAAATCCCCTGGTCTCTCTTTTCCACAGACCATAGTCATTGGGCAGGAGGCTAGCCCAGATAGCCCAGTGATGGTAGGTTCTGTCACATTCCTTCCCCCCTGAAAGGAGACTAACCAGGTCCCAGACCTCCCACTCTCCCATTAGTCTGGACTTGTGTTAGTCGGGCAGATAAAGTCTGAGACATAATCCTGCTGGTATATTAAATTCTGCCACTGGGGAACCATGTGGATTGCCCAATCTCCCGGAATGACACCCGTACAGTGGGGAGCTAAGCCGACTGCCCAGTCTCCCGGAGCCATATCAAGCTGCTGATGAACCCCAGTTCTGGTATCTACTCCACGATAGACAATCTCTCCAGTAGGAGAGGGAGGATGGCATCCTCTACCCCTAAATCCATGGACTTTAGCTGAGGAGTGAAAGCAGGTTCCTCCATTTCTGGATCACCATACTGCCGCTGGGGAGGGAGGATAGCTTCAGTGGTGTCACAAGGGGGGCGGGGGGCCCCCTTGGGTGACACCCTACAAAAAATTTTTTTCTTTTTTACTACGCAAAAATATTTTGCCAGGAAGGATACATTGAGATTTCTCTCATTTTCAAGTATGTCCTGGGTAGGTAAGGCCTAGGCTGGCACTTTCCAGGAGGCGGCAAAAAACACCATTAAAGGGGATAATCACACAGAGCAACGAAATGACGCAGACATTTCAATGTTCTGTTGTTCCGCGCACTTTGGGGAATCAAATTTCCCCTGTGAATTCACTGCAGGGTCCCTGAAGTGCAGGGAATCAGCCACCGAATGATGCCGCAAACCCGTTTTTCGCGCTGTTTTAAAAAAAAAAATACTGAACGAAAATGTCTGGAATTTACATATAAGGTCCTATGAATGATAATAAAAAGGTCTGTTATAGAAAAAAGAAAAACCGCTATTAGAAAAAAAAATAGATTTTTTTTTTTTAAAAATGCCTGAAAGATACCTTAACCTTCCTGGCGGTATTCCTGAGTGTGACTCGGGGTTAAATTTCGCTACCTTGAACGGTAACCCCGAGCCACACTCCGGCCGGATGTTTACTCACCTCCTCCTGGCTCCCTCACTGTCCCCCACAGTGTGATCGCGGCGAGCTGCTTCCTGGAAGGCTCCCTGCGAGTCACATGGTGCAGGGTGGGCGGGAACCATCAGCAAACTTATAAACAATTCATAAAATACTGTAATCCAAAGTGCAATGTTTATGAACGGCCACTAGGTGGCACTACAGGATAAGAAATAGACCATACATCCTCTTACCCTTGTTTTCAGACCGATTTCAGTGTTTTTTGTTTTTAATTTTATTGAATATCATTTATTTGCATTATTTTGGATAATTATTTTTGGGATAATAAATTATTATTTCGTGTTTCAAACTTTATCGGACTCAGTGTATTTACTATTTTTTTATTTATTTATTTATAAAGGATTTTACCAGTAAGAACTCTTGATTGCACGGATTTCAGTGCGTGATTCCTAATTATTACAGGCTAAAAAACACGTTTCTTTTAAAAAAAATTGAGATGCTTTTAGACACGAAATTTTTTAAAAATTAGACCGCCATGGAGGTTAAAAAGAAAAATCAATAAATAAAGAGACTTTTTACTACAGATTAAAGGAATAACGGTTTATTAGATATTGGATAAAAACAGGAATATTTTTAACATTGAAACCTATGGTGTTCGCCTGAATAAACCTGCCGAATGAAACCACCGGACATCAGGACATTTCTCTGCTGTTCGGTGTTCTCTGAACAGATTAACCATTACTACTCTATGGGGACTTTCACTGCCTTCGGACAGGCACCGTACCTGCTGGCAGTTCACCAAAATTTGTGTGTGAGCATATCACAGAGCTCCACAGCAATAAACCTCACAGTAATGTGTGCTGTGTATTCAGTGTTATATGGGAGTACGGAGTTATGAGTAAGAGTAGTTAAAAAAGGAAACCGTAAAAATCGGGGGGGGGGGTGACACCATGAGTTACCGCAACGGGTGACACCAACCCTAGTGACGCCACTGGATAGCTTCCTCCACTCCCTGAAGTTTGATCGCCCATTGGGAGGGAGGATGACCACCGCCTCTCCCTGGATCCCCGGGGCTGTTACCAGTGCCCTGGTTGCAGCGCCTTAGCTGGGGATGTAGGGACGGGTGACTTTTCCCACTCCCTCAACTCCACTCTGCCGTTGGGGAGAATAATTTTCTCCGCTCCCTGACTTTGGATCTGCCACTGGGGAGGGAGGACGGCCAGCTCCTCTCCCTGGATACCCATAGCTGTTGCAGGTGCTGGGAAGAGGCTTCAGCTGGGGATATAGTAACTGTGATAGCAGCTGGCTGCAGGGAATGGTGACCACCACCTCTTCCTGGATAACCGTAGCTGATGCAGGTGTTGGGCAGAGGCCAGTGGCACTCTGCCCAGTTGCCAATGCTTTGGCTGGGGATGCTGTTTCTGGGGATGGGGGGATGACCATTTCCTCTCCCTGGCTCCTGATCACTTGCTCGGGAGGGAGAACGACTATCTCCGCTCCCTGTATCCTAGACTGCCACCTCCTCTCCTTGGTTCCCAAACTCTGGCTGCCGCCGGAAAGATGAGCCAATTGCTCCATCTCCCGGACCCACAACCAGCTGTTGGGTAGATGCCTCCTTCCATCCCCGCTCGACCTGGGCAGGACCAGGTTTGTAAAGGTGGGTCAATATTTGTTGCATTCACCACCGGAGCTCCGCTTCCTCAGATGTGTTTAACGGAGTGCAGTACCCAACATTGTTCCACTCAGCTGCCGACTCTTCCAGGACTTCTGGGCTGGCGGCTGGTTCTCCCAACTCGCCCTTGCCTAACTGCTGAGTAATCTCCAGCTCCCATTCCTTAGTGGCCAGGAACTTCACATCTCTCCGGACCCATGGTAATTCTGAGGTATTCAGTCCTTGGGCCCGGTACTTGATGAAGTCTTCCAGTCGCAATTCCAAGTCACTCCCGAGGTCAGGGTCACTGTACAGCTTCTCATATAGCAGCCCCAGGCCATCGTATCGTAGCTAAAGCCTTCTGTCAGGCTGCCGTCTGCTGTCCCCGGGCACACCAGAGTGACAAACCAGCGGAGAGCTTTGAACCTCTCATCCAGCTGTATTTCCTCCTGGACCAGCCGGTCCAACTCAACTGTCCACTCCTTGTGCAGTGGCTCTCCTAGAAGCAATTCACTCACCTTGTACTGTGCCAAGTACCTCTTCTAGATGGAAGGAAAAAGCTTTCCCTGGCAGCACTGCTCCTTGTCCAGCGCTTCCTTCCAGAGTTGCCAACGGATATAATCTAACAGGACCTGTTCCAATACTGGTCCGCTCTGCTGAGCCTGCTTTTCTCGCAAACTCCATCCGAATTCTTCCTCCATGGCTGCTGGTAATCGCACCTCTTCTCTTCCACTAGCGGGAACATGGATCCCGGTGGTGGTTTGGACATCCAGAGAAGGAAGCATCTCTCCACGGTCACCATTGTGACAGACCCCGAATATTCTGAACGGATATCTCTGCCAGACAGTGCTTCCCTCGCTTCAGGGTCACAGAAGAGGATCGTGATTTACAGCAAAATAACCAAACACGAGACAGGACTTAATTTGAAGTAAACCAAGAAACAATTGTGTATTTCAAACCAGCACTCACAGTTATACATTTTACAGGGACAATCCCCTTAGAGGCGAACAACAGATAAGGACAACAAATAAACCAATTGCTGAAGAAGGGGCGGGGAAATACAAACTGGGAAGTTCCCAGAAATGACTCACTCAGGCACCTAGAAATTTTTAAACATTAATCCAATTATCTCCCAGGCACATGGACACTTTTTATCAGTAATCTTTAGTTAGTTGGGGGATGATCAAAACAATGAACAGATGTACAGTGAAAAATCAAATAAATTTATAAGATCCACCAGCTACAGATTCCCCAATAGCTGGTGGAATAAGTATCTTTTTAATACGAAAAGGTCAGTTTCCACTTAGCCGGGTGAGAGGGCAAATGCATCCGAAAACGGCTCCACAGATCCAAATACAAAAGGTGCGTCTGCCAGGCATTTGTGAAACTGGTCTCAAGTCCCAGCTCCCTTCCTTGCCTTTACCAGGCAAATAGGGCAAATCCCATGGTCTCTTTAATGGGCCATCATCGCTCGGTAGGAGGCTAGCCCACAGGCCCCTCCAGATTTCCCAGTGACGGTAGGTTCTATCACACTGACCCTTGCCTTATACCATGTTGACAGTTACAGAATATGGTATATTCTGAATATATATATAGATCTGCAATAAACGTTGTACTTCTTTACCTTTAGCCACTGTACTAGGCTTAGCTGACAAGAAACAGGCAGTTTGTTTAATGAATAGATGGTTCTTGAAGGATCAAACAGCAGCTGAGCTTGAAAAAAACATTGTAATATTTTATGTATGAGTCTATTCAGTTTTTGCCATCTTTGTTGTCTGATCAAGTGAGGAGCTTGCTAAAATATCACCTTCAGAGTCCTAATGTTCAAAGTCATATTTACTGTGAGAATAGCCATTAGTATATAGATCCTGATCCCTAAGGACCTAAGGATTCTTGGTGTGTGCAAAAACTTTGTCCTGATGATAGAAATGTAGTTTGCATTTGATTAAAGGGGTTATTCACTAAGCAGTGAACTAAAGCTATAAAGATTTGCAATTTTTGTCAAAATAGCTGAATTTCAGTGTTTTTAATATCCATTATTTCTTCATCTCTAAATTTTTTGCTTGAAATTTGCAACTCCTTTGTAATTTTTCAGTATTTACCCTCATGACATTGAAATAAAGTGTTCAATGTTCTTGAACCCAGGACATACTTGAAAACGAGAGAAATCTCAATGTATCCTTCCTGGTAAAATCCTTTATAAATAAATAAAGTGCAAATTCAAAGGCATGATAGCATATTGAAGCAAGAAGGAATAAATGTACTAGGAACGACCAGTGGAAGGTTGAGGTTTAATAATTAAACATTGATTTGAAAGCCAAATTACAACATCCTTGAAATTTACTCAAAATATAAAAATACTCAAATTGTATCAGTTTTTTCAATTAGCTCACTTGATCTAACATTTATACCTCATTTTTAATTGATCTCAAATTGACAATCTGAAAATTATTCTTTAGTTTCTCTCAGATGGAAATTATTGTTTCCAATTCAATAGTTGTGTCCTTAATTTGAGATGAGTGCAGAGCTACAGTATACAAAGAACCCAACTACTGAGTTCTAAACTGGATGTGTAAAATCTATGCCTAAATAACCATTTTGAAAAATACTGTTGAATGGTTGGATTTCTCATTATTTTTTTTCTCTGGTCTTACATGGGTTTGTTTATTTTGTTGCATTTTTTTTTTTTTACACCCAATTCACATTTAATTAGTAAGCTAAGTATAATTAAACAATATTTTATTTTATGCTCTTTTCAGTAGGCATTTTTTATATTTTCCCCTAAACCTTTTTGAGAATCTCCTGAAAAAGCCTTAAAAATACTAAAATGGTAGATCTAGTTTTTTCTGAAAACAGAAACATTTAGTAAGAAATTAGAATAGCTTTGTAAGCTATTTCTATGACTGCACATCCGTGCCTTAACTTTTTTGTATTTTGTTTTTGTTGTGTGATACAATTGAATCTGGAATGCAGATGAACATTTTGCATGTAAATAAAATATCAAATTCTATTTTTACTTACAGGAAGCCTTCATCCAAAAAAAGAAAATGAGCGTTTGCTCCCTGTGGTTCTATTTACAGAGTGCTGCTTGGGGACATATTTGGGATGTACAGCTTGGAAAAAAGACGAGACAGAGGAGATATGATAGAAACATTTAAATACGTAAAGGGAATCCACAAGGTAGAGGAAGGGAGTATATTTAAAAGGAAACAAAGTAGCAAAACAAGAGGACATAGTCTTAGATTAGAGGGGCAAAGGTTTAAAAGTAACATCAGGAAGCATTATTTTACTGAGAGGGTGGTGGATACATGGAACAGCCTTCCAGTAGAAGTGGTAGAGGCCAAAACAGTAATTGAATTTAAGCAGGCATGGGATAGGCATAAGGCTATCCTAAACAAAAGATAAATCCAGGTAAAGTATCCATGTAATTGGGCAGACTAGATGGGCAGAAAGGTTCTTATCTGCCGACATTTTTCTATGTTTCTATGTATGAATCTCTCTTTTCGGGTCTACAGTGGTTGTAGGGTACCAGTGTTACTCAGCAAACAAATATTAATTCGGAAAAAAAAACATCTTAGGTGGTAACAGCAAGGAAATTCACAAATTCATACTTCTGGCCTAAAATTCGCATTTTACGTTAAGTGTGAAATACTGTGGGAGTTATATAGAAATGTTGATAGTTTTTGCTACAATAGAAAATATAAAACATTAAAAAATAAAATTCAGAGTTACACTTTTTCCAAGAGCAGCATATAGAGCTCAGAGTACCCGTGACCTACCTATTTAATATGTATTAGGCTTTACATAATCTTCTTTTCTTTTAAACATGTTTAATTAAGGGCAAACTGATTGTATCCAGCAGATGCACTGTGCGCTTTCGTTAATTAAAATATTAATTAGAATATACTCTATATTGTTCTTAATTGACAAAGCAGAATTAAAAATTGCTCTCTGTACTCTCTGTTCTCTGTAAGCCAAGCACTGCAAATATGTATTCCAAAATAATGCAACAGGTGGACAATGAAACTTAACCATTTGTTACCTCTTAAACCTTTATTTTCTAAGCAGTGGAGGTTTCTAAACCGGTGTTTTGTATATTCATTTGCAAAACGGCATCACCTGTTAATCTTCACACATTAGTCAGATTATAAAACATAGGAATGTGAGTTTTGATATTTTATTATGTTGCCTGCAGCAAACATTCTTATTCAACACATGATTAAATTGTCTACTCAGATCTATAGAATTATTTATATTACACTGGAGATCAGATAAACATTTTACTTTGGTGTCAATGCAAATATCAAACATCCCAGTCACAGGTCTGAAAATATTCACTTGATATTTGTTTCTGGTTGTTTTCATTGTGATGTATCCCAACCTTGTATGTGTCAAGAAGAACAGAAAGGATCCCATGTGTAATGTGTCATGTGGGAGTTGCTATTCAGTAATGACACACACTTCTCCACTAGCCTCCATTTGTTTATTGCTAGGCAGTGGGCACTCTGCTGACCCTCTCTATCTGAAGGGCCATTTGGGAATTCGCCACTAAGTGAAGAGAGAGCACTTTGGAAATATTGTGATGGCTATTATTATACACTTAATGGGATTTAAAGCTGGGCGGCGTCACCATGGCCTACATACACACATGTCAACTTTTGGAAACAGTGACATTTGTTTTTTTTAAAAAGAGAGAGACAATGGGATGCCCCTGAATGCAATCAGTTTGTTTTTCCCTCCCTAAAATTACAAGTCATCAGAGGGCTCAGTACCAAATCGTTATAACCCTTTACAAGGATGGTTCTGTGTCCATGTATTGTAACATTGGGCTTGCAGATCACATTTCTATAACAATGCACAATGACATTCATTGTTTTACAGCCCATGCCTGTGACATTTCCCTCTGCCATTCATACAGCACAAAGAGGACATTAAGGATTTTCAAATGACATTTCTGAACTTTAGTGGAGGATTTGGATGAACTTGTCTTACCTGTAGAGTCCAGAGATCAATTAACCAGTTGATGGAGAACCAATAACTTCTCCTGTTATATCTGGCTCAACACACAGTCCCAGTAACACAAACATAGTATTATATCCAGAATCCATTCACCTTTGTAATTTCATTGTTATTGATCCATATACATCTCACTCTGAGTGTAGTCCATTTAGAAGCTGATCCTGAGGGGTCTTCAGGAGGAGATGGAGTGACTTGGTGTCATCAGTCTATCTCCTGAGCCCAGAGATGATGATGGTGATGTTGATGATGCCATTACTTTAGCCATCTAATTCGTACCTAGATTCAAGTGATACAGTGTTACCGGACAAAGGATGCTCAAACTGTTTCTCACAGACATTCCTCTTCAAAACTGGTCCTTTTCCTTCTTTATTAAGCTG
This sequence comes from Leptobrachium leishanense, assembly GCA_009667805.1. Taxonomy (NCBI): domain Eukaryota; kingdom Metazoa; phylum Chordata; class Amphibia; order Anura; family Megophryidae; genus Leptobrachium; species Leptobrachium leishanense. The sequence continues at coordinate 102,421,264 of CM019069.1, read as the reverse complement.
TTAGTTTGGCAGCTGTGAAGCCCACCATCCAGCTCCACAGCTCCACACAGGGGGCACTGAGACTCCCACACGTCTGCACTCCCTCCTACTGCTCCTACCATGAACAGCAGCTAAATAGCATCAAATCACTGTATCAGCACTTTGGAACTTTTACACGACAGGTCTGTGATCCTCACGTCTCTCTCCTCCTCTCTCTTTTTCATGTTCTGGTCTGTTTGCCTCCCTCCGTTTTCGTCCTCGGTTTCCTCCTTCTCCATGACTCTCCAGCCTGAGAACATCATTTTTTTTTTATTAACCTCAGACTAGCTATTTTTGACATTTTAATGCTAACCTGCCATCGGATCCCACCTCCCCAGTTTGTATTCTGCATATTTGCTCCTTCTTTCCTTCTGGTACTTGCCCTTCTCAGGGATCTCAGCTGTGGCTCCTTCATCCCTGCTGCTGCTGCTCCTCCATCCCTGCTGCTGCTGCTCCTCCATCCCTGCTGCTGCTGCTGCTCCTCCATCCCTGCTGCTGCTGCTCCTCCATCCCTGCTGCTGCTGCTGCTTCTCCATCCCTGCTGCTGCTGCTCCTTCATCCCTGCTGCTGCTGCTCCTCCATCCCTGCTGCTGCTGCTGCTCCTCCATCCCTGCTGCTGCTGCTCCCTCCATCCCTGCTGCTGCTGCTCCTCCATCCCTGCTGCTGCTGCTGCTGCTCCTCCATCTCTACTGCTGCTACTCCTCCATCTCTGCTGCTGCTACTCCTCCATCTCTGCTGCTGCTACTCCTCCATCTCTGCTGCTGCTACTCCTCCATCTCTACTGCTGCTACTCCTCCATCTCTGCTGCTGCTACTCCTCCATCTCTGCTGCTGCTACATATAATTTCTCTTCCCTTTTGCCTGATTCACTTCACACCCATAGAAGTTCTTTAAAAAGCTCTCCATGGATTATTCTTAGTAGCCAGAGTACTAAATAGCATGTTACTGTTACAAATTAAATTCCTCCAAACTCTAGCAGTAAAGCATCTTCAAGAATGTAACCCTTTCTCCTGACATAATTTCATATTTTTTCAAACAGAAAGGCATTGTCATACTGATTTGGGTTTTAAACTATTGTCTTTTAAAGGATATGATCTAATTTCTAGTAATGAGGTAAAATTAAATTTCCACTGGTTGACGTGTTAGTGCATATTATTTATATACAGGGTTATTCAAAGAGAATCGAAAAGTCACTGTTCGGTGACTTTTCATTCTCTTCAATTCGGTTTGATTTGGCGATCCAATTTTGGCGACCCTGCGGTGTATTCAGCAAGCACCAGAGGGTCGCCGAATTGCAGGGAAAAGTCGCCGCAAACCCGACGAAAACTCACCGCAAAACGAGGGCGAACGCACACCGTAACCTGCAAAAACATCTAGATTAACCCACTGAAAACGGCGGAAAAACCCGAGCAGGAGCCGATCACACGCAGCGCAGCCGCTGGAAAAAGTCGACATCGCAGACGAATGGAGTGAATAAATTAGAAAAACTGTTTGCTTGAATGTGTGAAAAGTGAAACGCTGTTTGCAAAGAAACTACTGAGCGAAAATGTCTGAAGTTTACATATGAGGTCCAAGGAATGATAATAAAAAGGGCTGTTACAGAAAAAATAAGTATAGTTAAAAAAAAATCTGAATTTTATTTAAAAACAAAAAAAAAAAAAAAATGCTTAAAGAGACTCTTTACTGCAGAATATTATAATGAACGGTTTTTAGATATTGAATTAAAACGGGAATATTTTTAACATTGAAGCCTATGGGATTCGCCTGAATAAACCTGCTGAATTAAACCACCGAATGACAGGGCATTTCGGGAACCTTTCACTGCTGGTTTGTGTTCTCTAAATAGTCGAAGCATTGCTTTTTCATGGGGATTTCACTGCCCTCGAACAGGCACCGAACAGGCACCATATGTGCAGGCAATTCGCCAAGATTTGGTGAATTGCCTGCTCTCTGAATAGCCGAATGGCCAAGAAAGGTAACCGAACGCTGATTTTCAGCTTTCGGTTCCCTTAAGGCTAGGGTCAGACGAAAGCATTTTTCCCCGCGAACGTGAAAAAGTGCGTCCGAACGCATTGACGTATTTTTCCACGGAATGCGCAAAAACGGTCAGACGACGCGCATTTTCAGGCGTGATTTTGTACGGATCGTCAATAAAACTCTTTTTGCGTCTGGACGTTATGTAGGCTGGACATTAGCAGTGTCTGACATCTCCTAATCTCGCAAACACGCCGCTATGCCGCAGCTGCGCACTCAGTACGTCAGTACTTGCGGTTCAGCGTTCTCAGAAAAATGCGTTCAAATTCCACTTGCGTTGCACGGCCGGACGTTTGTGCGGCCGTACATCGTATATTGGCTGTCATTGCCTGTCATCTGCTGCTAGTGCGGCCGTAATTATGTGCGCCAGAACGCACGTTAAAAGTGCGCTGGTCTGACCCCAGCCTTAGGCAGCCATTCGGATCTCTTTGAATAACCCTGATAGTATAGCAGGTGTACTTGGCATTTAACAGATTGGATTAAAATCAGCACCTAGTAAGGAAGGATGATGATTAAACTTGCTATGACCAGAAACAATATAGATAAAGAGAAATTCAAAGCTTTGCATACACCTTTTAGATTGTACCAACAGACTGGAGTTATGTGTAATAGTTAACTCCAGATATATATATATATATATATATATATATATATACTGTATATATTGCTATTTTTTAAACTCAATTCACAGTCTTATTTCATATTCATGATTTTAACATTTTACATTTTAATACTATACAGTTTCGTTATTTGAAACGATGTTTTTGTAGACAGTGGACATGCAGTACATTTTATACTATTCCTGGAAAGGGTAATCTATTTAGAAATACATTGTGACTTGGCGTACCCGATTTGAACCCAGTTTGTATTTGGCAGTCTGAATTTAGATTTCCGTGTTACCCAATGAGTTTTGAGTTTCATTGGTACCAAACAGTGATAATTTATCTTGTAAACTTTTTTGACTCGGATGCAGTATTTGTCAATATTGGCAATAAATTGGCGACCGATACTTTTTATGAGTTATAATGAGTTGGCATGCATTAAAAGGGGAGTTCACTCTCGGGATGAAAACATAATTTTGCCTCTGTATAAATCAATGGTAAGCCCGCACCTTGAATATGCCGTGCAATTTTGGGCACCTGTCTTAACAAAGGATATTATAGCGCTAGAAAAAGTGCAGAGACGGGCGACTAAATTAATAAGGGGAATGGAAGGTTTAAAGGTACACTCTAATCAAAAATACCCCCTGTTTTTTTACATTAAACTATACCTGTTCCCTCAATAAATAGGTAGGGATTTTTTTTTTTTACTGTAATACTTACCCTAAAATCCACTTGTTTCCAACGGCGTCTTTTTTTTTGTATACTCCCCTCCCTCCTCTTCCGCTCCCGTCCTTCTAACTTTCACTTGGCTAATGGTTTACGTGAGAAGCGCGCATGCGCGCCTCTCACGTAAGCCAGCCAATCAGCAGGCTTCCTCCCGGCTCCATCTTCTTGGATTAGTGTTGCGCGCAAGAGGATGCACGCAACACAGCCGCCAGCTACTGCGGCGAGTTGGAGACGTCATCGCGCTGAAAGCGCGATGATGTCTCCTACTCGGCAATAGTCGGCAGAAGCGGGAAATATGAATCCTGCTCTGCTGACTGACAGCTGGGAGGGCGGAGTAAAGTCCTCCGAGTCTCTCAGCTGGTTCAGCCCATCGGCTGAGCGGAGGGAGGGGGGTCAGACAAGGGCATACTCAGGGCATCATGACCACCTAAAAAAGCTTAGGTGGTCATGTTGCCTAGAGTATCCCTTTAAGTTATGAGGAAAGACTAACAAGCTTAAACCGGTTTAGTTTAGAGAAACGGCGCCTTAGAGGGGATCTGATAACTTTCTATAAATATATACGGGGCCATTATAAACCATTGTCTGGAAACCTATTCATTAACAGGTCTATACATAGAAACATATAAAAATGTCGGCAGATAAGAACCTTTCGGCCCATCTAGTCTTCCCAATTACATGGATACTTTACCTGGATTTATCTTTTGTTTAGGATAGCCTTATGCCTATCCCATGCCTGCTTAAATTCAATTACTGTTTTGGCCTCTACCACTTCAACTGGAAGACTGTTCCATGTATCCACCACCCTCTCAGTAAAATAATGCTTTCTGATGTTACTTTTAAACCTTTGCCCCTCTAATCTAAGACTATGTCCTCTTGTTTTGCTACTTTGTTTCCTTTAAAATATACTCCCTTCCTCTACCTTGTGGATTCCCTTTACATATTTAAATGTTTCTATCATATCTCCTCTGTCTCGTCTTTTTTCCAAGCTGTACATGTTAAGATCATTAAGTCTTTCCTGGTAACTTTTCTCCTTCAAGCCGTACACCATTTTAGTAGCCCTTCTCTGAACTCTCTCTAAGATGTCTATATCCTTCTGGAGATACGGTCTCCAGTACTGCACACAGTACTCCAAGTGAGGTCTCACCAGTGCTCTGTACAGTGGCATGAGCACTTCCCTTTTCCTACTGCTAATACCTCTCCCTACACAACCAAGCATTCTGCTAGCATTTCCTGCTGCTCTATTACATTGACTACTTACCCTTAGATCCTCTGAAATAATAACCCCTAAATCCCTTTCCTCAGATGTTGAGGCTAGGACTGTTTCAAATATTCTATATTCAGCCCTTGGGTTTTTACGTCCCAGGTGCATTATCTTGCACTTATCCACATTAAAACTCAATTGCCACAGCTCCGAACATTTTTTTAGTTTACCTAAATCATTTGTCATTTGGCTGATCCCTCCTGGAACGTCAACCCTGTTGCAAATCTTTGTGTCATCAGCAAAAAGACATACTTTTCCATTAATACCTTCTGCAATATCACTAATAAAAATATTAAATAGAATGGGTCCAAGTACTGACCCCTGAGGTACCCCACTGGTAACAAGACCTTGCGCCGAATAAACTCCATTTACCCAACCCTCTGTTGCCTGTCACTCAGCGGGACATGAGGTCACCCATTAAGGCTTATGCCAGATGAACGCAGTCTGAGCACACTCTGCATGCGTGCATAACGGACAGACATACTGACGGAAGATACTGTAGACACCACACAGTCCATTTTTTTTAACGGATGTAGAAAACAAAATGGAAATATGCGAATAAAAATTAATTATAATTAAAATACAGGTACAGTCAGCCAGACCATAAAAACCTCTGAGTGTCAACGTTATGGACGTCGCAAATGTGCTGCGCCTGACATCGCAGCATTACGCACACAGGTCACTACGCAGACATGGCGCACTCTGCGCGTCCGACTTAGTGGTTTTACGTTCTTGCCTAACTTGTGTCCGTTTGCCACGTGCGTTGTGCGTGCGCAGTTCGATTGTGGACGTACTTCGTGTGTGGGTCTCTATTGATCATGATTCTCTGCTACGACGGACGGTAAACTGTGCGGGGACACCAACGTGATCACTGCGTTCGTCTGACCCCAGCCTTAGACTGGACGAAAGGCAATTCAGCCTAAAGCATAGGAAGGGTTATTTTACGGTGAGAACAATAAAGGTGTCGAACTCTCTGCCTGTTGAGGTGGTTTGGTCAGAGACTGTACAGACTTTTAAAAAACGACTGGATGACTTCCTGCAGACACATAATATTAAGGGTCGCAATATTTAATATGTAGGCCTGACTGCCATTCTGGGGTCAAGAAGGAATTTTCTCCCAGTGTGTTGCATATTGGCGAATGCTTCAGACTGGGTTTTTTGCCTTCTTTTAGATCAACAGCAGTAGGCTGAACTCGATGGGCGCATGTCTTTTTTCAGTCTATGTAACTATATGTACGAAAATGAATTCTGCAAACCTCTTTTGTTAAACCTATCTCAATGACTGGAGGTAGTCTCCACTACCCCATGAAAGGCTCAGATGCAACATTAAACCATTCACATATGACTGGATGTCTTGGGCATGATATATTTGTCATATACTGTATGTTATAACCATAAGAGCCACTAGGGTGTTATTAGGACCCAGTCTTTAATTCCTAATACAAGGCTACTAATTTTAGTGATTTATCTGCTTTAAAAGAATATTCTAGTGCTTTAAAAAATTTAAACATGCCTGCCATGTGCCATATACACTTTTCAAAATATATACAGAGAGGGAAAGAAATATTTGATCCCTGCTGATTTTTTACATTTGCCACTGACAAAGACATTATCAGTCGGAGAGCGTGTCCAGCTGTGTGAGGGAGCAGACGTGCTTTGACGGAGCTCCGGGAGATTTTGCTGTGGGGGGAAATTTCTGCCCGGATTCCTCCTTATTTTTACCCCTTTGGGGAGTTCCTGCATGGCTGGACATCAAGAGGCGTGCTCTGGAGCCTGATCTGCTCCTCCCTCCAGAGCCCAGCTGAGTTTGAGACCCTTCTGCCCAGCGACCATGAGTTACCGGCGGCCATTTTGAGTTTTAACATCCAGCTCTTTGGGCCTACCCCTTGTTGTCCATACCTCCCTCTATGGAGCTCCAGGCACCGGGTGCTTGGCTGTTGAATGGTTGGAGAATAGAGGGTCCCCATCTTCTGGCAGAGGCGGCTGTCCCCGTGGCGGAGTTGGTGGAGGAGGACGTGGAACGGTGGCGGCTGCCATACCCTCCTCATACTAGAGGCCTGGAGGCAGTAACTGAAGACCTCGAGGAATGCCTGCGGATGCTGCTGGATGACCAAGGGAGCCCAATGACAAGAGCCTCCTGGCGTAAGCTGTTGGCTGTGCTGCGTGGTGACCGCGGCGACCCGGGATATGCACCGGTGGGGACGTCCTTACCTGCTGGTCGCACGGTGGACTTCCTTGTTTTCCGGATGTGGACCGCCCTGATGGAGATAAGTCAGCACCTGTGGCGAAAGCGGCTTTGGTCAAGATCCCCGAGGTGTCTCGCAATGGAGTGGCGGTGCTGCCGGATGCCGAAGGATCACCTTACTGGAGGGCTGTGGCGTGTGCCTTGGTCCCGCAGCGTGGTCCCGACCTCGATTGCACCACCCTTGGATCCGTCCGTCTGGTCCCTCCATGGAAGACCCATATATGCTGGAATCACCGCTGCATTTTATGGTTGGACATGGGCTGAGTCTCTGTTTTTTTTAGTCCTGCCCTTTAATTGTATTTTTTTTCCCTTATTTTGTCACCCCCCCCCCATGCAGAGTGCTTCTCTTTTTGATAAGAACCCCCCATCCGGGGATGTCCCCCCTTTTTCCCACGACACTTCTGAGGACTTTCCTAATCCCTCGATGTGCTCAGATGTTGTTTGTTTTATTTCTATAAGCTGTTCACCCGATGACAGGCCCTATTACAATCTTTGCGTTAAAACGCTCGCACAACTTGTGAATTTGTGCGCCAAGCATTAAACGTTAACGCGCGTAAATCAACGCTGGTATTACAATCCTCGTGCATTTATTCATCCGTCGAACACTAAGGCACGTAAAACGGACGCGCACAAATACGCGCTCACCAATGGTGCGTGCAGAAATCAGTGTGCGCACTGTTTTTTTTCACGCGATTCAGCCAATCAGAATTAAGAATCACAATTATCTCAAGTTAAGTTTTTGCGCCTGTCAAAGTCAATCTGAGCATATATGCTGCAGCAATAATAAATGCACACACAACTTCTCCATTTTATTGGTTTGGTATGAGTAGAATGCGTAACTATACTTTGCAGCATTTGGTTTTATAGGCTGGTATATTTGGGGTCAGATTTGCCATTAACACCAGCTTTTAGGAGTTGCTAAAATTATGCTCGCAAAGGTTATGTGTTATATCGTGCGCATAGATCTTAATACCATCCGCGTACCAGCGATCATTCGCGTTTGCACTCACTATGTTAAGTATAGGACGCGCGCAGTAAAGTACGCTCGTGCAGTGTTCGCGCAGGTTCACCCGCGGTAGACGAATACGCGAGTTTGTTGCGCTGACATTGTAATACAACGTTTTACCCCTCGCGTTAATGTGTTTTTGCGCCGGCGAAAACCTTTGTGGGAAGATTGTAATAGGGCCCGACAAGTTTTGGTCCTGCGTTGCCATTTGTTTTACGTAATCCTGACTGTGCGATTGCGAAATTCAAAATGAATTAATTTAAAAAAAAAGAAAAAAGACATGATTAGTCTATAATTTTATCTCAGGAAACGGAGGCTCATATTATAATGCCAAATTCTTTTAATACCACTTCCAGCAGCAAGAAGAAAACAAACTTTTTCAGGGACACCCCTGTAACATGTAATGGTAGTGTCCATAGTCCTGGCAACCCCCCTATGAATCATCCAGCCCACTCCCAGGATCCTCTCTTTTTCTTGGGAACGATGACAGGAAAACACTTAAACTTGTATCCCGAACACTTGAACACTTGAACTTGAACCCAGAACGGAGAAGAAACTGAAATGGCTGGAATACAGAAACATATGCATCAGACATATGCATCAGAAGAAGCGAAGGGAGCCAGGAAGCCTGCAACTGGCACCACCCAGACAGCTCAGCAACTTAAGTAACTGGAATAAAAGAAGAGAGACAAATCGTCAAACGCGGGCAACTGGAACAGATGCACATAGATATCAGAGCAGCAGAGCAGCCAAAGCGCAGCGCCGCTAGCGAGCAACTGCACAGACGGCGAGCGCGCAAGGACATAGACCCAACACAAGGTAGTCATATGGAACTCAATATAGTTTATTATGAGACTGGTAAACAATACAATGAAAAACAAACCGGGCGGGTGAGAAACAAAGGGTGGGAATAATACTCGCCTCCGTTTATCCTTTATAAAATTAGGACTTCCCGTCATGGTAATAGTGAAATCTGGAATTTTATCTCAGGAAACGGAGGCTCATATTATAATGCCAGTTCAAAGCTTTAAGGCAAAACTGAGGCAGCCCAATGAACGTCGGAGCGGAAATAGAAGTCCCGGAACGTGGATTCTCGGGACCAATCCGCGGCCGACATAATGTCCTCCAGCCTGCAACCCACCGTGAGAGCCCGAGAGGCCATAGCGCCCCGCACGGAGTGAGCCCCAAAAATAGAGACATCAACCCCAGCAAGGGACATAAGCCAACGGAGCCAACGTGTTTCGTATTTTCATGTCACTTTGCTCGTTTTTTGTATCGACTTTTCGTGATTTCGGAAATTTTCGTTTTTCGGAATTGTACATGTTTTCGGAATATCGATCATTATTCGTATTTTCGTGTCACTTTGCTCGTTTTTTGTATCGACTTTTCGTGATTTTGGAAATTTTCGTTTTTTCGGAACGTCTGTTCTCCTCGTTTCAAAGCAATAAATTTCGATTTGACACATTTCAAGTCCATTCGAAAATTCCGAAAATATTTTGTTTCTGCTCGGAAAACTTTTCGGATCTGCCATTTTCAGATCTAAAAATTTTCGGAAAATCGGCTGCATCCGAAAACACGAATCGGGAAATTTCGTGAAAATTCCGAAATTCCGAAACCCGAAACGCACATCCCTATCTATACTTAACATTGTGAGCGCCATTGCGTTAGTACGCGTATGAGCGCATAGTATTACAATCTTAGCGCAAAATGTAACGCACAACGTTTGCGCGCAACATTTTAACGTCTTTGAAAACCTGGTGTTAACTTACAATCTGAACGTTCTGGCCGAAACGAAATGAACCTGCACAAAAAAAAAATACAGCACAGTACAGTTATACATTCTACACATACCTAAACAATAAAATTAGTAAATTGTTTAATTTTTTACTTTTGATGCAGCACATATACGCAGTTTGACTTTGACAGGCGCAACAACCGAAACCTAGCAAATGGTGGTTCTTAATTCTGATTGGCTGAATCCCGTGAAAAAACAGTCTGCCCACTGATTCCTGCATGCAACGGTCATTTGCGCCCAGCTTTGCGCGTCGGATTTGCGCTCGAAAAAAGTTGAAGGCTGAAAAAAATGCGCTCGGATCGTAATACCGCGCTAATTTGCGCGCGCTAATGTTTTTTTGCGTGCGCAAAAAAAATTGCGCTGCGCGAGCGCATTTGCGCGAAGAGTGTAATGGGGCCAAGGCGTGTAGAACTTTCTATGCCATCAGAAGAAAACTCTACAAACTAAAACCGCCTGTAAGAGTCTGGCTTAAAATCTTTGATAGCGTCATCACTCCAATGCTCCTTTATGGCAGTGAAGTATGGGGCCCCATCACCTACCCTGACCAACCCAAATGAGACACCAGCCCAATAGAAATATTCCATCTGGAATTCTGCAAGCACCTCCTCCAAGTCCATCGGAGCACCTCTAAAAATGCTTGCCGGGCCGAGCTGGGCAGACTCCCCTTACTTCTTGCAGTACAGAAGAGGGTGCTATCATACTGGGACCACCTAAACATCAGCAGCCTCAACTCATACCACCATAAAGTCCTACTGGCCAACAAGGACCACCCCAAACCATGTGGGCTACAACAACTCATATCCACCCTGATCATCCAAAGTCCCCATGAATGCAACCTGACAAAATATCAAATAAAGGCCCTAATTAATGATTCCAGGAAAAACTATATCAGAGAATGGAGACATGATATAGCAAACTCCCAGAAACTCACCATTTACCAATCCTTACAGAGGGAATACAAACTGGCCCCATACCTGGAGGTACTACAAGACCCCAAGGACAGACAAATTCTGAGCCGCTACAGACTGAGCACCCACAGCCTGGAAATCGAATCAGGGTGGCATAGACAGAACTACAAGCCCAGGGAGAATAGACTGAGCCAGCATTGTGACCAGGGGGCCCTGGAAGATGAGGTCCACTTCCTCCTACAGTGCCCCAAGTACTCAGCACTGAGGGAAACTCACTTCCAGAGACTCTCCGCTCTCATCCCGGACTTCACCTCTATAGAAAAGACGAGGAAACTAGACATCATACTGGGAGAAGAGGAGCCGGCGGTGAAAATATCTGCCCAATACGTCACAGAATGTCACTGTCATGCTTTGGTATCGTAGGTTTGTTTGGAGTCCAGTATGCAGATAACTTGAGAGGGAAAGTGCAAGAGACGTAACCTGGGATGGAATTTGTGTCGGTTCAGGCGGAGTTCCTTCTTTAGCGAGGGAGGAAGCTAGGAGTCGGTAGCCGGGAGGTCAATCAGAATCGAGCGCGGTACAAAAGGAGGTAGACTGGAGCCGTGGTCAAGTGCAAGCAAGGGTTCGTTTAACAAGGATTCAGACAGGTAATTAATACAAGGAAGCTTAGGGAGCTGACGACTGAGCATCTTTCCTTTGGTGTTCCGAACTTTTATGGTGCGCAGGTAATGGGCTCCGCCCGTTTGCCGGGAAGAGGCCCCTCCCCTGCCTCTCCTACCCACTGGGTCTCCCCAGGCTCCATCCGGAACCCGCAGGAGCCACGCCCCAAAGGCGAGCCGGGAGACGCCGCCCCCACCAGATCCTGCCGAGACTCGAGAGTACCCCGCGGGACCCAGAAGGAGGATTGCGCCCCACGCCGCCCGCGAGCGACGACCACCACGCGAGAGGCCAATGGAAGGGAGAGGGAGGCAGCGGGGGAACCCCAGCGCTGGATCGAAAGGTCACCGCAACCCATGGCAAGGGAGCTCCCAATGCCCGATGTCCCCCAACATGGAAAACACAGACGGTCGCCATGACACCTCAGCCGCACCGCGGGGGTAAGGCATGACAGTCACAGACGGAGAGGAACATGAGAGATCCTGGATTTATAAATCCCCAACATGGACTCGCCCCCATCCCCCTTCACGTTATCCCCTACCCCTGATAATGTCCATGGACTTTCCCTTTTCCCCCCATAAATGTCCCAATACCCCCCCTCCACCCCATATAACCTCAACATATACTTTGGCAATGCTAAAATGTATTTGTCCTGCCAATAAAGCTTATTTTAATTTGATTTGGTGGGATTATTCGCAAATGGAAGAAGCACAAAATAACTGTCATTCTCTCTCTGTCTGGGGCTCCATGCAAGATCTCACCTCGTGGCGCTTCAGTGATCATGAGAATGGTGAGGAATCAGCCCAGAACTACATGGAAGGATCTGGTCAATGATCTCAAGGCAGCTGGGATCATAGTCACCAAGAAAACAATTGGTAACACATTACGCCGTGAAGGACTGAAGTCCTGCAGCACCCACAAGGTCCCCCTGCTCAACAAAGCACATGTACAGGCCCCTCTGAAGTTTGCCAATGAACATCTGAATGATTCAGAGGAGAACTGGATGAAAGTGTTGTGGTCAGATGAGAACAAAATTGAGCTCTTTCGCATCAACTCGCTGTGTTTGGAGGAGGAGGAATGCTGCCTATGACCCCAAGAACACCATCCCCATCATCAACCATGGAGGTGGAAACATTATGCTTTGGGATTGTTTTGCTGGTAAGGGGACAGGACAACTTCACCGCATCAAAGGGACGATGGACAGGGCCATGTACCTTCAAATCTTGGGTGAGAACCTCCTTCCCTCAGCAAGGACATTTAAAATGGGTCGTGGATGGGTATTCCAGCATGATAATGACCCAAAACACACGGCCAAGGCAACAAAGGAGTGGCTTAAGAAGTAACACATTAAGGTCCTGGAATGGTCTAGTCCAGGGGGTGGGAAACGTCAATTGGTCCGGTCCTCAGAGCACCACAGCAAGGGGGTGCAAATTCCCTCTCCTGTGGCCCTTTTACCAGACTGCGGCAAGTAGCAGAATGAGGGGGCGGGGATTATCCCTGCTTCCCTCACTAGCTGCTGCGCACCGGATCTTCCAACATGCTGCACCCCTCATCTTCTGGGCGCAGCGTGAAGAAGGATCCGGCGCGCTTCAGCAAGTGAAGGGAGCGGGGATAATGCCCGCCCCCTCATTCTGCTACTCGCCGCGGTCCGGTAAAAGGGCCGCGGGAGAGGGAATTTGCACCACCTTGCTGTGGCGTCCTGAGGGCCCCCTCATTCCGCTACTCGCCGCGGTGAGGTAAAAGGGTTGCGGGGTGGGTGGGGGGGCTGGAATTAATTTTAAAGGGGGAGGGTGAAATTAATTAGATGGAAAGGGGGATGAAATTAGAGGGGGAGAGTGACATTAATTAAATGGGGAGGGGGTGAGATTAAAAGGGGAGTGAGTGAGATTAATTATATGGAAAGGGAAGGGTGAAATCTATTGGAGGAGGAGAGTGAAATTAATTAAATGGGGAGGGGTGAGATTAAATGGGGGTGAAATTAATTAGATGGGGAGGGTGAAGAAATTCAAGGGGAGGGTAAATTAAATGGGGCGTAGGGTTAAATCAATTAAATGGGGAGGTTGAAATTAAATGAGGCTGAAATTTATTAAATGGGGGAGAGTGAAATTAATTAAAGGGGGAGGGTGAAATGAATTAAATGAGGACGGGGAGGGTGAAATGAATTAAATGGGGAGAGGTGAAATACATTTTTATGAGGGGGTGAAATTAATTAAATGAGGAATGAGGAAGGGGAGGGTGAAATGAATTAAACGGGGAGAGAGGTGAAATTAAGTTATATGAGAAGGAGTGAAATGAATTAAATGGGGAGAAGGTGTGTGAAATGAATTAAATGGGGAGGGGGTGAAATGAATTAACCACTTCCATGCGGAGGACGCGCTCAGCGCGTCCTTCGCATGGCTCCCGCTGTGCGGAGGACGCGCTCAGCGCGTCCTCCCTTTGGGGTCAGCGTTCGGCCGGGTTCCGGCCGATCGCTGGCCCCTCCGGTGCGGGCTGACATCCTCGATGTCAGCCCAGCATCCGGAACCACCGCCGATGAAATTAGGTGTCATCGCGGCAGCGCGATGACACCTAATTCAGGCGCCCCCCGCATGTGCGGAGGAGGCGCCTGAAAGGGAGGGGGGGAGGTCCTTCGGACCTCTCTCCCTCCCGATCGGCGGCGTTGCGGGGGTTAACCCAGGCACCATTTGGAAGGGCACAGCCTGCCCTTCCAAATGGTGCCTGGCATTAACCCCTGGGGAGCTGGATCGCGAATCGGCGTTGAAAAGCGCCGGTTCGTGATCCTTTCCCGGAGCTGGCCGACATCTTGGATGTCGGCCAAGCCTCCGGGAACTCCCCCTGAGGACTGGCGTCATTGTGCATAGCACGATGACGCCAGTCCTAGAGTTAACCCCTAACTGCCACCAACGGTGGAGATAGGGAGTTCCAATGAACTCCCTATCTCCCGATCCGTGGCAGCTAGGGGTTAAAGTTTGGTATGGTTGGATCGGCCAGAGCATGGCCGTTCTAACGATACCAAACACTACAGTGAAAAAAGTTTTTAAAAAAAAATTTAAATTAAAATTAAAAATAAAAATATATTTAAAAAAAATTATAAAAACAAATAAACATTTTTTTTTCTTTTTTTTGGTTCGTTAATGCAGCAATATTGTTCCCATTTCAATTATAATGTGAACAATGATGCTGCACTAACGATTTTTGTATGCGGTGCGTTTGTTAAAAATCGTGTAATTTTCCCCAAAAAAAAATGTAACGAGACCCCATCTCTAATTTTTTTAACAAGCGCACCCCATACAAAATATAACCGCAATTGCTTGCATGTTAAAATGTGAAGAAAAACACTTTACACGTTGTAAATTATTGAAAATACATATTTTATTGCATTTTTTGTTATAATATACAGACATGACATAACGTATACATATAATAATGACATATTATGAATCTACCGAGTCTGACGGAAAGAACGATATATAATATGTCTGGGTCATATACTAAAATAAGCCTTCAAAAACACGTTTAAACATGATGAGCAAAACCGGTAAAAATGACCTCAGCACAGAGGTGTGAAAAGCCTCAGCAGCGAAAGGGTTAAATGGGAAAGGGAGAGGGTGAAATGTATTAAATGGGGAGGGCGTGAAATGAATTAAATGGGGAAGGGGTGAAATGAATTAAATGGGGAAGGGAGAGGGTGAAATGTATTAAATGGGGTGAAATTAATTTAATGGGGAGAGAGATGAAATGAATTAAATGGGGATGGGGTGAAATTGAACAGGGAGGGGCACAAACCTGGAAAATTGCAAGTAACAACATCATCTGTACCAGTTAACATCACGCGCCTCACCAAAGTGAAGCAGTTCCAGCCATCACATTAATTAATTTCTTCCTAAATATAGCTGGCTAAATTTTAAGTTGGTAATTTGTATGGCCCTCGAATGATCTTATAAATTTCGAAATGGCCCTTGGCAGAAAAAAGGTTTCCCACCCCTGGTATAGCCGGTCTCCAGACCTTAATCCCATAGAATATCGGTGGAGGGAGCTGAAGGTACGAGTAGCCAAACTTCAGCCTCGAAACCTTAATGATTTGGAGAGGATCTCCAAAGAGGAGTGGGACACAATCCCTCCTGAGATGTGTGTAAAATTTTGGCCAATTACAAGAAATGTCTGACCTCTGTGATTGCCAACAAGGGTTTTGCCACCAAGTACTAAGTCATGTTTTTCGAAGGGGTCAAATACTTATCTCACTCATTATTGTGCAAATCAATTTATAACTTTTTTGAAATGCGTTTTTCTGGATGTTTTTGTTGTTATTCTGTTTCTCACTGTTAAAATAAACCTACCATTAAAATTATAGACTAATCGTTTATTTGTCAGTGGGAAAACGTACAAAATCAGCAGGGGATCAAATACATTTTTGTGTACATTTGCATTACTAAAACACTACAGCAGAGGTCAGCCATCTTGACCCTCCAGATGGTTTGGAATGACATCTTCCATGATACTCAGCCACTCATTAGGTTGAATGAGCATCATGGGAAATGTAGTTCCACACCATTTGGATGGCTAAGGTTAATGACCTTTGACCTACACAGCCTGGCCAAATGCACAGGTACTGCATTTTCATCGCTCTTCTTTTTTTCCCGCTTGATTCAGCTGTCATCTCATCAGAAAGCTAGATACTTTTGGGGGTTAAATATGTCAACCTAGAAAAGTTGTTATATGTGAATCCTTTGCTCAGATCCTATCCTTTCTTGTAATGATAAAGGCTTTATTCCCAGGGTCCATGCACAACGTTTCCGTATGCAGAATGTAGAGCCAATAGCTTTATTTTATCTGTTAGGCAAATTGCTGCTTTCATCTCTTGTCTGTGATGAGAAAACCCGGGAGAGGGAAGGTGACCTTCAGTGTGTGATGTCCTCCCAGCATCCTTCGGTGTTGCTGATTCCCACAATGCATTGGAGGGAGGCCAGGAGCATTGTTAGTCTAACAAGAAGTCATGACATTAAATTCCATAATTTTAAATAAAAAATAGATAAATAAATTACCAGCCCATCACACAGAAAGGAAAACCCTAAATTAACAGGTAGCTATTTGACACAGTTTTAGTCTTTACTTTATTATTCCACAATCAACTAAAACAAATTCTATACATACAGGAAAAGCGGTGTCGCGCCTACACCCTACCAGGGCGACTGCAATAACCAAAAGTAACCAACTCAGTTCATGTATAAACATAACAAGAAAAAAAGTGTCATCTGCGCTTATTCCTATATAGCTCCATGTGAAACAAAACACAATCTGAGGTTTTGGTTTACTTGAATGGCCATTGAAGTGTAAGCTCACCTGCCCCGTCAAGGCACCTCTAGTAAGGTGAGCCCTACCTAATGAAACCAAGAGCCACTCCTTTGAGCAACCACACACTCTCATGCCGCTTTTCAGGTGAGAGGCAAAATGGTGGGCTTTCTTTATACCCTTTATATATTTATATATATAAATTGTAATACTAGAAACCCATTTTTGTTTGACAAGACTAAAAAGTCCTTACTCTGTAGTCTTGTCAAACAAAAATGGGCTTCTAGTATTACATTCTATATATAAATGTAAATATATCAATTCCCTAGTGAACGCAAAC
Source organism: Leptobrachium leishanense (assembly GCA_009667805.1). NCBI lineage: Eukaryota > Metazoa > Chordata > Amphibia > Anura > Megophryidae > Leptobrachium > Leptobrachium leishanense. Next base: position 102,404,384 of record CM019069.1, on the reverse strand, counting down.
TGTAGCGTCCTTATGAGTAAGCGGTAACGGTAATTGACTTTAATGAATGCCCCCATATTATATCCCTAATGCTAAACCCGTGAAAAATCCATTAGTTTGCTAGCTTATGCAAGTTTACTGTACTTTGCACACCCGTACTTAAAATGGGGAGCGCAATCAGTAATTAGCGTTCGGATAAGATATTACAAAGTCCTAACGCTAATGCAGGGATGCGCAGACCAAAAATTTATCTATTCCTAAAAGCTGGTGCCACCTTAATGCGCTATTGCGAGAAATCATTTTGCACCCACTAAACCCCACCCTCCAATAAATCCGATACTCACCTCTCCACCTGCGGTGAGAACTGAGGCCTGATCCGCCACTTCACCTGGCCACAAGCAGAGTGAGACTGGGGATAAATAGCTCCCGGTCTCCCTTCATGAGCACTCCGTGGCGCTGCGCGATCTCATGGGAGCGAGATCGCTTAGGGCTTGCAGCCTGGCAGCTCAACCCTCCATAGAGTCCTATGGACTCCAGGGGGTGATACTCGCAGCAGTGCAGAAGTGCTACCGCGAGTATGACTGAGGGTAGTACTGCATTCCAAGCAAGGTGCTGTGGTAGTGTCTGCCCTGGAATCTAGCGCTAGAATGGGGACGCTATGGGAAAGACCTGCAAGCAGTGGCGGAACTACCGAGGCTACAGTGCGGGCCACGCACCTGGGCCCTTGAATAATGAAGAGGCAAGGGGGCCCAACAGGGCCATCTTTAAAGCCGTGAGCCTGCAAAGACAAGGGTGCTTCAACGATGGCGCAAAAAAATTCCAATCCCCATCACTCGCTTTGATGAGGATTTGGATATTCAAAATACATACTTGCTGCCTCCTTCAAGATGGCGAGCGACCAGCCCCCTCTGATGATGTAAGGAGGACATGACGGGCCATGTGATATCTGCCATCCTATCCCTTGAACCCCCTGGGTTTCCAGTGTGTCAGGCCTCAGGCCACTGGTGTATTTAGGTTTTGTGCTGCCCTAGGCCTTACTAAACTCCTGCACCCCCTAATTTAAATTTGTAACACCCCTTCCTGTCAAGGTCACACCTCTTCCTGGTTAAACCTCACTCTTCCTTTTTAGGCTCCGCCTTTTCCTCTCTTCATATTAAAAGTGGATGCCAAGTTCCTACTTGCATATTTTGATTACCATTTCAAATGTTATATCTATTGAGATAATCAAATAAAATTATTTAATGTTTACATTCAACCATTTTTACAAAGATCAGCCACGCATGTCAAGTATACTGGATCACAGCCACTCTAATTGGTTGAACAATAAAGTCCACAGAAACGTGCACTGTGTATGAGCGTATCACAGAGCTGCACAGCAATAAAACCCACAGAAAGGTGAACTGTGTATGAGAGTATAAGAGCTGCACAGCAATAAAACCCACAGAAACGGGCACTGTGTATGAGCATATCAGAGCTGCACAGCAATAAAACCCACAGAAACGGGCACTGTGTATGAGCGTATAAGAGCTGCACAGCAATAAAACCCACAGAAACGTGCACTGTGTATGAGTGTATCACAGAGCTGCACAGCAATAAAAGTAATTTCATTTAAACCCCCCACTTCTTTTCATTTCATTAACCCTCCCCACTCTTTTCAATTCATAACCCCCAGTCTTTTCATTTCATTAACCCTCCCCACTCTTTTCAATTCATAACCCCCAGTCTTTTCATTTCATTTAAACCCCCACATATTTTCAATTCATTAACCCTCTGTCACGATCCTCAACAGAATGCGGTATATGATCCTAGCACGCAGCACAACTATCCTCTCCCTCCGATCCTTAGGAGTGGTCAGTCAATATATATACCTGCTTGCTAAATGTTTCAGCCAAGTGCGGGTAAATGTTACAGCCAAGTGCGGTAAATGTTACAGCCAAGTGCGGAAAACAGAACAAAACCAGAGGTCAAATAACAAAGAATGTTAGGAAACCAAAAGCAAGAGGTCAGTACGCCAGAGAATGTCAGAAGTCGTTAGCCAGGGGTCAGTATACCAGAGAAATCACAAAATACAAAAGGTAGCGCTATGGGGTTGAGAAACCACGTTAGGGCAATGCTGGAATGCATTGCCTGTGGTTTTAATCCTGGCGGTGCCGGCGTGCCGCGTCATTGTGCCCGGCTCCGCCCCCCGGTGTCTCACGTGTCTGCCCGGGATTCCCTTTTTCATTCCGCCCGGCCAGCGAGCAGCGAGGACGATGCTACCGGGTGCCTGGGGACATCAGCGCTGTACATAACACCCTCCCCACTCTTTTCATTTAATTTAACCACCCAACGCTTTTCATTTAATATTAAAAAAAACACGCTTTTCATTTAATTTAACCCCAACGCTTTTCATTTAATTTAAACCCCCCCACGCTTTTCATATAATTTAACCTCCCCACGCTTTTCATTTAATTTAAACCCCCCACGCTTTTCATTTAATTTAAACCCCCCACGCTTTTCATTTAATTTAAACCCCCCACGCTTTTTATTTAATTTAACCCCACCCCCCCATTGACCTGGCGGCTGGGTCCTGCAAGTCACCTCTCCTTCCTGGCATCTGCACACTCTGTCTGCAGCATGGTGGAGTGCTGGGAGAAAGTGACTGAGTGGCGGGGCCATCGCCCCCTGGAAAGTGCCACCCTAGGCCTAGGCCTTGTCAGCCTAGGCCAAAATACACCGCTGCCTCAGGTGCACACTACAAGCAGCAAAGTCATGGATAGAAGGTATGTGTCTGAGGTCTGGGAGTGTGTTTGAGATGTGTGTGTGTGTATGACATCTGGGTGTGAAGTCTGAGTGTGAGAGATCATATTTTAATTTGATTTTTTACAATTATTTTAATGTATATTTAAATTTACTTTATTAAAATAAATAATACATTAAAGTAATTATATTAATCTATAGTATTTTTCAGTTTTATTGCTGTGGAGCTCTGCAATGCACTCATACACTCGTACATTGCTGTTAGTTTCACTTCTGTGGAGCTCTGACACGCTCATACACACTGCACGTTACTGTGAGTTTTACAGCTGTGCAGCTCAGTGATACACTCATACACACCACATATTACTATGAATTTTATTGCTGTGCAGCTCTGTGATACATTCATACACACACCACACATCGCTGTGAGTATTATTGATGTGAAGCTCTGTTATAAGCATGGGTGTGATTTGGTGGGCATAGTTTGAGGGGGACGGCAGCATTTTATCCTTGGACCCAGGCAACATAATGCCCTGGCTCTACTCATTGGCTGCAAACTGTTGTGCGCCCCCTATTTATTGGCTGCATGCGAGCATACACCATCATTTCATTAGCTGCTCACTGCCTGTTGCTTTACACTTCCTGTTGAGTACCCCCACCTTTTTTCCTAGAAAACAGCACTGCCCACTGAGATATTTCTTGATGGACCACAGTATCTGGGGCTGGCTGCTACAATTTAAAAACAACCTGTGTCACAATCTCCTGAGTTCGCAGGTCATGTAATAGTGTGTATCTACCTGTATATATGCGATTTAGCGTGCTCCCAGACTCAAGGAGGCCAGTATCTATGAGACACTCCACCACACTCCAGCGAGATCTTACAAGGCTGTGTGTTAAATCTCATGGGGAGAGCGTGCCACAGGTTTTGTTTGTGTGCTCACACACACACACCACCCCTGATCTCACACACACCATCCCCTGCTCACACACACACACACACACACACCACCCCCTGCACACACACACCCCTACTCACACACACCACACCACCCCTACTCACACACACCACACCACCCCTGATCTCACACACACCATCCCCTGCTCACACACACACACTCACACACCCTGCTCTCACACACACACCACCCCCTGCACACACACACCACCCCCTGCACACACACACCACCCCCTGCACACACACACACCACCCCTACTCACACACACGCATCACCCCCTGCTCACACACACCTACTTGTTACATACATACCATAGGTTAGAATCCTTGGCTGCCTCCTTGTCCCGGATAGTCTCTCACCACTCCCCCTCCTGCACATGCTGAACACGTCCAGCACATGAGCAGGGGAGGTTCTGCTTTCTTTCTGCTTTGCATGGCTGCTGTGAGAGGCGGATGGGGCCAACATGTCCCCATGTGAGCTGCTGGGCTGGCAGCCTCATCTTTCTCCTCCTATTCCTCCCGGTGGAGCCTTTACCTCCGGCACAGCGTGAGGAAGTTTGATCCCACACACTGCCGAGTAAATGGGAGACCCTTTGCCCGACCCCTGCCTGGACTGCAGGGCAAGCAAGAAAAATCAGGTCCCATCCACCATCCGGGCCCGCAGGTGGCACCCGAGTGCCCTATATGTCAGTTCACTCCTGCCCACAAACCTGATGCCCGCCGCCGACAACCCACCGAACAGCCGCCAAACGCAGCCGACGAGCCACTGAGAACAGCACCGAGCAGCCGCAGAAGAAATCGGACAAGCCACCGGACGGGAAAAAAGACCAAAAAAACAGCACGATTGAAAGTGTGAAAATTAAAATGCTGTTTGCAAAAAAACTACTGAATGACAATGGAATTAACATATTAGGTCCTATGAATAATAATGAAAAAGGTCTGTTACAGGAAAAAGAAAAGACACTATTAAAAAAAAGAATGGGAAAAATATTTCCTGAAAAAATCCCAAAAAATGCCTAAAAGATCCTTAACCCTTTCCCTGCGGAAGACGTGTGGGGAACGTCCTCATTGACTCCCGTTGTATGTGGAGAAAGTTACCCACACGTCTTCCGCCTGGTGGGAGCCACAGAGATACTCACCTCTTTGGTCCGGGATCCCGTGGTGTTCTGACTTCCTAGAAGTCAGACGCCACTTTTATAGACCCCCACCGTAATGACATCATCGCGTCCGACGAGAAGACGTCATTTTCAGGTGACCCCTCAGCAAAGCCGGGAGATTGCCTGAAGGGGGGATCCTTTTGATCGGGTGGGTCTACAATATAAAGACAGGCATCGCTTTGAAGGGCAATGTCTGTCCTTTAAAGCAATGCCTGTCTTTAACCCCTAAAGTGCCAGACCACAATGGGCCGGATCGCGGCCTAGCTCCGGTGGGGGCCGCCACTCCACCTCCGGGTCCTCCTCTGCACCTGACATCACGCATGGCGTGTTGACATCAGTTAGCCAGGGAACCCCTAGCTGCCCGGGGATTTCCCAAGGCAGCTAGAAGGTCATGCATGTTGCATGGTGTCATTTGAAAGGCCAAAGCATGGCCTTTCAAATGATACCAAACATGACCATGTGAAAAGTAACAGAAAATTAATAAAAATAAAAAAACAAAATGTAAACAAATTAAAACGTGTTTTTTTTGTGTGTGTTATTTTTATTAATGCAGCAATATTGCTCCCATTTCAATTATGATGTGAACAATGATGCTGCACTAATGATTGTTTTCTATTTGGTGTGTTTGCTAAAAATCACATAATGGCCCCCAAAAAAATGTAACGAGTTCCCATTTCTAATTATTTAACAAGCGCACCTTATAAAAAATATAAACGCGAAGACTTGGATGATAAAATGTGAAAAAAACACTTTACTCGATGTAGATGATTAAAAATAATAATTTTATTGCATTTTTTGTTATAATATACAGGCAGGACATGATGTATACATATAATAATGATATATTATGAATCCGCGGAGTCTGCAGAATATATAATATGTCTGGGTCATATAATAAAACGTGACTTCAAATCGCGTTTAAACACGATGAACAAAAGCAGTAAAAATTAGCTCAGCACACAGACGTGAAATGGCTCAGCAATGAAGGGGTTAAAAAATGATTCTTTTAATCTGCAGTAAAAAGTCTTAACGGTTTAATACATTGTACAAAATTGTATAAAAACTGGAATATTTTTAACATTGAAGCCTATGGGATTCACCGGATAAAACCTGCCGAATGAAACCACCGAAAATCAGGGCAGTTCTCTTACATTTCTCTGCTGTTTGGTGTTCTGTGAATAGATTAACCATTGCTTCTCTATGGGGACTGTAACAGAACACAATGTCACTGTGTGGACGTTCTCCTCATTGGATTCTGCAAATCGGGAGGTGAGGCCTCCGAGGTCATTTTCTAAAAGGACCTCCGCTGGCAAATCTGGCATCACTCCGACGATGGTATACCCGGAGTCAGCTCCCCAGTCGAGATGGATCTGGGCGGTGGGGATATTGTGGACAGCTCCCCCTGCTACCCGGACCGCAACGGTTTTCCCGGTGCGATCAAAGTCTCTTACCCGATGCGGTTGAATTAGGGTAAGGGTGCCTCCCGTGTCCCGTAGCCCCTGCGCTGGTTGTCCATTCACCCGGACCACTTGCCGATGATTTTGCCGGTTGTCTCCTGCTGCTTGTAAGGGGTTGGCCTCGTACAACACCGGCCATAGCTCTTCAGCGGCTCCAGGATACTCTGGGTGGACACCATGTACTGCTGCTCTGGGTGCTGGTGTCCGGTCCCGCTGTGGGCACTGGTATTTGTAGTGCCCGGTTTGGTTGCATCCGAAGCAGGTCACTCGGGTGGCTGGATGATGGGTTGATCGGCTGGGTGTTGTGGGTGTGAACTTCGTGCAGACTGGAAGGGGGCCGGCTATTGTGGTGGGGGCATTCTGGGGTGGAAGAGTAGATCTAGTACCATGGTGTTCGCTCCTCCGCCCGTCCTAGTACTCGTCGGCAAGTTGTGCTGCCCGGTCAACGGTGAGAGGCTTTCGGTCCCGGACCCAGTCTCGCACCTCTGGTTGGGCATGATCATAACATTGTTCAAGTAATAATACCTGGAGGGCGTCCTTCAGGGTCCGAGTTTGGCAGCTCTGCATCCAGTTCTGAGCGGAGAGCTGCATACGATACACCCACTCTGCGTGTGAGTCCTTTGGACCCTTCCTGAGACCCCTGAATTTTCATCGGTATGCCTCTGATGTCACCTCGAATCGGGCCAAAATCCTTTCTTTCACCCGCTCGTAGGTGAGAAGGTCTTCCACAGGGATTGCCCTGAATGCGGCCTCTGCTCTACCACTGAGCTTGCTAGTCAGGATCCTGGGCCAGTCCATAACCTTGAGTCCCTGAATGATGCACTGTCGTTCAAAGTCCTCTAGAAAATCGTCAATATCATCCTCACCATCCACAAAAGTTTTAAAAGCTGCGTACGGCACTTTCTTTCTGCTTTTCTCACCTTGTCCTTGGAGGGAAGCGTGCCCTCCGGGTGAGGAGTTGCTCTGCACTTTCATGGCCTCCGTGGCTTGAGCAAGGATCTGGACCACTAATTCTGGGGCTGGGTTGGGCCCTAGCAGCGACAATCGCCACTTAACGTCTCTTTGGAAGGGGCTGCATTCCTCGCTCTCGGCCGCATTGGTTCTGTCAGATTCCATCAGCTCTGCAACAAGGGTTGCTTTGGATTTGTTACTTGCCACAATCCCTCTGGTCTCCAGCAGATCTTTCAGCGATGATCTTTTTAACAGTCCGTATTGCCGTTCCATGCAGCAGCTCCAATGTGTGGAAGAGAGCCAAATCCCTCCACTGCCAACCAGATGTGACGGAGCGACTGTAGCCTGAGTACCTACGTCTGTGGGCTCTCTTCCATTGAGCAATATTCCCAACAGGTCCCTCAAAGCTTTGACCGCAGCCGAAAGAATGAGGCTCACCGTTCGAAGTCAAACAGCAGAAGCAAGCAGAAGATGGCCACAGTCACAGAGACAGACTTCAGACGTAGGTTACGAGAATGGCAGAACCAGCATAGTGGACCGATGACGGAACAGGTGCTGGAAGAGAGTGCTGGAAGAGAGTGCGAAGATCCGTCTGATGATGTGGTGGGAAGCTCTTCATGCCGAGCGAATGTACAATGGCAAAATGATCCCCTTGGGCTACGTGAGGTACGAGATAATATTGGAAAGTCGTATGGTGGGCCTGGGAGAACAGCCACCAAAAGAGGATGTGCAGAAGCTCCGCAGACTGATTCTGAAGGAAATGGCACTAGAGGAAAGATACAGAGCCCTCCGTTGGTATGCGACAAAAGTGTACCCCTGGCTAGCAGACGACAGCTCAACGGAAGGCTATGGCTACGGCGGTCTTGGACTGTTACATGAGAAGCTAGTGGAGGATCCAGATTTTGGGAGTGAATCGGAGTGGCATCTGGAGGATATCTTGGAGTGCCAAGAGAGAGAGATGGAGCTGTCTGGTGAAGTTTTGTTCCAGGAGGATGTTGAATTCCTTGGTGTTCAGGAATGGGAGCTGGAAATAGGCTTGGCTCCCTTTGGCAGGGGTCGACCTAGAAAGACCAGTAGACACACAGGCCGGGGGGTAGAGTGCCAGTAGTTTCTGCCCAGCAAGTACGGCAATGTTGGAGCATCAAGAGGAGGAAGAAGGTCAGAGGTGCCCGGAGATGGTGGACACAGAGAATAAGGATCTTATTGACATTTCTGTCGAGGAGGAACAGCTACAGGGGGACTGCCAAGCAATGCTAGAGTATGGTCAGCAACTGGGCTCAGAGTTTATGCCCCTAGAGCAGCAGATTTCCCTAGAGGAAGAGCGGAGGACAGCAGACATTACATAGCCTGCAGAGAAAGAGGCTGCGGTCCTTCTCATGGAGCCCAGAAGATGTGGGGCAGTTGGCCCAGATTCAACGTTTGTATCGGCAGGCGCTCCAGCGCTTACGGATTATAATTTATGTACGTGGGAGCGGTTCCCCAACCCAGCGGAAAAGATGGCATCGCAACAGAGGGCATCTCCGGGAGAGAGAGCTGTTCGTACCTCTCCCCAACAGCAGGTAATATTCCCAGGAGGGGAGACAGCTGGTCTCACTCCTCAACAGATTGAGCCCCAGCGTGAGAATGGGGGTGCCCCCTTTTTCCAGTCACAGTGTGCTGCTGACGATCTGTCCCAGGATGTCGGAGACATTTACTGTGGGATTATAGATGAGACTATGGTTTCCAAGTGTGTACCCTCTGAGTGCTGGGCAGTTGGTACAGATCCCCAGCCATCTCCTGATGAGACACTAGCCACCCCCATTCTCTCCAGCAGCTGATTGTAATACCAGGAGATGGGGCAGCTGTCATTTCTCCTGAGTGGACAGCACAATCTAGGGGAGACTGCAGAAGCAGTTTTGCTCCCCAGCGCCCAAATAAACTTTCCGGCAGGATGTTTTTATGGGGTGGGAGTTTGTGACTAACACAGGTCTAGACCTATGGGAGGTCAAGGACCTGGTTAGTCTGTTTTGGAAGGGGGAGATATGTGAGAGAACACAATGTCACTGTGTGATTTGGAGGGGACTGTGCGCTAGCCTCTTGCCCAGAGACTATGGCCCGTGAAAGAGACTATTGGGGGAACTGGTGGACCTTTTAAATATATTTGGTTTTCACTATTTTATATATCTGCCAGTTAACTAAAGATTTCTGATGTCTGTGTGTTATTCCCTGTATAGTGTAGATCTCTGTATTAGTACCTGCTATTGTGTAATTTCTCTCTGTAAGAAATTCCTTTTGTTTACCCTGCTTTCTCCTTCCCATTCTCCATTGTTTGAAGGTCCTGTGTAGTTATCTGATCTGTGATGTTGTCAGTTTGATTGTATGCAAATGTGCTGGTCCTTGACTCTATCTGTCCTCTCTGTGAATAAACAGTCAGTTCTATTCTGACCAAGCTTGAAGTCACGACTCATGATTTGGAGTAGCAGCCATCGCCTGCTTGCTGTGCCAACGAAAGGCTCCAGGTCTACAGCTATGGCTTATTTCTGGGGGTGCTAACCAGGCTCTCTCTACGAACACCGGGCCTTAAACTGCGGCTAAGGTACTAGAGAAAGGTGTGAGAACCACGAGAAGAAACTGGGTGTCCAGCGAGGAAGCAGCATTTGGCAGATGTGACCCTGTCCGGGCACAGAGATCTGTTACAGGGACTTTCACTGCCTTTGAACAGGCACCGTACTTGCTGGCAATTCACCAAAATTTGGCAAATTGCCTGCTCTGTGAATAGCCAGGAAATGGCACCGTACGGGGAAATTCACTGTTTGGTGCCATTTCAGGGCCAGATCAGCTCTTTGTCCACTGAAGATCTGTGGTTAGTTCTCCAAGATGTTTGGAACAATCTACCTGCTGAGTTTCTTCCAAAACTGTGCGCAATTGCCTAGAAGAATCAATGCTGTTTTGCAGGCAAAGGGTGGTAACACCAAGGGCCACATTACATTCTTAACGCAAAAATCCTTGTGCAAAGTGAAAATCTTTGCGCCAAGCGTTAAAGTTTAAGGCGTGCAAATCACCATTGGAATCACAATCCTCGCGCGTTTTTTTCATCCGCCGATCAATAGCGCGCACAAACCAGACGCACCCAAATGCACGTGCAGTACCGTCTCGCGCAAAAATCATTGTGCGCAGTCTTTTTTTGAGATTCAGCCAATCAGAAATAAGAACCACACCTGTCTCACGTTAACAAATTGCGTCTGCCACTGTCAATCTGAGCATATATGCTGCAGCAATAATACATGCACACACAACGTCATCCATTGTATTGGTTTGGTATGATTTGAATGGGCCACTGTGCTTTGGTGCATTCCTTTTTATGGGCTTGGATATTTGGGGTTAGCCAGGTTGTTCAAATTTGCCATTAGCACCAGCTTTTAGGAGTTACTAAAATTATGTGCGATAAGGCCATGCAGTAATTACAGCGAATAGATTGTAATACCTTACTTGTACCCAGGGCCGCCATCAGGGCATTACGGCCCATATTGAAAGGGACCCGGTATTACATCCTCGGTCCCTGCTGTGCTTCCTGGGGGGTCTGGGCATGGTACAGTGCCAGGGACTGGACGAGTGCCAGCACCCTGTAAAGGCCGAGCAGCGTCTGAGCGGGCGGGGCCTGGCCACGAGGAGCCGCTGGGTTTAAAGCAGGGTGCGAGGAGTTGCCTCGTCGCCCTGACGTGGAGTTCTGTTCCCGCAATGCTTCCTCTCATTTATTATTGCTAATCTGTTGCCGACCCAGCTTGTCTACGATTCCTGCTCCTGATTTTGACCCAGCTTGTCTCTGACCAATCTTATGTTTCATGCTATAGCGGTGACTAGTGCTGTGCGCTGTTGGTTTAGCCCCATGCACGTTGCTTAGGGATTTACTCGATTCATGGGGAGATTCCCCTCTCGCCCTGGTTTTCTTACTGCAGTCTTATTGGGGGTTTACTCCAGGTCTAGGGTTCTGTGATACGATCCGTTACGCTAGTACTATCTGCGAATACGAAAGACTGTTGGTTATCAGCTTATGTTCAACTTGCTCGATTTGCCAAAAGTACCCAGGCTTGTACAATCCCTAAACCTGTGTGTATCGATAGACTCTGGTAATCATAAGTTACAGAACACCCAATCGAGGTGGTCTGAAAACGTAAAATCTATCAGTGTGTTGACTGCCCTGCAGTCTTCTCAATTCATTGCCTGTCCTACCGAATATCTCAGTATTGACGTTTCTGTCTTGCAATCTGCTGTATTGTTGTGTGCTCTAAATTGTCCGTTGGTCTCGAAACCTTTGGAGCTTAGTAGCAGTTCTGTTGTCTTGTCATACTCCCGGGCTTTGGAGTATAAGTCTGAAAGTACTGTTTATTTTGCTAATATCGAACCAATAAATCCGTCCAAAAGGATCTCAACCTCGCTACTCTTGTGTGAGCGCCACTGCGCCCGTTACACCCGGAGACTGGGAGGGCCCGGCCGCCGCCGGCAGCAACTTTGTTAAATTTAGGCCGCAGGCATCGGAGGAGGTTCTGCGGCCTACATGGGCCCAGCCGCATGCAAGCAGGGTCTCCGAGATGGCCGCTGGCGGGCCCCCTCTGATGATGCCAGAGAGGGCCCGCCGAACGTCTGTAGCCCACAGGGGCGGATCCAGGTGGGGCAAATAGGTGAGCTACTGGGGCAAATATACCTGTGTGAGCTGGGGGCAATATATACCCATATGAGCTGGGGGCAATATATATCCATATGAGCTGGGGCAATATACACCCATATGATCTGGGGGCAATATATACCCATATGAGCTGGGGGCAATATATACCCATATGAGCTGGGGGCAATATATACCCATATGAGCTGGGGGCAATTTATACCCATGTGAGCTGGGGCAAATATACCCATGTGAGCTGGGGGCAAAAATATCCATGTGAGCTGCCTGGGGACAATATATATATCCGTGTGAGCTGCCTGGGGGCAATCAATATATCCATGTGAGCTGGGGGCAATATACATATATCCATGTGAGCTGTGAGCAAATATATCTGCCTGTGACTGCGAATCCAACAACAGCTCTTGGCCAAAACTGGTAGAATGCCCCCCCAAAACCTGTGTCTGGATCCACCCCTTGTCATGCCCCACCTTTGGAAGACTGCTATTTCCCTGTATTGCACAGCTTGGCTCCAACAGCTTTGTCCTGGAATGCTTGTAATTGGGTTCCCATCCGGGTCTTACTTCAGCTCTGTGCCTTGTCCAGGCTCCTGGAGATCCAGCCTGGGTTTTCCTGTCCAGCCTGGGAGTTACAGCTGTAACCCATCTGCTATCAAGCCTCCATAAATAGCAGAGAGACCCAGCAAGGTTGGTTCTGCATTAAGGTCCCTGACCTGAAGTCTCTTAGCTGTGTGCATACCTGCTAGCTGAACCTGTGCCTACAAAGTTATCCTGTGCCTACAGGTCTACCTGCTGCCCTGCAACCCGCAGGATCTCAAGTCATCGCTGACCTGCAACCCGCAGGATTCAAGTCGTCACTGCCCTGCAACCCGCAGGATCTCCAGACCCATCACCACCTTCCCTGACCTTCAATCAAGGTATCATTGCCAGCTGTCCTATTCTTACTTGGTGGATCATGTGTGCAGTCTGGACTACAATATCCACAATCCTCTTTTGTCAATAGACTTTGCCTGTGTTATACTGAATTGGCTCCTTCTGTTCATACCAGTACCTGCTGCCAAGTCCCCTTTGTGTTTCAGTAAACCTATATTATTTGCTTGCATTCCTGTCTGGCCTCCCCTCTGTGTCGCCGCCTGCTGGGCTCTCATCCGCACCGCACACGCCACCTGACAGAATGCAGAACCCATCTTACTATGAGTCCGCGGTGATACAGGCGGTGGTGGCATCTATGAAGATGGCTATGCAGAACTTCCTGCAGCAATTGGACTCTGTAGTGCTTAAAGTGCTGCAAGAATTCAAGGGCACCTCACCTAAGGTGCGCTCTCCTCCTCCTTCCAAATCTGGCTTCAGAAACCCCTTGTCTGAGGAGGAACGCTCCAGGAGGAGATCTTTGGGACTGTGCTTTTATTGCAGTGCCGGGTCACACTTCATATCTTCGTGCCCTGTGCGCCCACCTAAGCCATCCCCATCACAGGCCAGAGCCAGCCCTGTTACTCCAATTGCCAAAGCTCGACAGCACCCTGTCTCTGCCAGTCCTCGCCAAGCTGCTATCAAGCCTCGCCAGGTCACAGCCAAGTCTTGCCCAGTTCCAAATCCCGCCAAATCTCGCCAAGCTGCTGTCAAGCTTCGCCAGGCCACAGCCAAGTCTCGCCCAGTCTCTGCCCCTGCTAGGCCTCGCCAGGCTACCAAAGTTGGCAAGCCTTGCCACACTCCGCTACCCAGATCCAAGAGACCTGAATTTAGGGAAGCCTTCTCGGATGTGGAGAGTACAGAGGATGACTCCCTTTCTGATAACATGGAGACCCTGCCAACCGAGCCTGCTGAAGTAGAACCTATGGGCATGGAGACTGCATTGCCCCCGGATCCAGAACCTTGTGTATCCATGGAGGTTGGTGTAACCCACTCTGCTCCAGTCCAGACTGCCAAGCACCCTCTAGGTGCTCCAGGAGGGCGATTCTCCGACTCTAACATATTGTATGGTTGTGACACTCTGCCTGATGAAACCATTTTGTGCCCACCTACGAATGTCAGGACTTTTTCTTTAGCCTCTGATGGCTTTATTATACCGGACTCCAACCTTGCTGCATATGAACAACAGTTGGCAGCCAGGAGGAAGGTTCCATCGCCCATCATCGCAGGAGTTGTCACCTGCAGCCCCCTCGAGCCAATGCTACCCACGGGATCTCAAGTTGACGATGCCCTGCATCCCGCAGGATCTCGAGAGGTCGCTGTCCCGCATCCCGCAGGATCTCGAGAGGTCGCTGTCCCGCATCCCGCAGGATCTCGAGAGGTCGCTGTCCCGCATCCCGCAGGATCTCGAGAGGTCGCTGTCCCGCATCCCGCAGGATCTCGAGAGGGCTGTCCCGCATCCCGCAGGATCTCGAGAGGTCGCTGTCCCGCATCCCGCAGGATCTCGAGGGGTCGCTGTCCCGCATCCCGCAGGATCTCGAGAGGTCGCTGCCCCGCATCCCGCAGGATCTCGAGAGGTCGCTGCCCCGCATCCCGCAGGATCTCGAGAGGTTGCTGCGGCACCGGTCATCGCCAAGGGCGCTGCCCTACCGAACTTTGCCAAGGGTCCATCGCCCATCATCGCGGGAGTTGTCACCTGCAGACCTCTCGAGCCAATGCCACCCATTACAAGTCCTACTCCTGAGGGCTGCGTCTGGGCATCCAATGGAACGTTGGTACGCCAAGTAGACCTCGACATGTTTGAGAAGGCCCTTATTGCCCAAGGTGACATTGATAGCGATTCTGACTCGGACTCTGACAGATGGTGGTGAGGTCTTTGCTATCCATCTGGTCCAGCCTTGATACCCTAGGTGCCCGGAGTGCACCTTTTAAGGAGGGGGGTACTGTCATGCCCCACCTTTGGAAGACTGCTATTTCCCTGTATTGCACAGCTTGGCTCCAACAGCTTTGTCCTGGAATGCTTGTAATTGGGTTCCCATCCGGGTCTTACTTCAGCTCTGTGCCTTGTCCAGGCTCCTGGAGATCCAGCCTGGGTTTTCCTGTCCAGCCTGGGAGTTACAGCTGTAACCCATCTGCTATCAAGCCTCCATAAATAGCAGAGAGACCCAGCAAGGTTGGTTCTGCATTAAGGTCCCTGACCTGAAGTCTCTTAGCTGTGTGCATACCTGCTAGCTGAACCTGTGCCTACAAAGTTATCCTGTGCCTACAGGTCTACCTGCTGCCCTGCAACCCGCAGGATCTCAAGTCATCGCTGACCTGCAACCCGCAGGATCTCAAGTCGTCACTGCCCTGCAACCCGCAGGATCTCCAGACCCATCACCACCTTCCCTGACCTTCAATCAAGGTATCATTGCCAGCTGTCCTATTCTTACTTGGTGGATCATGTGTGCAGTCTGGACTACAATATCCACAATCCTCTTTTGTCAATAGACTTTGCCTGTGTTATACTGAATTGGCTCCTTCTGTTCATACCAGTACCTGCTGCCAAGTCCCCTTTGTGTTTCAGTAAACCTATATTATTTGCTTGCATTCCTGTCTGGCCTCCCCTCTGTGTCGCCGCCTGCTGGGCTCTCATCCGCACCGCACACGCCACCTGACACCCCTGGCCTAAAGTTAAGGTTTATTAATAAAAAAAAGAAACCGACTGAAATCACCCTTTAAGAGGAAGAAGCAACGCCATGGGATGCCGAAGGAAGAGAGAGGTGGCTCAGGACCCAGCGGCGCCCCCAGGTTCAAACAGGGGGGGTTAGTGAAAGGAAAAGAGTGGGGATGGGGGGGTGTTAAATTAAATAAAAACAGTGTGTGGGGGTTGGGGTGAAAATAGGTGGGGGGTTTAATGATATGAAAAGAAAAGAGTGTGGGGATTAATGAAATGAAAACAGTGGGGGGATCATGGGGTTAATGAAATGAAAACAGTGGGGATGGGGGTGGGGAGATGGACATGATAAAGGAGAGACCCCCTGCCTATTTCTATTTCTGTGTATTCCGGTGTACATTTAAACTTATTGCCTTTACCGTTAGAGGTCTATTGCTGTGGATTTCTGTGTACATACAGTCATGTCCAAAATTGTTGGCACCCCAGACATTTTTCCAGAAAATCAAGTATTTCTCACAGAAAAGTATTGCAGTAACACATGTTTTGCTATACACATGTTTATTCCCTTTGTGTGTATTGGAACAAAACAAAAAAAGGGAGGAAAAAAAGCAAATTGGACATAATGTCACACAAAACTCCAAAAATGGGCTGGACAAAATTATTGGCACCCTTAACTTAATATTTGGTTGCACACCCTTTGGAAAATATAACTGAAATCAGTCGCTTCCTTTAACCAGCAATAAGCTTCTTACACCTCTCACCCGGAATTTTGGACCACTCTTCCTTTGCAAACTGCTCCAGGTCTCTCTTATTGGAACGGCGCCTTTTCCCAACAGCAATTTTAAGATCTCTCCACAGGTGTTCAATGGGATTTAGATCTGGACTCATTGCTGGCCACTTCAGAACTCTCCAGCACTTTGTTGCCATCCACTTCTGGGTGCTTTTTGACGTATGTTTGGGGTCATTGTCCTGCTGGAAGACCCAAGATCTCGGACACAAACCCAGCTTTCTGACACTGGACTCTATAGTGCGAACCAAAATCCTTTGGTAATCCTCAGATTTCATGATGCCTTGCACACATTCAAGGCACCCAGGCAGCAAAACAACCCCAAAACATCATTGAACCTCCACTATATTTCACTGTAGGTACTATGTTTTTTTCTTTGTAGGCCTCATTCCGTTTTCGGTAAACAGTAGAATGATGTGCTTTACCAAAAAGCTCTATCTTGGTCTCATCTGTCCACAAGACGTTTTCCCAGAAGGATTTTGGCTTACTCAAGTACATTTTGGCAAACTGTAGTCTTGCTTTTTTATGTCTCTGTGTCAGCAGTGGGGTCCTCCTGGGTCTCCTGCCACAGCGTTTCATTTCTTTTAAATGTCGACGGATAGTTCGCACTGACACTGATGCTCCCTGAGCCTGCAGGACAGCTTGAATTTCTTTGGAACTTGTTTGGGGCTGCTTATCCACCATCCGGACTATCCTGCGTTGCAACCTTTCAACAATTTTTCTCTTCCGTCCACGCTCAGAGAGATTAGCTACAGTGCCATGGGTTGCAAACTTCTTGATAATGTTGCGCACTGTGGACAAAGGCAAATCTAGATCTCTGGAGATGGACTTGTAACCTTGAGATTGTTGATATTTTTCCACAACTTTGGTTCTCAAGTCCTCAGACAGTTCTCTTCTCCTCTTTCTGTTGTCCATGCTTAGTGTGGCACACACAGACACACAATGAAAAGACTATCAGGGTTATCCAAAGAGCTCCGAATTGCTTGAGAAAGGTAACCGAACGCTGAAAATCAGTGTTCGGTTACCTTTCCTGACCATTCGGCTATCCAGAGAGTAGGCAATTCGCCAAATCCTGGCGAATTGCCTGAACATACGGTGCCTGTTCGGTGCCTGTTCGAGGGCAGTGAAATCCCCATGAAAAAGCACTGCTTCGGCTATTCAGAGAACACAAACCAGCAGTGAAAGGTTCCCCTAATGCTCTGCCATTCGGTGTTTTCATGCGGCAAATTTATTCAGGAGAATCCCATAGGCTTCAATGTTAAAAATATTCCCGTTTTAATTCAATATCTAATAAACCGTTCATTATAAAATTCTGCAGCAAAAAGTCTCTTTATTTATAGATTTTTTAGGATACTTAACCCCTTAGTGACCGGGCGGTTTTACACAAATCCGTCTTTTAGTGACCGCTGCTGTTTTTACGTTTCTGCGCTGTTAGTGTTTAGGACAATTTTTCCTCTTACTCGTTTATTCGACCCACACATATTATACACCCTTTTTCCCGCCATTAAATGGACTTTCTAGAAATACCATTATTTCCATCATATCGAATAATTTACTATAAAAAAAATATGAAATATGAGGAAAAAAATGGTAAAAACACACTTTTTCGTAATTTAATCCCCAAAATCTACAACCAACCAAAAAGACCCCGGCTAAATAGGTTCAAAATTTTGTCCCGAGACTAGAAATACCCAATTTTAACATGCGTTTGCTTTTTAACCCCTTCACTGCTGAGACAGTTCACCTATGTGCGCTGCGCTCATTCTGACCATTTTTGCTAATTATTTTTAGATGACAGCCTAGGTCCTATTAATTAAACTCCCCCAGACAAAAAAAAACTTAAAAAAAAAAACATTTTTTTATTTTATTTAATTGTTTTATTTTTTTTTTTTTATTTAATTTTTTTTAAAAAAAAATTTTTAAAACCAAACCTGGTCATGTTTGGTATCATTTGAAAGGCCATAATCAGGCCTTTTAAATGATGGCAAATATGACCATCCAGCTGCCATGTATCGGGAGATAAAGGGATCCTTAGGATCCCCTTATCTCTACATGGCAGCTAGAGGGTTAACTGGCCCACTGACATCCTCACACATATGTTGAGGTTGTCAGTGGGTGGGGGGACCTGGAGGCTTGGCTGACATCCAAGATGTCAGCCCCCCTCCAGGTTTGAATCGCGTTTTGGCGCCAATTGGCGCCAAAAAGCGATCCGGCGGCGAAACTGTTAATGCCATACACCGCTGGAAAGGGGAGGCTCTCCCCTCTCCAGCGGTGCAAACGGCATCTCCCTAGCTTCAATGGTTGGGGAGATAGAGGGCTCCGAAGGAGCCCCCCCCTCCCCTCCATTGAAACACATGGGGGCACCTTCTGATGACGTCACCACGCAGCGTGGCGACGTCATCAGCCTCGCCTGCCCATGTAAATCACATGGGCAGGCTTCCTCCCTGCCAGATCGCCGTGGGATCCGACGAGGGAGGTGAGTATCGGGCGGGAGGGGGATTTGGCGCCGCTGACGTACCCTGTACGTCCGCGGGTCTAAGGGAGACCCGAGGACAGGACGTACATGGTACGTCAGGGGTCATTAAGGGGTTAAAGCATTTTTCTGATTTTTTTAAAAAAAATTAAAAGTCCGATTTCTTTTTTTTTTTTTTTCAGTTTACTTATTTTTTTTGTAACAGCCCTCTTTATTATCATTCCCTGGACCTCCTGTGAAAATTTCAGACATTTTCGCTCAGTAGTTTCTTTGCAAACAGCGTTTCATTTTCCCAGATTCATACAAATGGTTTTTCTAATTTATTCACTGCCTCCTCTACTGCTTCGGCTCTGTGTGATTCGGCTCATGTTCGGCTCCTGTTCGGCTTTTTCGAAGGTTAATCCAGATGTTTTTGCTTGTTTTCAGCGTGCATTCGGTTAGTTTTCGTCAGGTTTGCGGCAGCTTTTCCCTGCAATTTGGGGACCCTGTGGTGTTTGCTGAATACACCGCAGGGTCACCGAAATGCAATCGGCAAAAGGAACCGAATTGAAGAGAACGAAAAGTCACCGAACGTGCGGTGACTTTTCGAATCTCTTTGGATAACCCTGTAAGTGAACTTCTCTCCTTTTTATCTGCTTTCAGGTGTGATTTTTATATTGCCCACATCTGTTACTTGCCCCAGGTGAGTTTACAGGAGCATCACATGCTTGAAACAATCTTATTTATCCACAATTTTGAAAGGGTGCCAATAATTTTGTCCAGTCCATTTTTGGAGTTTTGTGTGACATTATGTCCAATTTGCTTATTTTCCTCCCTTTTTTGTTTTGTTCCAATACGCACAAAGGGAATAAACATGTGTATAGAAAAAAATGTGTTACTGCAATACTTTTCTGTGTGAAATACTTGATTATCTGGAAAAATGTCTGGGGTGCCAACAATTTCGGTCATGACTGTACATACTCATTGCCTTTACCATTAGAGGTCTATTGCTGTGAATCTTGTGTACGTTCATATTCCCTGCCTTTACCATTAGAGGTCCATTGCTTTGGATTCTGTGTACGTTCATGCTCAGTGAGAGTTCAATTGCTTTGGTGCTCTGATATGCTCATCACAGTGCACATTACTGTGAGGTTTATTGCTGTGGAGGTCTGATATGCTCATCACAGTGCACATTACTGTGAGTTATATTGCTGCGGTGCTCTGATATGCTCATCAGTGCACATTACTGTGAGTTATATTGCTGTGGTGCTCTGATATGCTCATCACAGTGTACGTTACTGTGATGTTTATTGCTGTGGAGCTCTGATATGCTCATCACAGTGCACATTACTGTGAGTTCTATTGCTGTGGTGCTCTGATATGCTCATCACAGTGCACATTACTGTGAGTTCTATTGCTGTAGTGCTCTGATATGCTCATCACAGTGCACATTACTGTGAGTTCTATTGCTGTAGTGCTCTGATATGCTAAACCAGTGGAATAATTTAATTATACTGTGATCAGGTGAGGGGACTGGTGTGCGACAGTGTGTACACTCCCCCTAGGTTTGTAGGAGAGGACTTGGTTGCTTAAACCCAGGAGGGAAATACAGTCAGGTCCAGAAATATTGGGACATCGACACAATTCTAACATCTTTGGCTTTATACACCACCATAATGGAGTTGGAATGAAACAAGCACAATGTGCTTTAACTGCAGACTGTCAGCTTTAATTTGAGGGTATGTACATCCAACTCAGGTGAACGGTGTAGGACTTACAGCAGTTTGCAGATGTGCCTCCCACTTGTTAAGGGAAAAAAGTAATGGGACAATTGACTTCTCAGCTGTTCCATGGCCAGGTGTGTGATATTCCCTCATTACCCCAATTACAATGTGCAGATAAAAGGCCCAGAGTTCATTTCAAGTGTGCTATTTGCATTTGGAATCTGTTGCAGTCAACTCTCAAGATGAGATCCAAAGAGCTGTCACTATCAGTAAAGCAAGCCATCATTAGGCTGAAGAAACAAAACAAATCCATCAGAGGGATAGCAAGAACATTAGGCGTGGCCAAAACAACTGTTTGGAACATTCTCAAAAAGAAGGAACGCACCGGTGAGCTCAGCAACACCAAAAGACCCGGGAGACCATGGAAAACAACTGTGGTGGATGACCGAAGAATTCATTCCCTGGTGAAAACACCCTTCACAACAGTTGGCCAGCTCAAAAAACACTCTCCAGGAGGTAGGTGTATGTGTGTCAAAGTCAACAATCAAGTGAAGACTTCACCAGAGTGAATACAGAGGGTTCACCACAAGATGTAAACCATTGGTGAGCCTCAAAAACAGGAGGCCAGATTAGAGTTTGCCAAACAACACCTAACAAAGCCTTCACAGTTCCGGAACAAGATCCTATGGACAAATGAGACCAAGATCAACTTGTACCAGAGTGATGGGAAGAGAAGAGTATGGAGAAGGAAAGGAACTGCTCATGATCCTAAGCATACCACCTCATCAGGGAAGCATGGTGGTGGTAGTGTCATGGCGTGGTCATGTATGGCTGCCAATGGAACTGGTTCTCTTGTATTTGTTGATGATGTGACTGCTGACAAAAGTAGCAGGATTAATTCTGAAGTGTTTCGGGCAATTTTATCTGCTCACATTCAGCCGAATGCTGCATAACTCATTGAGCGGCGCTTCACAGTGCAGATTGACAATGACCCAAAGCATACTGCAAAAGCAACCAAAGAGTTTTTGAAGGGACAGAAGTGGAATGTTATGCAATGGTCAAGTCAATCACCTGACCTGAATCCCATTGAGCATGCATTTCACTTGCTGAAGACAAAACTGAAGGGAAAATGCCCCAAGAACAAGCAGGAACTGAAGACCATTGCAGCAGAGGCCTGGTAGGGATCACCAGGGATGAAACCCAGCATCTGGTGATGTCTATGCGTTCCAGACTTCAGGCTGTGATTGACTGCAAAGGATTTGCAACCTAGTATTAAGAAGGGAAAGTTTGATTTATGATTATTATTCTGTCCCATTACCTTTGGTCCCTTAACAAGTGGGAGGCACATCTGCAAACTGCTGTAAGTCCTACACCGTTCACCTGAGTTGGATGTACATACCCTCAAATTAAAGCTGACAGCCTGCAGTTAAAGCACATTGTGTTTGTTTCATTCCAACTCCATTGTGGTGGTGTATAGAGCCAAAGGTGTTCGAATTTTCTTTTGGGAAGCTGCCAACCTCAGCACTTCACCAGGTCTGCTGCTGCTGCTTGTCTGTCTCTCTCTCTCTCAAATCAATCAAACTCCTCAATCTCTCACTGGTTCCTCACACCCAGGAAACATTTAAAGGGCTTTTAATTAGCAGGTGTGGAGACCTTGCAGCACAGGGGAACAATTTAAAACACACATTTCCCTCCTGGGTTTAAACAACCAAGTCCTCTCCTACAAACATAGGGGGAATTTACACACCGTCGAACACCAGTCTTCTCACCTAATCACAATACTTTTATGCTACATTGTTTGTACAAATACACATTTTATGCGATTTTAAGGTATTGGGAGCAACACTCTGTAATACGATCTAGATTCAGATTATTGTAATCATAATTTGAATTTCATTCTGTCTTAAATTATTTAAGCCAGATACTTTTTTTTATGTTAAATGTGCTGTTGTGCGAGCAATATGGGTGATTTTTAAGATATTGGGACTAACGCTCTGTAATGTGACCACGATTCACAGTATATATTGTTTTCCTGTGGGAAGAGGGGATCGTGGGGGGTGGGCCCATTCTGAGGGTCAGTAAGGGGCCCCAAAATTTCTGATGGCTGGCCTGCTTGTATCAGCGCACATTCGCATTTGCGCTCACAATGTTAAGTATAGGATGCGCAAAGTACAGTAAGCTCGTGCAGGTTCAGACGATTGCGCGCGGTTGTTGCGCTTAGTAGGTAATACGGAATTTGGCGCAAATGGTTTTACCCCATGCGTTAATGATTACTTCTGCCGGCGCAAACGTTTGCAGCAAGATTGTAATGTGGCCCCATATATTGATTTGATTTGGATTTCTCTTCTGTTCATTTTCTTTCCATTTTATTAATTGATAAAAATATACTATTAACACTTTTATTTTTGAAAGCATTCTTACTTTACATAATTTTTTCCCACCTGCCTAAAAGGTTTGCACAGTACAGTATGTCCAGTGACAAAAGGATGCCCCAAGCTGACCTATGTAAGACCTCATTACCAGTGTTTATGTTGATTAAGGCTAGGGTCAGACGAGCGCATTTTGTGTGTACTGTGAGTCTGTGCACAACGGACGTACTTTCTGACTGACGACAAGGTAGTGGCCACGCAACCCGTTTTTGTGACTGTTTTTTTTGACTGATGTAGAAGAGAAAATAAATAAATATGAAAAACATTTTGCCCGTCAAAATGCTGGACGCCAAAATGCAGTCTTAAATAATTTAAGACAGTATGAAATTCAAATTGTGATTACAATAATCTGAATCTAGATCGTATTACAGAGTGTTGCTCCCAATACCTTAAAATCGCATAAAATGTGTATTTGTACCTTACTGTACTTTGCGCATCCTATACTTAACATTGTGAGCGCAAATGCGAATGTGCGCTGGTACAAGCAGGCCAGCCATCAGAAATTTTGGGGCCCCTTACTGACCCTCAGAATGGGCCCACCCCCCACAATCCCCTCTTCCCACAGGAAAACAATATTTACTGTGAATCGTGGTCACATTACAGAGTGTTAGTCCCAATATCTTAAAAATCACCCATATTGCTCGCACAACATCACATTTAACATAAAAAAAGTATCTGGCTTAAATAATTTAAGACAGTATGAAATTCAAATTGTGATTACAATAATCTGAATCTAGATCGTATTACAGAGTGTTGCTCCAAATACCTTAAAATCGCATAAAATGTGTATTTGTACCTCACCAAAGTCACCAACGACCTCCTAACTGCTAAAAAACACGGCCACTATTCTATTCTCATCCTGCTTGACCTCTCGGCTGCTTTTGACACTGTTGACCACCCCTTCCTTCTACAGACCCTCAACTCTCTGGGTCTCGGTGACACTGCACTTGCTTGGGTTGACTCCTATTTATCCAACAGGTCCTTCTGTGTGTCCTTTGCTGGTAACTCCTCCTCCTCATTGCCTCTATCTGTTGGTGTACCTCAAGGCTCTGTCCTTGGTCCTCTGCTCTTTTCCATCTACACCTCCTCCCTGGGCAAAATCATCAACAGCTTTGGCTTTAATTACCACCTCTACGCTGATGACACTCAGATCTACCTCTCTACCCCTGATCTCTCTCCCCCTGGCCTTACAAAAGTCAGTGACTGTTTATCTGGCATCTCCTCCTGGATGGCCTCCCACCACCTAAAGATCAACATGTCAAAGACTGAACTCCTACTTATTCCTCCCTCCAATGCCTCCCCACCTCCTGACTTCTCTATCACGGTGGAGGGTATCACCATCTCCCCATCAAACCAAGTTCGCTGTTTTGGAGTTACACTTGACTCTGCTCTTTCCTTCATTCCCCACATCAAGTCTCTTTCCTCCTCCTGCCGATACCAACTGCGTAATATTTCCAGAATTCGGCCATTTCTTACCGCTGTCACCACAAAACAACTCATACACGCCCTGGTAATCTCCCGACTCGACTATTGCAATAATCTCTTATCTGGCCTCCCTCTGTCCCGCCTCTCCCCCCTACAATCCATCCTGAACGCCTCCGCCAGGCTAATTCACCTCACCCGCCGCTCTGTCTCTGCCGCTCCCCTCTGCGAGTCCCTTCACTGGCTCCCCATCCACTGCAGAATTAAGTTCAAAATCCTTATCCTTGCCTACAAAACCCTCACTAACTCAGCTCCCCACTACCTGTCCTCACTAATCACCAAATACACCCCAGCCCGCTCCCTAAGGTCAAACAGTGACCTGCGCCTAGCTTCTCCCCGCATCACCTCTTCCCATGATAGACTGCAGGATTTCTCACGCGCAGCCCCCACTCTCTGGAACGCTCTCCCTCGTACTGTCAGACTTTCCCCTAACTTCTCTTCCTTCAAACGCTCCCTTAAAACGTTCCTATTTAGGGAAGCCTACCACCCAACTCACTGACGCAACCATCAATCACTCTCACCTTACAGTCCTCTCCTCCTGTTTCCAACCCCAACCCTCCCAGATTGTGAGTTCCTACGGGAATAGGGCCCTCATCTCCTCCTGTACTGTTTGTCAAATGTTGTTCAATGTATTGTAACCCTGTCTATACTGTGCTTATTGTACAGCGCTGCGGAATATGCTGGCGCTTTATAAATAAAGAATAATAATAATAATAATAATAATGCAGTCCGTCTGACTTCGTTCCTTCACTCACACACAAAGCTATGTGGCCGTTGCCTTAGGCCCGTGTCAGACGAGCGCACTGATCACGTCCGTGTTGCCGCACATTTGGATGTCCGTTATAGCATATAATTATGACCATTGGAGCCCCACACACAAAGTACGTCCTCACCGAACTGCGGACGCACAACGGACGCAAGTTAGGCAAGAACGTAAATCCGCTAGATCGGACGCACATAGTGCGCTGCGTCCACAACGTCCGCATAGCTTTGTGTGTGAGTGATGGAACGAAGTCAGACGGACTGCATTTTTGATGTACAGCATTTTGACAGACAAAATGTTTTTCATATTAATTTATTTTCCCTTCTACATCAGGCAAAAAAAACGTCAGTCACAAAAACGGACTGTGTGGCCACTACCTTGTCGTCAGTCAGAAAGTACATCCGTTGTGCACGGACGTACAGTAGGCACAGAATGAGCTCGTCTGACCCTAGCCTTAAAGGTCAAAAGATCTGGCCCTACTGAATTGAGGCAAACACAAAGCAAGGATAAACTAACAATTTGCGTAATACGTAAAATAATAATTGTGTCCACATTATTTTTAATTATTTTGAAGTATTTTATGCCAAGGTATAATAGAGAGTCATGTGGTGTAATGGCTTGGTTCACTCCTCAAAGGGTATTTGTTGGTGGTTTCCTTCCAAGGTCTAAACTTTCCAGTTTGAAAAAGGATGCTGAGAAAAGCAAGATAAAAATGCTCTCACTGAATGTCCATTTAGGTATTATGCAGTAGAAGCTCAGCCACAGGAGTAGTTGGGACAGAGCTCTTCCATTTTTTTTGTCCCTTGACACGGCAAGGAATTGGAGTGTTATAAATTATAGTGGCAGAAAACATTGACACACACCCTATAACTGTAAGAATAATTCCATACATATCATTAGACAGCTCCAAATTTCCTTAGGATGTCTGTTAATGCATCCACCAATAAGTACAGTATAAAAGAAAGTAAGGAGCTAAGAAAATACAAAAAATGCATTCAGGGTTATTCAAAGAGGACGGAAATTCCACCAGAATTTCGGTGCTCTTTCGTTCCCCACACTTCAGGGAGTCAAATTTGCCAACCTGTGGTGAATTCAGCATTCACCGCAGGGACCCCAAAGAACGGGGAAAATCTGAACGCATCTGATAAAATGCCGCAAAAACTGCCGAATCAAATGGAAAAACTGCCAAACACACCCGACGATCTGCCGCAAAACTGTCGAATACATCCGAAAAAAGCCGCGATCCGCCAAACAGAGCACCGACCAGCCGCCAGAAAAAGCTGATACTGTAAGCTGACGAACGAGTAAAGAAAAAAAACAAAACACTGCGGGCCCTATTACAATCTTTGTGCAAAAACGCTCGCGCAGCACGTTAATTTGTGCGCGAAGCATTAAAGGTTAACGCACGTAAATTAACGCTGGTGTTACAATCCGCGAGCATTTTTTCAGGATTAGGGATGAGCCGAACACTCCCCGATTTCGGTTCGAGCCCAAACCCGAACTTCCCATTTGTTCGGGACTGAACCCCCATGCAAGTCAATGGGGCTGAAAATTCAGTTTTTTGGAGTGCCCTCCAAGAGGGCATATATGCTACATATTTGCCATAAAAGGTGTATGGGGGTCTGGGTAGTGCCCTGGGGGACAGGAAACAGGGACAAAAAGTTTTAAAAAAAACGTTTTTAAAGGGACAGTGAGTTTTCCATGAAATAAGGGTTAAAAATAAAAATGAAAAATTCCTTCAAATATCGTGCCTAGGAGGTCCCCATAACCTGCCCGTGAAGTGGCGGATTTCTAGAATGTATAGAAATATGTAAAAACCAAAAAATGACATTTCAAATGACGGTAAATGCTTTTCCTTTAATCTATCCATAAACAACTGCTTGGGGCGGCAGTCTGTATGAAAAGAGGAGACATTTTCGGACACACAGAAAAAGTTTACTGATTTTTTGGCGGTGAAAAGCAGGAGAATGGAAACTTCTAGACCAAAAAGCCGATTTGGAAAGTGAGATAAATGGGAGAATTTTTCTGGTTCGGCTATTTTGACCTAGAATTTTCCATTCTCCAGTCATTCTACTGAGTTTCACCTTTCTCTGAATAACCCTGTCAGGGTTATTCAGAGAGCGGTGAAGAGCAGGAGAATGACTGGAGAATGGAAAATTCTAGGTCAAAATAGCCAAACCAGAAAAATTCTCCCATTTAGGCTAGGGTCAGACTAGCGAATTTTTAACGTGCGTTTAGGCGCACTTAATCACGGCCACACTAGCAGCAAATGACGGGCAATGACGGCCAATATACGAAGTACGTCGCACGAAAGTCCGGCTGCGCAACGCAAGTGGAAAATGAACGCATTTTTTCGAGAAAGCAGAACCGCTAGTACGGTCGTACAGAGTGCGCTGCGTCCACTAGCGGCGTGTGTGCGTGATTTGGAGACGTCAGACCCTGCTCATGTCCGGCCAACATAACGTCCAGACACCCAAAGTTTCCTGGTTTGGATCCGTAAAAAATCACGCACAAAAATGCGCATCGTATGACCGTTTTCGCGCAATCCGTGAAAAAATACAGCAATGCGTTCGGACGCACTTTTTGACGGTCGCTGCGAAAAATGCGTTAGTCTGACCCTAGCCTTATCTCGCTTTCCAAATCGGCTATTTGGTCCAGATTGTTCTCTTTTCCTGCCATTCTCCTGGTTTTCACCTTTCTCTGAACAACCCTGAGAGAGAGGTGAAAGCAAGGAGAACTGGCAAGAGAAGAGAACAATCTAGACCAAATAGCCGATTTGGAAAGTGAGATAAATGGGAGAATTTTTCTGGTTTGGCTATTTTGACCTAGAATTTTCACTTCTCCAGTTATTCTCCTGCTTTTCACCGCTCTCTGAATAACCCTGTGAATGTTTAATCCCGAGGTGAAAAATAACATTGCTTTAGATTTTTTTCAAACACCAGTTAAATGCAGCATATTAGGATGTTTTAGGGAAATTAATTCTCAAATCTCAATCAGAAGCAGACACCACCCCACCCTCAGTATATTGTACAATGTATCAAATTGATTACCAGACTAAAAACACCTGGTGTTATGCCCGTTTGTGAACAGAGGTCATTTAGAGTTGATAATCTTTCCACGTACACATTAGTTTTTAATTCAATATCTAATAAACCGTTGCTTATAATATTCTGCAGTAAAGAGTCTCTTTATTTCTAGATTTTTTAGTATTTTTTTAAGCATTTTCTATACTTTTTCAAAATTTCTTTTTTTTTTTTCGAACCCGAACCGAACACGCCCAAAAAGTTCGAAATTCGCGAACTTTCGAACTGCCAAGGTTCGGGTCGAACTCCGAACCGTCCGAACCCGAACAGCTCATCCCTAATCAGGATGAGTGAAGGAACATAGGAAAATAGCAAAAAATGTGAGTCAGACAAGTGTTAATTCTGTGATTAAGCCTTTGAAGGAAAAGAGAAGAATGAGACGAAAGCAGGAGAGAGAACAATACAAAAGGTGGTAGGAAGAATGAGAATGATAAGTGAAGAAAAGGGAGACAATGAAAAAGAAAATATAGGAAACTCGTTGCCACGAGTTCTGAGAAGGGTAGAAAGGTGATTTTGCAGTACAGTACGCTTGCAAAGGGTTCGCGCAGGTCCACCCACGTTAGACGAATGCGCACGTTTGTTGCGCTGACCCTGTAATACGACTTTCAGTGCAAAGGGGTATGTCCCTCGCGTTAATGCGTTTTTGTGCACGAGTTAACATTTGCGTGAAGAATGTAATAGAGCACTGCAACTTTTAAAAGCTGCAACGTATTTCGTTGGCAATTTGCTAATATTTGGCAAACTGCCTGCTTTTTGAATAGCTGAATGGCTCTGAAATTGCACCGTACGGGGAAATTCACCTTCGGTGCAATTTCTGATCCAGTTCTGCTCTTTTTGAATAACCCCTATAGTGTAAATCAGGCAAATAAATAGACAGAAAGGCCCTAGATTCACACTCACAAGACAAAACAATGCAAGCTAGTGTAGCGCTGTGGTAAAATCTTGCTGTGGCAGTACCTATTTTTGGCCACAAGATGGAGACTATCGCGATCAGAGATACTGGATATTGGGACTACAATGCCCGGCATGCTTTGCAAGAAGACAGGAAGTGGGTGGGGACTGGAGACTTACATCCTCTGCCTCGTGGAGAAAGTCGAGAGCGCGCCAGGGAAGGGGAGAGAGCAGACGCATCGAAGAGATCACGAGAGGGCCTAGGCCAGAGACCAACAGAGACCAAGAGAGACCAAGAGAGACCTGTTAGTCCAGAGAGGATCACCCAAGCTGAGGAGAAGAAGACCCGCCGGGATCCAGGCATTGCTGTAGACCGGAGGAATCGAATGGAGAGCAGGCGGTGAGCTAGAAAAGCTGTGTGGAGTCAGACAACGGATCGGGCCGCTAGTATCCCCAGTCAAAATCGGGTGGAGAGACGTCCTGGGTCAGTGGAGCCTAAAGAAATCGTCGGATGGGTGAGAGGCCTCCAAGGCTGTTTTATGAACAAGGACGCTCTGCTGTTTTTTCTTTTAAGTTCACAGGGCCCCAACTGACTAGTCGAAGACTTTCCTTTAATAAATTCACTGGCCAGTTGAACAGTACCCGGGTACCACACACACACAGATACGCTTCTTACATTCTGGAATTTAACTTGTACAGGACTCATTTCCTTTTACGAATCGGAACGGGGGTTAAAAGACAAAGATACGTTCCGAATACATTTTTCTCTTTTTCCGCTGCGCGTTTGCCGTAATACGAAAGGATTGTATGTTTGGGGTTTTCGCTACGGGTCCCTTTTTTTTGAACTATCGGGAAATTGCATTGCTTTTATGTTCGGTTGCGAATATTTTATTTTCCGAAATACGAAGCCTCGTGTTTCGTTTCTTTTCCGCTACGCGTTTTACCGGGATACGAAAATACTGTAATAATACTTGTGAATACCGTGTTTCAACATCTGCTCAAATATTTTAGTAAACTATATAAATATAAAAACTCACAACTGTGTTGGAGTATATTTATTCCCTAGTGTGGGGAGACTGACCCGTGGTTCATTTCAGCGGCTCCTCCGGGAGTGAGCGCTACACGTGGGGGCTCGTTTCCGGGATCCAGTCTCTGGAAAAACCGCATCTAAAGGGTTAAATATGGATCCAGACACTGTTGCCGAGTGGTGTGGGGAGCACAGTAGCCAGTCAGAATGTTGTATAGTTATGGATATTCCAGCAGACACTTGGGCTGAAGATCAGATTCGCCAGGCCATGGCCACGCTAGCACCGGATCATCGGGGGTTAATACTGGACATTGAAAAAAAACCAGATACTTCTCACATGTATGTTCTTCTCGAATGGAGAAAGGGTGTTCCGCCATGTTTTCAGGGCACGAGCGTGAAACTGGCCGAAGAGGTGGAAGTCCAACTAATTAAGCCAAGTACGCCACGTGGTGAATCCGCAAGTGTTTCCGCGCCTAGTCCGTTGGCCATGATAGGGCCTGAATTTATCGTGGCTATTGGAGATCTACTGGCTAAATGTCAGAAAACAAGCCCTCCTCACACTAACTTCGGTTATCGACGGTTAAGAAATTTTACAGGAAACGTACCAACTCCGGTGGGAGAAGAAACCTTTGAAGAATGGGTGGAACAGGCGATACAGGCTCTGGATGAGTGGGATGTCCCTGAGGCCCAGAAAAAGCAAAGGATCACCGAGAGCTTAAAGGGACCTGCGTCAGAAGCGGTGAGAAACCTAAAACTGAGTAGAAAAGATTGTACTGCTTTGGATTATTTAAACGTTCTTGAAGAAGTTTTTGGGCGAACTGAAAAGGCGGCCGAATTGGTATATCAGTACGAACACACCTATCAGAGAAGAGGTGAAAGGATGACCGAGTACATGAGGCGCCTGGATAAGATTCTACACCAGATACTCCTGAAGAAAGGGGCCGAACCGGCCGAAGTAGATAAGATCCGAATAAAACAGATCCTGAGGGGCTCTCAACCTCTAGATCCAGTGATGATGCAGCTGAGAAGCAGAGCAGGTAACCAAGAGTTAAAGTACCTGGAACTGATCCGAGTTGTACGAGAGGAAGAGGCTTTACTAGAAGAGAAATCTTTCAGGCGGGGGGAAAGGGCTTATGCACAACCTGTGAGACATAACGACGGTCTGCAGCCTGAAAGCGACTCTCTAGATACCTATGGATCTGATGAGGACGAACAAGAACACCTAGTTGTTTTTAAATCTACAGAGAGGGCTGCTAAAGAATCGAACCTCCCTGAACGGGGTGAATTGTCCAAAACCGTCAAGGAAGTTCAGGAAGCTCAAGTTGAATTGCAACAAGCGCACGCGGAACTGTGTCGGGTATTGATGAAGGTGACAGAGATGCAGGCAGAAATGCAGAAATTCCTCACAGGTATGCAGACGACGGGAGCTGCTGTGGCGTCTGGTCCAAACTCTTTAACCAAATCTCAACAAGCAACTACGTCTCCGCTCTCTAAGAAGAGATGTTTTGGGTGTGGAGAAATGGGCCATTTCCGCGCACAGTGCAAAGGCCGAAAGCCTGAGAAGGATAGAGTCAAGGGACTGTTGGAAGCCCTGGAGGGACTGTTATCTACCTCACCGGCGGGAAACGCCAGAGGGCACCAGTGAAGGAGCAACCTGAGTGCCCGAGGGTTGAACCCCGCTCCAGAAATCAAGCAAAGGCTAAGAGGGCGAAAAGGCCCAAAGCCGAGCCGACTGTAGAGCCTGCCAGGACTGAAAGAGTCACTCCCTTAGCATCCGGGTCTACGTCATGGGGAAGCAATGCACACCCAAAACCTGCACGGGCCAAGAAAAAGGCCAGGTACAACAAACTGGGTCTAAGTGTCCGGATACCGCCACCAAGTTTCCCGACCAACTGATAGGTCCTTCTCCTATTGTGCCAATCCAAGTGGAAGGAGTCTACACCAAAGCCCTGTTGGATTCAGGGGCTCAAGTGACATTGATCTACAGAGACTTCTACGAGAAACACTTAAAGCACATTCCTCTGCAAGAATTGAAGGATTTGGAAATATGGGGTATCGGCACTGAGAAACTCCCTTATGACGGGTACCTGCAAGTGAAGTTGGAGATCGGATCTGAAGTCATCGGGCAGTCTGGGGGTTGTGATGCATTGGTTATTGTGTGTCCTCGACCCTCGGGTGCGAACAGAAGCTCCCTGATAGTGGGGACGAATACTGACCTAGTGCGGCGTCTCCTGACGCCTATCGTGTTGGAAGAAGGTTCAACTCAAGGAGTACACCCAATGTTACGTCCGGTCTATCAGAGGATGGTCGAAGAACGAAAGGCACCTGCCGAGGTGGGAAGACTGTGGAGACTGGGTGGAACAGAGAAGGTTCTGCAAGCAGGAGAAGTAGCGAGTTTCCGGGCTTCAGTCAAGTTGAATGGATCGCAACCAGGCCCCTATGTGGTGCTGGGAACCGATTTTGATCATGGGAGTGAAACCGGAGTCGAAGTAATTCCTGAAATAATCTCCACCAAAGCTCTGAAGAGAACACGAGGAAGAGTCTCGGTCAGTGTGTGCAACGTGACGGATTTTCCAGTAGTCCTTAAAGCACGAATGCCTATTGGGCAAGTAGAGTCTGCTACACCCCTCTCTACCGATTCAGGAGGGGAGAGGGTAAAGAGATTCCAGATGAAAGATTCTACCCCAAGGATGCTCCTATTTCACCTGAATGGAAGAAACGTCTTCAGTCTCAAGTTCTAAAGTGGAAGGAATTGTTTTCAAAAGATGAGTTCGATGTGGGCCTAGCTAAGAGTACTGAACACCGCATTCGATTACAAGAAGACAAGCCGTTTCGCGAAAGATCAAGGCGAGTTCCGCTAGGAGACTTAGATGATCTGCGAGAGCAGCTGAACGAGTTACAGAGAACCAAGGTGATTCAAGAGTCCAGGAGCCCGTATACATCTCCTATAGTGTTGGTCCGGAAGAAAAATGGTTCTGTCTGCTTATGCATAGACTATCGCACATTGAACCGGAGAACCATCCCCAATCAGTATGCCACTCCTCGGATTGAA
This sequence comes from Leptobrachium leishanense, assembly GCA_009667805.1. NCBI lineage: Eukaryota > Metazoa > Chordata > Amphibia > Anura > Megophryidae > Leptobrachium > Leptobrachium leishanense. The sequence goes on along the minus strand of CM019069.1, from coordinate 102,371,235 downwards.
GATGCCCTACAGTGTTTGTCTGGAGCAAAGTGGTTTAGTGTACTAGACCTGCGAAGTGGGTATCACCAGATACCAATGCATCCTGAAGACAAGGAGAAAACTGCGTTCATCTGTCCACTGGGGTTCTTTGAATTCAACAGGATGCCTCAAGGCCTTACGGGGGCTCCAGCCACGTTCCAACAGTTGATGGAGAAGACAGTCGGGGATATGAATCTAATCGAAGTATTAGTGTACCTGGATGACATAATTGTGTTTGGGAAGACTCTGGAAGAACATGAGCAACGTTTGGAGAAGGTCTTGAAGAGGCTCCATGAAGAGGGGCTGAAACTGTCTCTGGAGAAATGCCAATTCTGCCTACCATCTGTTACGTATCTGGACATGTGGTCTCAGCGGAAGGTGTTTCAACAGACCCTCGGAAGTTGGAGGCCGTAGCTTCTTGGCCTAGACCCCGAAACGTCACTGAGCTTAGATCTTTCTTGGGATTCTGTTCATACTATCGAAGATTTGTGGGAGGATTCGCGAAAATAGCCCAACCACTGAACAAACTCCTGCAGAAGGAAACCACAGAAGAAGGCTGCAAGGTCTCTGACAAAAACCCGTCAGCTCCGGGCCAAGGAAAGCTCGAGAGTCTATACAAGGTGAATGGACCAGTCAATGTGAAGGAGCTTTCGTAAAGCTGAAAGAGAGCCTAACCGAGCTCCTGTTTTGGCCTATGCGGACCCTCACAAGCCGTATGAACTACATGTGGATGCCAGCCGAGAAGGTCTGGGAGGAGTCCTATATCAGGAGTATGGTGGATTGCTGAGGCCTGTGGCGTACGTGAGCCGGAGCCTTACGCCTTCAGAGAAGAACTATCCTACTCACAAGCTGGAGTTCCTAGCCTTGAAGTGGGCAGTGGTGGACAAGTTGAAAGACTATCTGTATGGAGCTGAGTTCGTGATCAAGATGGATAATAATCCTCTTACCTACATCCTCACTACCGCAAAACTGGACGCAACGGGACATCGGTGGTTGGCCGCTCTGTCAGGGTTTCGGTTCAGCCTGAAGTATCGCCCTGGGGTGAATAATCGAGATGCTGATGCGTTATCGAGAAGACCCTACACTACAGAATGGACTCAGTTGACTCCAGACGGGGTGCAAGCTTTGTGCCAAGGAACAGAGCGCCGGGTCAAAGGAGGGATTGAAGCAGAGGCCATAGGAGTTATGGCTGCGGCTGTTCCTGAGTTCTACTGTAACCCTACGCAGTTAAGGGATGAAAGTTTACCTACCTTTTCGAGACAGGACCTGAAAGCGGATCAGGCCAGAGACCCTTTAATTGCCTTGACCATAAAGGCCCTGTCTGCAAACCAGCGAGAGATTTTGTTAACCAACTCCCCGAGTGGAGCCAGATTGGTCTACAAAGAGTGGGAGCGGTTAAAGATGTTGGATGGGGTGGTCTACCGAAAAGGCCCCTCAACCAACTCTGAAGAGATTCAACAGTTATTCCTCCCTACTAAACATAGGGAGAGTGTGCTGCGATCACTACATGATGAGCATGGACATTTGGGTGCAGAGAGAACTTTTAAGCTGGTGCGAGATAGGTTCTATTGGCCTTGTATGAGGGCTGAAGTAGAAAGCTATTGTCATTCCTGTCTGAGGTGTATTCAGAGAAAGACTCTACCGACCCAAACTGCTCCAATGAGCCATCTGCAGAGCCAGGGACCCATGGATTTGGTGTGCATTGACTTCTTGTGCTTAGAGCCGGATGCTAGTGGGCAAGGGAACATTCTAATAGTGACTGATCATTTCACTCGTTACGCCCAAGCTTTTTCCACGAAAGATCAACGCGCTCCGACTGTAGCCAAGGTGTTGATGGAAAAGTTCTTTGTTCACTACGGACTGCCAAGGAGGATACACTCTGATCAGGGTAGAGACTTGAAAGCAGACTGGTGGGGCAGTTGTTAGAGCTGTTGGGAATCCAAAAGACCCGAACCACACCATATCACCCTCAAGGTGATGCTCAGCCTGAAAGGTTTAATCGCACACTGCTAAACATGCTGGGGACCTTGTCGAATGTGGAGAAGCAGAGTTGGAGTCGTCACATAGCTACTCTGGTGCATGCATATAACAGTACGGAGAGCGATGCAACTGGATATTCACCGTACCGTCTTATGTTCGGAAGAGAGGCTCGACTGCCGGTTGATTTGGCATTTGGGTTATCTCTAGACCAGACGTCAGTAGCTTCCCATAGAAACTACGTGGATAGACTTCAGAAAAATTTGGCTTCTGCATTTGAACAGGCCCGGTTGACCTCGGGAAACAGGGAGCAAAGAAACAAAAGGAACTATGACTTGAAGGTCCGGATACAAGATCTACAACCCGGTGATAGGGTCCTATTGAAGAACTTGGGTGTTGCTGCAAGACACAAGTTGGCGGATAGGTGGAGTTCCCAGGTTTACATTGTCTGCAAACAGCTACCAGGTCTACCAGTGTATCAGATTCGCCCGGATGGAAAGGCTGGGCCTCTCAAGAACTGGCACCGGAATCATTTGTTACCTTTGAGGAGGCTGTGAGAATGCCAGTTGGGGATGAACCGCCTCTGCCAATCCGCCTGTTCCATGTTTGCCTCCTGTTACCCGGTCTCAACAGACTCGGGTTGTCGAAGAGAGCGAAAGGGACAGTGAGGAAGAAAGTTTCTGTCTGGACTGGATACGTTCACCGGAGCCTGAAGAGATTACCTCAGTTCCTGAACGATGGGAGAGTAATTTGAGGCCTGAAGCTCCTGAATTCTTGTTGGAAGTCCCTGAGACTGTTGATATCCCTGAGCCTCTTGAATTTCAGTTGGAAGTCCCTGAGGATGTGGGGATCTCGGTAGTTCCGGAAGCTTACTCAGGTGATTATAGTTCTATGCCTTCACTGGAGGGATCATACTCTGAAGAAACGTCTGCTCCAGTGATAGAGAGAAGAATTGAGCCAACGCCTATAGTACTTCCACCTGAAGAGGAACTGATTGAGCCAGAACCAAAACGCTCTGTTCGACCGCCCCAACGACTCACCTATGACTCACCAGGACATAGCACTGAAGAGGCCATCACCACGGTGCGGAGGTTGCCCGAAGTGTCTGCTATGCTAGCTGAGGTAGCCCAAAATATGAGTCAACTTGAGGAAGTGTTCCTAACCCACTGCCTGTATTCTGCTGAACCTGTACACGTTGTGTAAATTGTATTTAAATATTGTGGAAATGTAATGTAACTGTTGTACCTCCTTGGAGAGACCCAAGAGTTTTAGGAGGGGGAGAGTGTAGCGCTGTGGTAAAATCTTGCTGTGGCAGTACCTATTTTTGGCCACAAGATGGAGACTATCGCGATCAGAGATACTGGATATTGGGACTACAATGCCCGGCATGCTTTGCAAGAAGACAGGAAGTGGGTGGGGACTGGAGACTTACATCCTCTGCCTCGTGGAGAAAGTCGAGAGCGCGCCAGGGAAGGGGAGAGAGCAGACGCATCGAAGAGATCACGAGAGGGCCTAGGCCAGAGACCAACAGAGACCAAGAGAGACCAAGAGAGACCTGTTAGTCCAGAGAGGATCACCCAAGCTGAGGAGAAGAAGACCCGCCGGGATCCAGGCATTGCTGCAGACCGGAGGAATCGAACGGAGAGCAGGCGGTGAGCTAGAAAAGCTGTGTGGAGTCAGACAACGGATCGGGCCGCTAGTATCCCCAGTCAAAATCGGGTGGAGAGACGTCCTGGGTCAGCGGAGCCTAAAGAAATCGTCGGATGGGTGAGAGGCCTCCAAGGCTGTTTTATGATTAAAGGACGCTCTGCTGTTTTCTCTTTAAAGTCCACAGGGCCCCAACTGACTAGTCGAAGACCTTCCTTTAATAAACTCACTGGCCAGTTGAACAGTACCCGGGTACCACACACACACAGATACACTTTTCGCATTCTGGGACTTAACCTGTGCAGGACTCATTTCCTTTTGCGAATCGGAACGGGGGTTAAAGACAAAGATGCGTTCCGAATACATTTTTCTCTTTTTCCGCTGCGCGTTTGCCGTAATACGAAGGGATTGTATGTTTGGGGTTTTGCTACGTGTCCCTTTTTTCTGAACTATCGGGAAATTGCATTGCTTTTATGTTCGGTTGCGAATATTTTATTTTCCGAAATACGAAGCCTCGTGTTTCGTTTCTTTTCCGCTACGCGTTTTACTGGGATACGAAAATACTGTAATAATACTTGTGAATACCGTGTCTCAACATCTGCTCAAATATTTTAGTAAACTATATAAATATAAAAACTCACAACTGTGTTGGAGTATATTTATTCCCTAGTGCGGGGAGACTGACCCGTGGTTCATTTCAGCGGCTCCTCCGGGAGTGAGCGCTACACTAGCATAATATAATGTATACTTTTGCTTATCTTGAAGATTCTCCTCAGAGTACCACAGACAGAAGCCATGATGCTGATTACACTGGAGCAGCCAAGGAACTAGAATAATATCCATCAAGAATAAGCACTAAAAGGCAATTTTATTGTAGCAAATAACGTACATTAAACAATTGATGGGGAGGGGTCTGGCCGGGAGAGAAGATGGCCAACTTGAACTGGACACTCCATGCGCACTCTTCTCCTAATCTGCCTCCACAGCGAACTGGTAACCCAGAGCAGAACCACTAGGCCAGGAGGAAACCCTGTCATGTCCAAAAAAGTTTGTCCACACCCCAGGGCAATTGGATATCACCAGGTGTTTTCACCACTACGAGCAGACATGCCAAGATGGCACTGCTCCCTTGAGACCCCACAGATGCAAATGAACCCTGCGTCTGCTGAGACATGCAGGACCTTCACCAGCTCCTCCTGATAGTCAAGGATGACCTTCAATTGTACCTCTGAGATGGCATTGAAGGCCTGAGGACTGACTGGGTGGCGTGGGAGCATGCAGTGTGGCCCTGAAGCAGAGAGCGGATGAGGCACAGGCAGCAAGGGTTATGACGCTGGCCAAAGTTACAGCCAGGGCCGGTGTTAGACTATTTTGCGCCCTAGGCAAAACCAGCTACATGCGCCCCCCCAAAAAAAATGAAAGCAACACAAATGAAAACGCTTCCTGATCGACGCCCAGGGGAATGGCGGCTGGGTTCTAGTTTTCACCTCACCTATTAAGGCCAATGCGAGTCGTGCGGTGAACCAGCATTCACACCGGCCCACTGAGCCATCGGCCCACCAGGAATGTCGCTGTAGTCCCTATGGCCAGTACATACCTGCATACAACTGGCCATGGGAGAAACAGTCACTCGTCAGGTGAACACCAGCCACTTTCAAAAGTCTGTCCCTGTGCCTTATTGATGGTGATAGCGTAGCACACATTAACCGGAAATTGTAGACATTTGAACTCAAAGTGGTAGTCAGACGGGATCTGATGGATTAGAAATCCCTCTTTGCAGACATATAGATTTATAGGTTAAATTGGTAATTGTATTTTAACACATAACTCTAGTTCAAAGAACCCCACCCTTAGCTTGTTTGTTCTGGAAAGTCCCATGATGTATAGAAACCGTATTCCTTTATCTAACCCTTGTGACTTCTTTGAGATAACATGTATAACCGCGTCTTTCTGCAGTAAATTCTGTCCAATGATATTCTTACATGCAATTTGTTTCCTCTTTTTAAACGAGATAAATAACGCTGTAAACCCTACGAGAATTAGAGAAGTTTTAACCTACACATGTGTCTGTGTCTTATTTCGGGCTAACACTTACTCTCCCAGCGCTGAAGAAGACTCAAGCCAGGGTACCGATTACAGCCAGACTGTGAAGAGACTTATTTCCTAACAATTTGGAGGCCCCAGCGAGATCGACCAGTCATCCCCTTTCGTGGTGGGTAAGGCATTTTGTTCCCTGTCCGCCTCGAAACGGGGCTCTGACCCAAGGTCGATCAGGTATCACTTGGGAATAAGCCCCATATCTGGGATACATAAAGGGGAGAGTGTCAGGGACACCAAAGGGTCATCCTGACTTGACTCTTATATATATATATATATATGTAAATATAAGCTAAAGTATAAGAATATCTGTTTGTGTGGGACAAGTGTCCGGAAGGTGAGCCGGACCAGGACCACGTGAAGTGTATGCGAGGAGGGTGTTTTTCTCTTATACTATACCTACACCTTTCTCTTCATCTATCCTTTGGTTGCGCAATAAAAGACTTGGTCCGTCTTTTCCGCAAAGTAGTCTCAGAAGACCATCCATGTTTTGGGAAGACGCACGGTTAACGCCGTGGCAGTCGAGCACTGTGGATTTCCTCTTTTCTAACTCACAGTCCAATCTCCTTTCCTGTCTCTAACTGTAATGCCCCGAGACGCCAGCGCCGCAGGAAACCTAAAAGCAAGCCAGTTTCCTGTAAGGAGACTGGTAATTCCTCTACAACCAGGCTGATCCAGCAACCAGGTGCTGGCTAATGCACCCTTATTCCCCTCTACAAAAAGGAACCACTCCCAAGGTGCAATGCTTCTGCATTACCTTGGTAAACACCAAGCTGACAGGGAGCTACCTCCTGTTCCTGCCTAAGAACATTAATCTATTTTGTTTCCTCCAGCATTTCTTGCCCGCTGTGCCAACATTCCACAGATTCCTCGGAGCCTGCTGCCCTGCACCTCGCAGAATCTTCAGCCTGCTGCCGAATCCTCCACCGCTGCCCTGCACCTCGCAGAACCCTCATTCCGTTGCTCTCTGTTCCTGCATTCCTCGGAGCCTGCTGCCCTGCACCTTGCAGAATCTTCAGCCGCTGCCGAATCCTCAACCGCTGTCCTGCACCTCGCAGAACCCTCATTCCGTTGCCCTCTGTTCCTGCATTCCTCGGAGCCTGCTGCCCTGCACCTCGCAGAATCTTCAGCCTGCTGCCGTATCCTCGACCTGCTGCCCTGCACCTCGTAGAATCCTCTTCCCGTTGTCCTCTGTACCTGCATTCCTCGGAGTCTGCTGCCCTGCATCTCGCAGAACACTCAGCCCGTTACCTTGCATTCCCAGGAACACCTACAGACCCAAGACCCTTTGCCTACCAAGACTCTTCTGCCTTTTGTTTTCTATTTTTCTCTAACGATCTCCTTAGCCTTCATTCTCATATTGTCTCCTTTCTATAGTTTAGAGTAGCTTAGTACTATCCTTCTGTTTACTCTTTTCTCATCTTGCTTTCAGTTAATTACACATATATATATTCAGTGTCTTCCCTTCCTCCTCTTATCCAGCTCCTTCATATATATTTGTTTATTGCCTTTATGTTACTCCAAATAAACCCTCTCTTGTATATGTTTATCTGAATCTTTGTTTCCCTTATTGCATATTGGGCTCAATCCTACCACCCCAGAACCAGCACCTGACACTAACACCCAAATCGGTCACTTGTGTATAATGGGAGGACAAAACAGCAGGGAAGATCCCCCAAAACCCAATGTTGAGGAATCCTGCAAGGATTATGTAGCGAGAGTATCAGGGACAGATTATTATTTGATTAATCCCTGGGTGGACAATCTGTCAGGATGGACCGAAACAGTAGGAAGTTGTGACCCGTTCCCTAGAAACGGAGACAATAGTCCTTTTCACATGGATTTGATAAAGGGATTATGTCTAGGGGACAAGGAGGCTTGGCCATACTACGGCCCTGACCCCCAATGGGATCCTAAATATATGAGATTAGGAGGAGAACAATATCTAGAATACGCCCCCTATTGGTTCCCGCGACCAAAGGGATCGACTAAACGGAAGAAAGATAAGATCAGGAAAGCAACCGGAGGTACATTCTCCAAATGGAAAAAGGTGCTACCGGTAATGCTGGCCGAGATAAGAATGACACCCAACAAAACCACGGGTTACTCACCTTTTGAGATTCTAATGGGGCGCCCATTCCCAACTCCCTGGACACGACGGCCACTGGCCTTAGAAGACGGGGATATAGACCAAGTTAGGGACAGCTATGTGAGGCAGCTCATTGAAACCCTCGATGCAATCGCGGAAAATGTTGCTTGTAAGTCTCCCTCTCTCCCACAGGAACCAACACATCCCTTCCGTCCAGGTGATATTGTCCTCGTAAAGAAGCTGCCAAAGGGAAAGAGACCCGAGGAGTTCACGTTTGGACCACAAACCACAGTAGTGGCAGTCACCCAGACAGCCATCCTCACCGAGGAAACCCCAGCGTGGATTCACGCTTCTCGGGTTAAGCGAGTTCCAGTTCAAAGGGTACTAACAGGGGCAGACAGCCCTGACCCACCGGACGCAGGAGAAACAGCGGCAGAGGTACTAACGGGGGCAGACAGCCCTGACCTCCATCAACCGGAGGTACTAACGGGGGCAGACAGCCCTGACCTCCATCAACCTGAGGTACTAACGGGGGCAGACAGCCCTGACCTCCATCAAAACAGGGACGACTTTGCACTCTAATACAATGCAAGAAAAGACCCCGCCCAACCCCACCATCACCTGAAACTTCACAACCCCTGTTGCCCCGCTGCCCCAGACCTACGTGGTCTCCTGCCCAGACCCTCTTGATTATTTTAATACTAGGTCCCGGGAAGGCACGTACTTAAGTAGCCATTACTCAGGATAACGGACTCACTACCTTGTGGTATAATTCCTCTAGCACCCATGTGGCAACCTATACTTTTTGTCTATGTGAAGTGTACAAGTGTGATTTCGGTTATTACTGGCACCGGACCCTATACAGTCAGTCCCAATCGCAGGCTTATATTTGGGTCCACGATAGCTATTGGGGCACTGGGTGCAGATATTGGGGGTCTGTAGGTTGGAATGTTGGTAGTGACTGGGCCTACAAACTGACCAGTGCCCTGGCCCGTAAGGATAGCAATGGTAAATCCCTCCTCACAAGAATGACTATACTCTCCACTAACGACTGCACAACAACTGACAGTAAGACCAATAAAAAGGGCTTGACTATGAAGATAACCCTTAATATAGAAAACCCTTCCCAGGGAGACAATGGCACATACTCGTTGGGTCTGTATGGAAAATGTTGTGCTCGACCACGACAGACCTCTTTTCATCTTAAGGATATGACCCTAAGCACGCCACCCGGTCTCCAGCACAGACCAGTAAACCCCTTGCTCCCGCAGTCCTTTAAGGTCAACGATAACCTCCGAGCTATGGCCAATCCAGCCTATGAAGACAGTTTAGCTATGGAGACTGGTTTCTCGGATGCAAACCTGTGGTTAGAATGGATGCGCTTCACGGCTATAGATAATAACAAGACCAACTGTTATGTTTGCGGTGCAGCCAGGCCGCACTTAGGGACAGTCCCCCTTGCTATTCCGTCCCTAGTTGAAGACTGCTTCCTGAGTCTTTACATTAACAACACCACCAACCACAGTTTGTGCGAGAATTGGAAAATGAAGTATCCTGTACTTAATAAGATCACGCAACCAGGAGAAGGGATTCATATGTACCCCGGCAATTACACTTGTTACAACTCTTCCCTCGATGGAAAGGATCTAGGTATCTTAGGGCCCAGATATTGCTCGCATTATAGTTCCATCGCCCCTGGGAAATTACAAAACCAAACCTTAATGATAGGAGATATTTACTGTATCTGCGGCGATGGTAAGATAAGGGCAAGGCTGCCCATGGCCTGGAAGGGTGAATGTGCCCTGGCCAAAGCTATCATGGGGCTGCACATAGGCGTGCGAATGGGGTGTGCCGGGTGTGCCTAGGCACACCCTAATCCCACCCGCGGCACACTCTGGGTCCCGGCTGGCCGCATCCCACGGATAGCCGCCGGGACCCTTTGCCTCTGCAAGCCTGTACTTCCCTGGTGGTCCGGTGGCTGTGGGCTCTGCAATGCGATCAGAACGCAGAGCACGTCCCACACAGGACCCGTGCGCTAGCGATCCTCTGACCTATGTCAGAGAGCGCCGGCAGTCAGGTGAAAGGTCATCAGAAGATCGCCGGTGCACGGGTCCAGTGTGGGATGTGCTCTGCGTTCTGATCGCATTGCAGAGCCCACAGCCACCGGACCACCAGGGAAGTACAGGCTGGATGAAGCGGTCCCCTCCTCTGCCAACGGACATATTTATCCCCCTCCCTGCAAGAAAAAAGGTAAGCAGGAGAGGAGTCAACTTTTATATACAGTATTTTTAAATATTAAAATTTTATTTGATGCAGTGGATTCTGTGATATGCTTATATGCACCGCACATTACTGGGAGTTTCATGGCAGTGGATTCTGTGATACGCTTATATGCACCGCACATTACTGGGAGTTTCATGGCAGTGGTTTCTGTGATACGCTTATATGCACCACACATTACTGGGAGTTTCATGGCAGTGGATTCTGTGATACGCTTATATGCACCGCACATTACTGGGAGTTTCATGGCAGTGGATTCTGTGATAAGCTTATATGCACCGCACATTACTGGGAGTTTCATGGCAGTGGATTCTGTAATGTGCGGTGCATATAAGCACATCACAGAATCCACTGCCATGAAACTCTCTTTACACTCCACAATGTTAAGTTAGGTGTCATTGGAGAGGTCAGAGCCCGGCCTTTCTAATGAGACCAAACACGATCATGTAGAAAAAATACAAAATTTCCTCATTGCCTGCTTTTAACATCTAAAGCAATGTTATTTCTCACCTCGGGATTAAACATTCACAGGGTTATTCAGAGAGCGGTGAAAAGCAGGAGAATAACTGGAGAAGTGAAAATTCTAGGTCAAAATAGCCAAACCAGAAAAATTCTCCCATTTATATCACTTTCCAAATCGGCTATTTGGTCTAGATTGTTCTCTTCTCCTGCCAGTTCTCCTGGCTTTCACCTCTCTTTAAGGGTTGTTCAGAGAAAGGTGAAAACCAGGAGAATGGCAGGAAAAGAGAACAATCTGGACCAAATAGCCGATTTGGAAAGTGAGATAAATGGGAGAATTTTTCTTGTTTGGCTATTTTGACCTAGATTTTTCACTTCTCCAGTCATTCTCCTGAGTTTCACCTCTCTCTGAATAACCCTGATAGTCATAAAACACAATCGGCCACAATACTCAGCCACTAATTGGGTTAGTCGAGATTCGCAGGCGAATTGCCTGCACATACGGTGCCTGTTCGAGGGCAGTGAAATCCCCATAAAAAAGCACTGCTTCGGCTATTCAGAGAACACAAAACAGCAGTGAAAGGTTCCCGAAATGCCCTGCTGTTCGGTGGTTTAATTCGGCAAGTTTATTCAGGCGAATCCCATAGGCTTCAATGTTAAAAATATTCCTGTTTTAATTCAATATCTAATAAACCATTCATTATAAAATTCTGCAGTAAAGAGTCTCTTTATTTATAGATTTCTTTTAGGATATTTTAAGCATTTTCCTGTTTTTTTTTTTTTACTTATTTTTTCAGTAACAGCCCTTTTGATTATCATTCCCTGGACCTCATATGTAAATTTCAGACATTTTCGTTCAGTAGTTTCTTTGCAAACAGCGTTTCACTTTCAAACATTCAAGCAAACTGTTTTGCTAATTTATTCACTCCATTCGTCTGCGGTGTCTACTTTTTCCGGCGGCTTCGCTGCGTGTGATCGTCTCCTGCTCGGCTTTTTCCAACGGGTTAATCTAGATGTTTTTGCTTGTTTTCGGCGTGCATTCTCCGGGTTTTGCGGTTAGTTTTCTGCGGGTTTGCGGCGACCTTTCCCTGCAATTCGGGGACCCTGTGGTGCTTGCTGAATACACCGCAGGGTCGCCGAACTGGGATTCGTCAAAACCAACCGAATTGAAGAGAACGAAAAGTCACCGAACGTGCGGTGGCTTTTCAATTCTCTTTGAATTACCCTGATTGTATTGATATATTTGGGCTGAATGTGTGAGTGTGTGTGCGTGTGTGTAAATAACAATTTTTTTTTCAAGTGTTTTTGGGTGCACACCCTAATGCAATAGGCTGCGCACGCCTATGGAGCTGCATATTGTATCAGATACAGACACCGAACCCCCCAGTCGCATAGCCGCAGGAAAAGAGCTACAAAGGAAGTTGCTGGGAGTCTAGACCCCCATGTATATATAGACGCGATCGGTGTGCCAAGAGGGGTCCCAGACGAGTTCAAGGCTAGGGACCAAGTTAAAGCTGGCTTTGAATCCTTCCTATTGCCACTGGTGACCATCAACAAAAATGTAGACTGGATCAATTATCTATATTATAATCAACAACGATTTGTTAATTATACCCGAGAAGCGCTCCAGGGCCTGGCTGAACAACTACAGGCTACATCCATTATGACATTCCAGAATAGGATGGCCCTAGACATGATCCTGGCAGAAAAGGGAGGTGTATGTAAAATGATAGAAGGAAAAGGTACCTGCTGTACCTTTATCCCTAATAACGTGGGTCCTAACGGTAAGGTTACCATAGCCATAAAAAAACTAACAGAACTCTCGGAAGAAATGAAACGCAATTCGGGTATAGATAATCCCTGGGACCAATATTTTGGCTGGTTTAAGGGTTGGAAACAAGCTCTCACCCAATTAGTTATAATCCTAGCCTTAGTATTGGTATGTATTGCCATTGTCGGATACGGTCTCATCCCATGTGTCAAGAAGCTACTGAACAGGGGAAACCCCGCAAATATGATGTACCTGGGATTGTCTTCCCCACCCAGTGACACCCCCGAGGCGTATCAACAGTACCTCAAACAGTATAAGAGAAGACAATACCAGAACTATGTTATTTAGAATCAACCCCTTCTTTTCCTTTTTCTGTTACCTAAAAGCCCCCCTTGTGGCCTATAGACAAGACCCTGTGACGTTGTTAACCGTTCTCCACAGGGAGAATCCCCTCGTCTATATTAGCCTTTCTTTACCTGCGGGAGATTAGCCAACGGCCTCTCCTAACCCCGTTTTATACTATATCCCAAAGTTTGTAGCCAATGATGCCGTGTGTCTGATAGAGGATCATACATATATATATATGGTAGGCATTATCACCCATCATCCACAGACACCCACATCTCAACTGATCCCCTGCATACTTTTGCTGGTAGGCATTATCACCCATCATCCACAGACACCCACATCTCAACTGATCCCCTGCATACTTTTGCTGGTAGGCATTATCACCCATCATCCACAGACACCCACATCTCAACTGATCCCCTGCATACTTTTGCTGGTAGGCATTATCACCCATCATCCACAGACACCCACATCTCAACTGATCCCCTGCATACTTTTGCTGGTAGGCATTATCACCCATCATCCACAGACACCCACATCTCAACTGATCCCCTGCATACTTTTGCTGGTAGGCATTATCACCCATCATCCACAGACACCCACATCTCAACTGATCCCCTGCATACTTTTGCTGGTAGGCATTATCACCCATCATCCACAGACACCCACATCTCAACTGATCCCCTGCATACTTTTGCTGGTAGGCATTATCACCCATCATCCACAGACACCCACATCTCAACTGATCCCCTGCATACTTTTGCTGGTAGGCATTATCACCCATCATCCACAGACACCCACATCTCAACTGATCCCCTGCATACTTTTGCTGGTAGGCATTATCACCCATCATCCACAGACACCCACATCTCAACTGATCCCCTGCATACTTTTGCTGGTAGGACCCCCATCACCCAGTATTCGCAGGCACCCACATTGTAAGGTTACCTTGGTTTTTTGCTGTTTTTATTTATTTATTATTTATTTTTGTTTTTCTCCACCATTTGCTTTGCTAATTAGCATGTGAATCTCCTGCCCTATTGACACAGCCCATCCAGCTTCAGGTGTTGACTTTTTCAGGTGTTGACTCTTTAACTGCCTGAATGCAATCAGTCCGCCCTATATAACAACTATAACAGGCTCCATTGAGCCAGGCTCCAGTGTCATTTCCAAGTGGCATTCTTAAGTGGACGTTCAGAGTTGATTCCTGGAGTTGAGTGGCATTCTTAAGTGGACGTTCAGAGTTGATTCCTGGAGTTGAGTGGCATTCTTAAGTGGACGTTCAGAGTTGATTCCTGGAGTTGAGTGGCATTCTTAAGTGGACGTTCAGAGTTGATTCCTGGAGTTGAGTGGCATTCTTAAGTGGACGTTCAGAGTTGATTCCTGGAGTTGAGTGGCATTCTTAAGTGGACGTTCAGAGTTGATTCCTGGAGTTGAGTGGCATTCTTAAGTGGACGTTCAGAGTTGATTCCTGGAGTTGAGTGGCATTCTTAAGTGGACGTTCAGAGTTGATTCCTGGAGTTGCAGGACTGGAGGAAGGAACTGCAAAACTGCAAGGCCCACTTTTTACTCTGGTAAACTCACGTCTATATCATGCTTTCTCTCACGCTTCTGCTCTTTACTTCTACCTTTCTCCTTAAATGGAACTCCTGCCCCTCTACCACCGACCCCTACACTATCTGCATCTCTCCCTCCCTCCTCTCGTCCCACATGATGGCCTCGCATGAGCTCCTTTGTTTCCTCAGAACATGGTCTCCCTCTAACTCTCGTGCTGCCAATCACTCCCACTCCCACAAATCCCATTCCCACCTTCTCTTTCTCACCCTCCTGCTGTTACTCTATTCAGGTGACATATCAACCTAACCCTGGCCCCACAACACATCCAATACTTCCCTCTCATCCTATCTCCATTGCACATAAATCACCTCCCTGCAAGCCCAGCAACCTCATTCCCATAATCCCTCAGCGCCTGTCCTCTTTCTCCTGCGCCCTCTGGAACGCTCGCTGTGTGTGCAACAAACTCACAGCCGTCCATGACCTCTTCCTTTCAAACTCCTTCAACCTCCTAGCTTTAACTGAAACCTGGCTAACTCCCTCTGACACGGCCTCCATTGCTGCTCTCTCACATGGTGGTCTACACTTGAGCCATACCCCCAGACCGGGTGAGAGAAATGGTGGCGGGGTCAGACTCCTGCTCTCTCCCACCTGCACCTACCAGCATCTCCCTCCACCCCCATCCCTCTCCTTCTCCTCCTTAGAGACACACTGCATCCGCCTGTTCTCTCCTCTGGCTCTCAGGGTGGCAGTCATCTACCGCCCACCGGGACCAACCTCCCAGTTCTTTGACCACTTTGCTACCTGGCTTTCTCACTTCCTGTCTTCTAATCTTCCATGCCTAATTCTCGGGGACTTCAACATTCCCATTGACGATCCTTCCGCTCCTGCTGCCTCCAAACTTCTTTCTCTCACGTCCTCCCTTGGACTCACACAATCCTCCCTCCTCCCTACCCACCGCGATGGTCACGTTATTGACCTGGTCTTTTCCAACCTCTACTCCATTTCTGAGTTCAAATGTCACCCTTTCCCCATCTCTGACCACCACCTTCTCTCTTTCAACCTATCTGGACTTCCTAAACACCCTGCTCCTCCACCCCGCACACACACTCGCAGAAATCTACATGCTGTGGACCCCCATCAATTCTCCAACCTACTTCACCACCTCCCTCATACCTCATCCTTCACCTGCCCTGACGGTGCCACTAATCACTACAACACTACGCTTATCTCTGCTCTAGACACTCTTGCTCCTCTTCGACTCTGTAAGGCCCCACACCGCCAGCTTCAGTCCTGGCACACCCTCCAGACTCGCTACCTGCAAAGATGCTCCCGCACCGCAGAGCGTGCCTGGAGGAAATCCCGCTCTGAAGCTGATTTTGTTCACTTCAAGTTTATTCTCCGGTCATACACCTCTGCCCTCCACTTGGCCAAACAATCCTTCTTCTCATCTCTTATATCTACGCTGTCCTCCAACCCTAAACGGCTCTGGTCCACCTTCAACACCATCCTCTACCCACCTGCACCTCCCCCCTCAGCTGCCTTCAGCGCTCAAGACCTGGCAGACTACTTCCTCAGTAAAACTCTAACTATCAGAAGCAACATCCCAACACAAGATAGTTATCTGCCACCTCCACTCCCACAGGTCCCCTCTGCCACCCTCTGCCGCTTCCTCCCAGCCACTGAGGAGGAAGTCAATTCCTTATTGTCCTCCTCACATCTCACCACGTGCCCGCTCGACCCCATCCCCTCACATCTAATTCCTCCCCTCTCCTCCTCCCTCACCCCTGCTCTCACACACATCTTCAACCTATCTCTCTCCACTGGCTCCTTTCCATCCGCCTTCAAACACGCGCTAGTTACCCCTTTACTAAAGAAACCATCTGTCACATTCTGTGCTTCCAAACCTGTCTTCCTGCCCTCTGTATTTGTATATTGTGTTTTTTCCCTTGTGTTTCTGTTGCTGCCAATTCCTGGGTGGCCTCACAGGGGTTAATTGGTGTTCTGTGTGCTGCTCACCTGTTTACCCTTGCCTTGATTCCCCTGTCTATATTAGAGCAATGTACCTATAGTACATTGCTGGGTCATTTTTACTTTGCCTGGTCTCCTTGCATCCTGTATCCTGAGAGCTCCTTGCTGTGTTCCTGATATCCTCCGTTTGTTCATCCTTGTTCAGTTTTTGTCTCTATTATTTCTGTTCCAGTTCATGTCAGTTCCTTCTGTGTATTCAGTTCTGTCTATTGCTGTATTTTGTTTTGCTGTTTATGTTCCATTCAGATTCCCCGGTTACTGATTTTGGCTTGGCTGACTTCTCTTCTGGTTCCTATTCCTATATTCTGTATGACGTACTCTCTCTGGTTATGACCTTTGGCTTTCCTCTTTATGACTACTCTATTGTATATTCCTTGTCTGTACCGTTTCCAGGAAACCCTGTCATCTGTATACAACAAAAGACTCTGTACGGCTTCAAGGTAATACTTTCCTTTAGATTAGATCCAGCTATCCTAAAGACCGGTCTTTCAGTGCAGGGAATCTTTGGTATTGCCGTACAGAGGTCTTTTGTTAACCCTTTGTTGCTTTCACCTGTCCTTGCAGTTTACCCTGCATCTCTGCATATAGGGGCTTCTCTCAGGAACCAAGGCCTCACCTTGCTGCGAGTTATATTCTTAGGGATACATATACAGACCGACCACTTCCAAGGATCGGAGGGCAAGAATAGGGTGGTGCGTGCCTGGTGGTACTGCCACCGTGACATAATGACCCAGCCAATACATAAGCCCGCAGAGATGTGTACCGTGTTGGAAACCATATTGCACATGTTTGAGGAATTTGTGGTTCACCTCAAAGGGTTACTGAGCCTGTGTCTAGACTCTGGCAATCAGGTCTCATTTGAAAGCAGGGTTCGTGGTCCGCTTTCTCCTGATGAAAAGAACAGAAGACGTGAGTACAATCTCTGTTTCTATTGTGCCAGTTCGTTGCACTTTTTGTCTGGATGTCCCCTCAAGCCGGTGCGTCCTGGGGCTGGAGTGCCGGTGCGTCCTGGGGCTGGAGTGCCGGTGCGTCCTGGGGCTGGAGTGCCGGTGCCTCTCAAGACTTGTGGTGAGTCTGTGCGCCCTGATACTGGCCGAGTGCCAACTGTGCCCATGTCCCACAGTAAGGCCGCTAAAGCTAGACCACTCATGAGATCCACTGGTGCCAGTTACAGCTGGGAATCAGAGGGTGCCAGACCACGTAGGGGGTCTGACAGTGCCAGACCTAGCCGGAAGTCGGATAGTGCCAGACCACGTAGGGGATCTGATGGTGCCAGACCCTGCGGGGAGTCAGATGGCACCAGACCCCACTTTGAATTCAGACCTCCTGAGAAATCCAGGTCTGAGAAAGAGGCACTTGAGTCTATGAAGGATGAATCCTTTCTGGCCACAAGGCCAGAGGATGAAGTACCCATGGAGGTTATGTCGCTCCGGGCATCTGATAATAAACCTCAGACTTATGTGAATACCTCTGATGGCTGTAGGGGTTTAAAGACACAACTGGCTGGTTCTGAGCAGCGACTGGCAGCTAAAAGACAGTCCCTACATATTGTTACTGGGTGTATTACATGTAGAGCCGCAACCCCAGTGCCCATTGGCGGTAAGCCAGTCCTGTTTCCGTCTGGCAATGAGAAGCCAGTCCTGTTTCCGTCTGGCAATGAGAAGCCAGTCCTGTTTCCGTCTGGCAATGAGAAGCCAGTCCTGTTTCCGTCTGGCAATGAGAAGCCAGTCCTGTTTCCGTATGGCAATGAGAAGCCAGTCCTGTTTCCGTCTGGCAATGAGAAGCCAGTCCTGTTTCCGTCTAGCAATGAGAAGCCAGTCCTGTTTCCGTCTGGCAATGAGAAGCCAGTCCTGTCTCCGTCTGGCAATGAGAAGCCAGTCCTGTCTCCGTCTGGCAATGAGAAGCCAGTCCTGTCTCCGTCTGGCAATGAGAAGCCAGTCCTGTCTCCGTCTGGCAATGAGAAGCCAGTCCTGTCTCCGTCTGGCAATGAGAAGCCAGTCCTGTCTCCGTCTGGCAATGCGCAGCCAGCCCAGCCTGGCACGAAGCCACGGGTGCTGCCTGATCCTGGCACGAAGCCAGCGGTGACAGTGATGTCTGATTCTGGTAAGCTGCCAGTCAGATCCATGGCAAGCTGTGTGTCAGCAGTGCCAAAGCTGCGTTGCAGCACCATTATGCCCCACAGAGAGTCCAAGGTTTCCGAACCTCATGGTAAGGCACAGGTAGGCGAGCCTACTCCCACTGTTGCCGTGTCAGGTACGGTGGTCACCCCTTCCAAGTCTCGATCCAGGAGGAGACGTGGGAAGCTGACCAACACTAGTCAATCTAGTTCCGAGAATACCACGCTCCATGATGGGTCTGATAATGCCGTATTCCGTGCTTATCTTGAGGAGGTCCAGCAGGGTAGTGGCCTGACTGGTACCAACATCCCTAATTCTAGCCCTGTACCCGAGGGTTATATACGATCCCCATGCGGGATGTTGTTCCGTGAGGCACACTGGGCCATGATCAAGAAAGTGTAACGTTGGGGGCTTCCAGCCCTACCTGTGTGCTTGAGGACAGCAAGTCTGATGCTGCTCGCTGACCACTGCCCGGTTTAAATGGAGACAGGCAGGGAGGTGATTGCATGAGGTGTGGCTTGAGTGGGGGGGTGGTGTCTGGTGAAGGTCTTTAAAAAACCTCAGTATAGTTTCAGAAGTTGCCAGATCGTGGTTATCCATACCTGAGCTCCTTGTACCTGACTGCTAAATTGATTTATCCTGTTATTGACCTCTGCTTGTGTTCTGACCATTCTGCCTTCTGTTGCCCTAGACTATTTTCTTGTACTACGCTACTGCTCTGATACCGACCCGGCTATTCCATTTGACCATTCTGAACTCTGTATTCCTGATTCTGGCTCGGCTGACTCCTCTCCGTATTGTTAACCCTTTTCTGTCTAGCTAGTTTACCTGGCCAATTCTAAGGACCAGACAGATAGGGATCATTCACAGCTACACTGTTGGTAGCTTCTGAGTTTTGTGGAGTGTTGGGGGTTAAGTACTGCGTGGTGGGATCCGGGAACCGTGACATTACGATCTGGCCAATATGGATCCCGCAGATTTAACACAGCACTTGGCTACCTTTGTATCCAGACAGGATGAGCAGGATCATAGGATGGATCAGTTTGCCATTGCCTTACAAACTATCCTGAATCGTACTGCACACCTGGAACCAGTTGGGGTTGCACCCCCGCCTGCTATACCTGTGCCCCCTGTCGTTCAGACATCCCAGGTACACATGACTGCTCCTATGAGGTTTGACGGTACTCCCTCTGAGTGCCGGGGATTTTTGGTCCATGTGGATATTCATTTTAAATTAAATCCACAAATGTTTTTCTCTGACATTGCCAAAGTGGGGTTTATTATTAACCATCTGTCTGGCAGAGCGTTGACATGGGCGACTCCTTTATGGGAGGCAGAAAGACCTATTGTACGGGATTATAAAGAATTCATAGCCGAGTTACAACGTACATTTAATCCTACCAGAAAGGCCACGATAGCCGGCAAATCCTTGTTCCGCATACGTCAAGGGAACAGGACTGTGTCTGATTATGCCATAGAATTTAAAACCTTAGTTTCTGATGTGAACTGGACAAATGAGACACTGGTTCTGGCGTTTATGGAGGGGTTATCAGAGTCGTTGATGCATGAATTAGCTCCACGTAAACTACCTGAGGTATTGTGTGAACTCATTGATTACTGTATAGATCTGGATAATCAGATAAGGGATAGAAGGACTCCAAGAGAGAGACCCAAGAGACCGTTACCTAGGTTGGCCCCTGTCTTTCAAGCACCACCCAGAGAGTTATCTCCTCCCTCAGAGCCTATGCAACTAGGCCGTACTAGGCTTACAGAGGAGGAGAGAACAAGGCGTTTTCGTGAGGGATTGTGCCTGTATTGTGGTTTGGAGGGACATGTACGATTTCAATGTCCTACTCGCCCTAAGATGCATGATAAGCCGGAAAACTACCGCACCTAAGGCAGCTGAGGAGACAGGCCTTGGGTGTGACATGCATGTCTCCTATCAAAGACACTAAACTTATGTTACCAGTATCCTTGGCTTGGGAGACCAAGACCACAACATAATACCGCTTTTGTGGATTCTGGGGCTGCTGGTAACTTTATTGATGTTAACTACGCTTCTTCCATTTCTCTACCCCTGGTTGTAAGAGAGACACCCTTAGCCGTTGAAGCCATAGATGGCAGGCCGTTATCCTGCCCTAGGATTACTCACGATACGGTTACAGTAGTTCTTACTACTGGTCTCTTGCATAAAGAAAAGATCATATTCCAAGTTATCCACTCACCTTCCAATCCTGTTGTACTTGGTTTCCCCTGGTTGGTGGAACACAATCCCGTTATTGATTGGGTTAAAGGAGAGATACTGTCTTGGAGTTCTGCATGTTTTGGACTTGTTTAATACCCATTCAGCATGTCGGTGCCCTGAACACACCCACAGCCCCTCCATTGTCTACTGAAGTTCCTGAACAATATGCAGACCTCGGGCTGTATTTGATAAAAGAGAGGCAGACAAACTACCTCCACATAGACCATATGATTGTGCTATTGATATTCATCCAGGTACCATGCCTCCCCGAGGCAAAGTATACCCTCTTTCCATAAAGGAGAACCAAATTATGGAGGAGTATATCAAGGAGAATTTGGAGAGAGGTTTTATCCGACGTTCCTCTTCTCCAGCAGGGGCTGGATTCTTTTTTGTGTCGAAAAAAGAGGGAGATCTACGCCCGTGTATTGATTATAGGGGGCTTAACAAGATCACCATTAAGAACGTGTACCCTATCCCTCTCATATCGGAACTGTTCGACAGGTTAAGGGGTTCAGCAGTATATACACTAAACTTGATTTAAGAGGAGCTTACAATTTGATACGCATAAAAGAGGGGCATGAGTGGAGAACAGCATTTAACACCAGGAGTGGGCATTATGAATACTTGGTCATGCCTTTCGGTCTTTGTAATGCTCCAGCGGTATTCCAGGATTTTATTAATGATGTGCTCAGAGATTTCTTGCAAACCTTTGTTATAGTATACCTAGACGATATATTGATTTACTCTCCCGATCTGAAAACCCACCATGCACATGTCAGACAGGTATTAGCTAAATTACTGGACAATGGTCTTTATTGCAAACTAGAGAAGTGTTTATTCGACATTACTACTGTGAAATTCCTTGGGTATATTATCACTCCAGAGGGTTTTGAGATGGATCCTTCTAAACTCACGGCCATCTCAGAATGGCCTCTTCCTCAAGGTCTCAAAGCCATACAGAGGTTTCTGGGGTTTTCTAACTATTATAGGAGATTTATCAAGAATTATTCCGCTATAGCCTCTCCTATCATTAATATGACACGTAAAGGTCTGAAGAACCAGATCTGGTCTTCTCAATCTAAACAAGCATTCGAAGCCCTCAAACAGGCTTTTACTTCCGCTCCCGTGTTACGGCATCCTGATCCCAGGATTCCGTTTATTCTTGAGGTTGATGCTTCTGAGATAGGCATTGGGGCTGTCCTGTCTCAAAGAGAATCTCCAGGGAAACCACTACATCCTTGTGGGTTCTTTTCAAGAAAATTATCACCAGCAGAACGCAATTATGATATTGGCAACAGAGAATTGCTTGCTATTGTGTCTGCCCTGTCAGAGTGAAGACATTTGTTGGAAGGTACTCTTGATCCTTTGTTGATAATCACTGATCATAAGAACCTTACGTACATCGGGGATGCTAAACGGTTGAACTCGAGACAGGCCAGGTGGTCATTGCTACTGTCCCGGTTTAATTTTGTATTGACTTACAGATCAGGTGACCGCAATGTAAAGGCTGATGCCTTATCTCGTCAATATGACCCATATGAATCTAATACACAAGACCACAATCCTATAGTTCCTCCTGAACGTATTGTGGCTTCCACAGTCTTGTCTGTCTCCTCACCTTTCCTGGAACGTCTCCAGGCAGCTCAAGTAGGGGCTCCACCTGACAAGCCTCCAGATATGTTGTTTGTACCTGAAAAGGAAAGACAAGAATTACTCATAATGTTTCATGATTCTAAACCAGCATGTCATCATGGTATTACTAAGACTCTTACCAGTATTTCCAGACAGTTCTGGTGGCCCACCATGCGACAGGACGTACGCCTGTTTGTTTTGGCTTGTCAAATCTGTGCCAGAAGCAAAACCAGTAAAACCTTGCCTGTCGGTCTATTGCAGCCTTTACCCACGCCTAAGAGGCCTTGGTCTCATCTATCTATGGATTTTATTGTGGACTTGCCGAAGTCCAAAGGTCATACTGTGGTTCTGACAGTTGTAGACCGCTTCTCCAAAATGGCTCATTTTGTCCCTTTACCTAAGCTTCCTACAGCCAAAGAACTGGCGGTTGTCTTTGCTAGAGAGATTGTACGAATACATGGGGTTCCGTCTGAAATAGTCTCTGACAGAGGAGCTCAGTTCGTCTCTCGTTTCTGGAGGGTTTTCTGTGCGGAGATGGGGGTGCGATTGGCCTTCTCTTCAGCATACCATCCACAAACCAATGGGGCAGCAGAGAGGGCAAATCAGGGTCTCGAGCAGTACATACGTTGCTTTACCACACAACAACAAGACAATTGGTCGGAGTTGTTGCCCTGGGCTGAGTATGCACGTAATAACGCCGTTAATGAGACCACTGGCCACTCTCCTTTTTCTGCTATCTATGGTTTTTTCCCTCCGGCTCTACCGCTTCAGTTTAATGAACAGGCCATCCCGGCTCTCGATGACCATCTCACTCAACTACAAGAGATTTGGAGACAGATTCGCGTAAATATGGAGCGCAATGTTGCTGTCCAGAAACACAAGGCTGACAGGCATAGGTACAAGCTCCCTCCTATAACGTGGGGGATAGAGTTTGGTTGTCCACTAGGAACGTGAAGTTGCGGGTGCCTTCTATGAAAATGGCACCTCGGTTTATAGGTCCATATAAGATCATTCGCCGCATTAATCCTGTGGCTTATGCTCTTGCCCTTCATAAACATCTTCGCATGCACAACGTCTTCCACACCTCCCTACTGAAACCTTTGTTGTGTAACAGGTACACGCGGGTCGTTCCTCCTCCTCCACCTGTTCAGGTTGATGGTGAATCTGAGTATGAGGTTAGGAGGGTTTTGGATTCTAGGTTGTGCAGGGGTGTTCTGCAGTACTTGGTCGATTGGGTGGGCTATGGCCCGGAAGACCGGTCCTGGATTCCAGCTTCCGACATGTCTGCCTCTAGGTTGGTCAGGGCGTTCCATGCCTCGCACCCCGATCGCCCTGGTGGTCGTATTGCCGCTCGTCCTGTTGGTCGTCCGGTGCCTCCCGTGGAGAGGGGGGTACTGTAACGTTGGGGGCTTCCAGCCCTACCTGTGTGCTAGAGGACAGCAAGTCTGATGCTGCTCGCTGACCACTGCCCGGTTTAAATGGAGACAGGCAGGGAGGTGATTGCATGAGGTGTGGCTTGAGTGGGGGGCGTGGTCTGGTGAAGGTCTTTAAAAACCCTCAGTATAGTTTCAGAAGTTGCCAGATCGTGGTTATCCATACCTGAGCTCCTTGTACCTGACTGCTAAATTGATTTAACCTGTTATTGACCTCTGCTTGTGTTCTGACCATTCTGCCTTCTGTTGCCCTAGACTATTTTCTTGTACTACGCTACTGCTCTGATACCGACCCGGCTATTCCATTTGACCATTCTGAACTCTGTATTCCTGATTCTGGCTCGGCTGACTCCTCTCCGTATTGTTAACCCTTTTCTGTCTAGCTAGTTTACCTGGCCAATTCTAAGGACCAGACAGATAGGGATCATTCACAGCTACACTGTTGGTAGCTTCTGAGTTTTGTGGAGTGTTGGGGGTTAAGTACTGCGTGGTGGGATCCGGGAACCGTGACAGAAAGACCCTAATGCGCTCATGTGTTTTGAGGAGGAGGAAGACGACACTGAGTGGGTCCTCAATGGATTTTGGTAACTGGTGTTCGTGATCTGGTTTCCTGATTCTGTCTGTCATGTTTTTTGTTTTGGGTGCCCTGGGGTCACCCGTGGAGGAGGGGATACTGTCACGTTCTGTGCTTCCAAACCTGTCTTCCTGCCCTCTGTATTTGTATATTGTGTTTTATCCCTTGTGTTTCTGTTGCTGCCAATTCCTGGGTGGCCTCACAGGGGTTAATTGGTGTTCTGTGTGCTGCTCACCTGTTTACCCTTGCCTTGATTCCCCTGTCTATATTAGAGCAATGTACCTATAGTACATTGCTGGGTCATTTTTACTTTGCCTGGTCTCCTTGCATCCTGTATCCTGAGAGCTCCTTGCTGTGTTCCTGATATCCTCCGTTTGTTCATCCTTGTTCAGTTTTTGTCTCTATTATTTCTGTTCCAGTTCATGTCAGTTCCTTCTGTGTATTCAGTTCTGTCTATTGCTGTATTTTGTTTTGCTGTTTATGTTCCATTCAGATTCCCCGGTTACTGATTTTGGCTTGGCTGACTTCTCTTCTGGTTCCTATTCCTATATTCTGTATGACGTACTCTCTCTGGTTATGACCTTTGGCTTTCCTCTTTATGACTACTCTATTGTATATTCCTTGTCTGTACCATTTCCAGGAAACCCTGTCATCTGTATACAACAAAAGACTCTGTACGGCTTCAAGGTAATACTTTCCTTTAGATTAGATCCAGCTATCCTAAAGACCGGTCTTTCAGTGCAGGGAATCTTGGTATTGCCGTACAGAGGTCTTTTGTTAACCCTTTGTTGCTTTCACCTGTCCTTGCAGTTTACCCTGCATCTCTGCATATCGGGGCTTCTCTCAGGAACCAAGGCCTCACCTTGCTGCGAGTTATATTCTTAGGGATACATATACAGACCGACCACTTCCAAGGATCGGAGGGCAAGAATAGGGTGGTGCGTGCCTGGTGGTACTGCCACCGTGACACCATCCCTAGACCCCAACTCTCCATCCAACTACCGCCCTGTATCCCTGCTTCCCTTCACATCAAAGCTCTTAGAAAAACTAGTCTTCAACCGCCTCTCCCTCTTCCTGTCCTCCAACTCTCTACTTGACCCCCTGCAATCTGGCTTCCGTCCCCTACACTCAACTGAAACTGCCCTCACCAAAGTCACCAACGACCTCCTAACTGCTAAAAAACACGGCCACTATTCTATTCTCATCCTGCTTGACCTCTCGGCTGCTTTTGACACTGTTGACCACCCCCTCCTTCTACAGACCCTCAACTCTCTGGGTCTCGGTGACACTGCACTTGCTTGGGTTGACTCCTATTTATCCAACAGGTCCTTCTGTGTGTCCTTTGCTGGTAACTCCTCCTCTTCATTGCCTCTATCTGTTGGTGTACCTCAAGGCTCTGTCCTTGGTCCTCTGCTCTTTTCCATCTACACCTCCTCCCTGGGCAAAATCATCAACAGCTTTGGCTTTAATTACCACCTCTACGCTGATGACACTCAGATCTACCTCTCTACCCCTGATCTCTCTCCCCCTGTCCTTTCAAAAGTCAGTGACTGTTTATCTGGCATCTCCTCCTGGATGGCCTCCCACCACCTAAAGATCAACATGTCAAAGACTGAGCTCCTACTTATTCCTCCCTCCAATGCCTCCCCACCTCCTGACTTCTCTATCACGGTGGAGGGTATCACCATCTCCCCATCAAACCAAGTTCGCTGTCTTGGAGTTACACTTGACTCTGCTCTTTCCTTCATCCCCCACATCAAGTCTCTTTCCTCCTCCTGCCGATACCAACTGCGTAATATTTCCAGAATTCGGCCATTTCTTACCGCTGTCACCACAAAACAACTCGTACACGCCCTGGTAATCTCCCGACTCGACTATTGCAATAATCTCTTATCTGGCCTCAGTCTGTCCAGCCCCTCCCCCCTACAATCCATCCTGAACGCCTCCGCCAGGCTAATTCACCTCACCCGCCGCTCTGTCTCTGCCGCTCCCCTCTGCGAGTCCCTTCACTGGCTCCCCATCCACTGCAGAATTAAGTTCAAAATCCTTATCCTTACCTACAAAACCCTCACTAACTCAGCACCCCACTACCTGTCCTCACTAATCACCAAATACACCCCAGCCCGCTCCCTAAGGTCAAACAGTGACCTGCGCCTAGCTTCTCCCCGCATCACCTCTTCCCATGATAGACTGCAGGATTTCTCACGCGCAGCCCCCACTCTCTGGAACGCTCTCCCTCGTACTGTCAGACTTTCCCCTAACTTCTCTTCCTTCAAACACTCCCTTAAAACATTCCTATTTAGGGAAGCCTACCACCCAACTCACTGACACAACCATCAATCACTCTCACCTTACAGTCCTCTCCTCCTGTTTCCAACCCCAACCCTCCTAGATTGTGAGTTCCTACGGGAATAGGGCCCTCATCTCCTCCTGTACTGTTTGTCAAATGTTGTTCAATGTATTTTAACCCTGTCTATACTGTGTTTATTGTACAGCGCTGCGGAATATGCTGGCGCTTTATAAATAAAGAATAATAATATGATTCTAAGAGGGGATTGATGGATTAGAAATCCCTCTTTGCAGATATATAGATTTATAGGTTAAATTGGTAATTGTATTTTAACACATAACTCTAGTTCAAAGAACCCCACCTTTAGCTTGTTTGTTCTGGAAAGTCCCATGATGTGTAGAAACCGTATTCCTTTATCTAACCCTTGTGACTTCTTTGAGATAACATGTATAACCGCGTCTTTCTGCAGTAAATTCTGTCCAATGATATTCTTACATGCAATGTGTTTCCTCTTTTTAAACGAGATAAATAATGCTGTAAACCCTACGAGAATTAGAGAAGTTTTAACCTACACATGTGTCTGTGTCTTATTTCGGGTTAACACTTACTCTCCCAGCGCTGAAGAAGACTCAAGCCAGGGTACCGATTACAGCCAGGCTGTGAAGAGACTTATGTCCTAACAGGATCAGAGAAATTCAGGGAATGAAAAAGGTTTCTTCCTGATTTATGCCTGTGAAAATCGTGGCTTTGATTTCGTGTTTGTATAGAGTCTTCACCTGAAGTCTGGTGCCATTGCACAGTTTCGGAGGGGTTAGATTGCGTAACAGCATGATTGGAGCACCAACCTTGAGGTAGAGGACATGAGGTGGTAATCCTGGAAGGTTGAGAGCGTGCAAGAACTCCACAGGGTAATTGACAGCATCATCAATCTCCTTTATCGAGTCCATAGATTCATACTTCATATGCTCTGTGGACATCTTCTCCAGCAGAAAGTTGTTGATGCTATTGGCTGAGTCGTTTGTTGGAGTGAGAATAGCTCTTTCCCTCAGCCATGAACTGCAATCCACTCCAGCCTGATTAATGTCTAGGTATATTCTGTCAGTCAAGCTGATCAGATCTGTCACAACATCGCAAAGGTTATTTGGAATAGTTTTTCTTCCCTCCCTCCAAAAGCTTGCCATCACCAATATCAATTAATAATTTAGAAAACTCTTCTGCCCGTCAAATCACGTTGACGGTGGACACGCTTGTTAACTGTCAAGGTCAGGACTTTGACATTAGGCCATAAGATGGATGACTTGAGACAGGCCTTGACTTCATCTGCACATGTCCCTCGTGGCGGCACAACAGGCAACGTCTGTCTGAAGTCACCAGCCAAAAGCACCGTAACTCCACCCATAAGATGGTTGCTGCCCCTAATGTCCTGGAGTGTCCGGTTTACAGCCTCAATACCTCCTTTGTGAGTCATGGTGCACTCATCCCACACAATAAGTTTGGCTTCTCGAAGCACCTGAGCCATGTCACTCTGCTTAGAGATGTTACAAAGTGTATATTCAGAATGATTCAGGTTGAGTGTAAGAAGTGATTCGGGGCTGGGACACTATGCAGGAAAAATTTGGTTCACAATTCGTTGGCTCAGTACTAGTGGGTGATTGAAACTCATAAGGGTCTACATCCCCCCCACCTTGATTTTGGAAGCAGTTCCATAGGTGGAAGGTGTGGACATGTTGGTGAGGTAGCGATGTTTAGGGCTTTAAGGATCCCCAGACGCTCCTGAGTGAAGGAGAGCAACGTCTGCCAGTTTGAACTGAAATAACGGCATGTGAGGCAAGTGGCAGTTGGAACAGATTTATTTTCAGGTGGGGAGGGGGGAGTATAACTCTTTAGCATCAGAGTGTGTTAATAACTAATGCTCTGATGGTCATTTCAAAAAATCCTTTCTTAGTGAGCACCTAGAAGCCAAGAGCATACATGCCGAACTTCAGGTTTGTAGGCTGTCGCTATAAAATCTGTCGCTGTCGCTATAAAATCTTCAGGTTTATAGGTTCTGTCACGTTCGCTATCCCGCTCACCCCTCACAACTGTGGTGGGAATCCTTTTGGACAGACTTCTAGACCCTCCAATCCTTGAATGGTCGGGACCACTAACCCTATCACTCCCAGCCAGGGAGAACAGACAGACCAACAATAATAAGTATAGTCTAGTCACAGCAGGTTTCGAGATCATGCTATCACTGAACCACAAGGGGTAGGATAGGAGGAAAGCAGTCCGGAACAGGTTTTGACAGTGTGCTCATACACCAGGGGTTAACAGAAGCGTGGTCATACAAATGTTCCGAGTTGGCAACAGAGAGGGTTTTCGTACAGGCAGATTTGGCAACAAACAAGGTCCTCATACACTCCGATATGGCAACAGGGCAGATCGATGGATTATCTGAGTCAGCGCTATGCAGGACACACATATACTCTGTATCAATGATATGCAAGATAGTTATAAACTCTAGGTCAGCGTGGTGCAAACACAACATGCACTCTGAGTCTGCTTTAGGCACAACACACATACAGGCTTGGTCAGAAAGAGAATGGTCAGGAAGGCAGTCTGAGTCAGCAACAATCAGAGTTCCTCATACAATCCAGTTCAGCAACAGAGCAACAGAATCAGTGAATCAATGAGAGAATACATCAGACGATGCGGGAACTAACTCCACGTCAGGGCGATGAGCCGACTCGAGCGCCCTGCATTTAAGGCCGGCGGCTCTGCGTCATCACGCCGTGCCCCGCCCCTCCAGACGCACAAACAGCTGGAACTTCTGGTACCGGTCAGCCAGCGATGCCGCCGAGTGCCCAGACCCCCCCCTGAAGGCCTGCTGGCGCCGAGGATGTGACAGAACCCCCCATACAGGAAGCCGCTGGATGACCACCAGATGCAGAGGGATGGGCAGCATGGAACTGGCAAACCAAATGAGGCACATGGACTTCACTGGCTGGTAGCCAAGCCCTATCCTTGGGACCATATCCCTCCCAGTCAACCAGGTACTGTACAACACCCCATACCACACGAGACTTCAAAATGGCATGAACCTCATATTCCTCCTCACCTTGGGACTGAATAGGTGGAGGAGGAACATTAACCCTTGTGTACCTGTTGCACGTGAGAGGCTTGAGGAGGTTAACATGGAACACATTGTGTATATGCAAGTACGGGGGTAGTGCCAAGGCATAGGATACAGGGTTCACCCTGCGCCAGATTTTATAAGGACCAATGTACCTGGGGGCCATCTTCCTAGAAGGAACCAGGAGTTTGATGTTCCGTGTGGAAAGCCAGACTCTATCCCCCACAATATATACTGGGGCAGGCTTTCTTCGTCTGTCCGCTTTCTCTTTTTGTTTTTTAATGTTGGCCTCCATAACCTCCTTGACTTTCTCCCATGTCCCTTTCAATGAGGCCAAATGCTCATCCAGAGCAGGCAACGCGGTCCCCTGAAAGTTAGAGGGGAGAATGGGAGGATCGAACCCATACATCGTATGAAAAGGTGAATGACCTGTGGTTTCACTAACTGCATTATTTAAAGCAATTTCTGCCCAAGACAAGAGGTCTGACCATTCGTTCTGTTTTTCAGATACAAAACATCGTAGCTATTATTCGACATTTTGATTGTCTCTCTCAGCTGCCCCATTAGTCTGAGGATGGTAGGCAGAGGAGAAGCTTAATTGTATACCCAGATTCTCACAGAACCCTCTCCAGAACCTGGACACGAATTGAGTGCCTCTATCAGACACAATGCCTAGAGGGACACCATGAAGCCTGACAATGCTTTGGACAAAGACTGGCACCAGTTCCATAGCGGAGGGCAATTAGGCGAGAGGCACGAAACGAACCATCTTGGAGAACCTGTCTACAATGGTAAGTATCGCCGTATTACCGTGAAATGCAGGTAAATCAGTAAAGAAGTCCATAGAAAGATGACCCCATGGTCTCTCAGGAACAGGTAACGGTTGTAGCAACCCTATAGGCAAGGTCTTAGGGTTTTTGCTTCTACATACCTCACAGGTGGCTATGTATTCAGTAACATATTTACACATACCTGCCCACCAAAACTGCTTTTCCAGAGTAGCTAGGGTTTTGGTTATACCCATATGCCCAAAATGTTTGGTAAAATGATATACCGACATAACCTGTATTCTTTCCTCTTCAGCAATGAAGAGTTTACAGGGTGGTTTCTCAGCGGGAGCGGTACCTTGGGCAGACTGCAATCTCTCCAGCAATGGAGAAGAAACAGTAATCAGAGCGGTAGCGAGAATCCTCTCTTGAGGAATAATAGGACTTTGATCAAGGACATGATGTTCGTATGTCTCATACTGCCTAGACAAGGCAACTGCCTTGGTCTTCTTGGAACCAGGACGATAGGTAAGTACAAAGTTGAAGCTGGGCAGGAACAGAGACCACCTAGCCTGTCTAGCATTCAAGATTTTAGCATCCCCAATGTAAATCAGATTCTTATGATCCGTTATAAGGATTATGGGATCATTGGAAACTTCTAACAGATATCGCCATTCTTTCAGGACAGCGACGACTGCAAGCAATTCCCTATTACCTATATCTGTAACGGGGGGAGTAGCGCCCACTAAGGAGTAGCGAAGTTGAGATCCATAAGGACTGATAAATCTGCTTGACGTTTAGACACTGCCTGGTATATTCAGACATATATATATACCAGGACATACTTGAAAACGAGAGTAATCTCAATGTATCCTTCCTGGTAAAATCCTTTATAAATAAATAAATAAATATGCTCGAGACAGGGATGATGAGCAAACCACTGAGTTGCTACTAAGTACTAAAGGTTTAGAGACTGATAGACAACTTAGAGCAACTTAGAAACACAAAGATACGTCAGACAGTTGGTGAATTGCGCGGACTGCAGGGCAGTCAGGAAATGTGCCGCTTTAACGTTTTCTGATAATCTGGAGCAGGTCAACAGTACTTTATGATCCTCAGAGGCAACACATACACATCGGGGTCTATCGTTGGTATGGTATCGAGGATATTTGGCGATGAGTGCACACTGAACATGAGCCGCATACAAACACTACCTTTCGATCGCAGTTGTTATAGAAATGTGTGGCAAGAAAACATGAGCCCTAGGTTGGGTATAGGAACCTAATGTGGCCACAGACGATACCCACAAACGAGAAGGGACAACACCCAGTAACGTGTAAACAGTACACCCCAGCAGCAGTCATGCGGTTACACCACCAAAGCACCGGCACACAGGCCATCGTAATCGAGCAACAATTAGAATGGTCAAAACAAGCCGGGTCAAAAAGCAGGAGCAGGGATCGCATCCAGAAACGGGTTGGCAACAAAAAATCAATGCATAGAATCAGTAGCGATGTGGGAACAGAACTCCACGTCAGGGCGACGAGACAACTCCTCGCGCCCGGTTTTAAACCCGGCGGCTCCTCATGACCACGCTAGGCCCCCCGAATTATATACACATGCACAGACCCCCCAGAATTACATACACAGGTACTGGACCCGTAGTATACCATACACAACACTGAACCCCCAGAATAATATACCCAGCACTGGTTATATAGATATATGTTGCCCCCAGCTCACATGGATATATTTGCCCAGCTCATATGGGTATATATTGCCCCAGCTCACATGGATATATTTTCCCCAGTTCACATGGATAATTCCCCCCAGTTCACATGGATATTATTGACCCCAGCTCATATGGGTATATATTGCCCCAGTTCACATGGATATGCCCCCAGCTCTCATGGATATGCCCCCCAGCTCTCATGGATATTGCCCCAGCTCTCATGGATATTGCCCCAGCTCTCATGGATATGTCCCCTGTTCTCATGGATATGTCCCCTGTTCTCATGGATATGCTCCAGGTCTCATGGATAATGCCCCAGCTCTCATGGATATGCCCCAGGTCTCATGGATAATGCCCCAGCTCTCATGGATATGCCCCAGGTCTCATGGATATGCCCCAGCTCTCATGGATAATGCCCCAGGTCTCATGGATATGCCCCAGCTCTCATGGATAATGCCCCAGGTCTCATGGATATGCCCCCAGCTCTCATGGATAATGGCCCAGCTCTCATGGATATGGCCCAGCTCTCATGGATATGGCCCAGCTCTCATGGATAATGCCCCAGGTCTCATGGATAATGCCCCAGCTCTCATGGATATGTCCCCTGTTCTCATGGATTATGCCCCAGCTCTCATGGATATGTCCCCTGTTCTCATGGATATGCCCCAGCTCTCATGGATATGCTCCAGGTCTCATGGATAATGCCCCAGCTCTCATGGATATGCCCCAGGTCTCATGGATAATGCCCCAGCTCTCATGGATAATGCCCCAGCTCTCATGGATATGCCCCAGCTCTCATGGATATGCCCCAGGTCTCATGGATATGCCCCAGCTCTCATGGATAATGCCCCAGGTCTCATGGATATGCCCCCAGCTCTCATGCATATGCCCCAGGTCTCATGGATAATGGCCCAGATCTCATGGATATGGCCCAGCTCTCATGGATAATGCCCCAGGTCTCATGGATAATGCCCCAGCTCTCATGGATATGCCCCAGCTCTCATGGATTATGCCCCAGCTCTCATGGATTATGCCCCAGCTCTCATGGATTATGCCCCAGGTCTCATGGATATGCCCCAGCTCTCATGGATAATGCCCCAGCTCTCATGGATAATGCCCCAGCTCTCATGGATTATGCCCCAGGTCTCATGGATATGCCCCAGCTCTCATGGATATTGCCCCAGCTCTCATGGATATTGCCCCAGCTCTCATGGATATGTCCCCTGTTCTCATGGATATGCCCCAGCTCTCATGGATAGAAACATAGAAACATAGAAACATAGAAACATAGAAAAATGTCGGCAGATAAGAACCTTTCGGCCCATCTAGTCTGCCCAATTACATGGATACTTTACCTGGATTTATCTTTTGTTTAGGATAGCCTTATGCCTATCCCATGCTTGCTTAAATTCAATTACTGTTTTGGCCTCTACCACTTCTACTGGAAGACTGTTCCATGTATCCACCACCCTCTCAGTAAAATAATGCTTCCTGATGTTACTTTTAAACCTTTGCCCCTCTAATCTAAGACTATGTCCTCTTGTTTTGCTATTTTGTTTCCTTTTAAATATACTCCCTTCCTCTACCTTGTGGATTCCCTTTACGTATTTAAATGTTTCTATCATATCTCCTCTGTCTCGTCTTTTTTCCAAGCTGTACATGTTAA
This sequence comes from Leptobrachium leishanense, assembly GCA_009667805.1. Taxonomy (NCBI): domain Eukaryota; kingdom Metazoa; phylum Chordata; class Amphibia; order Anura; family Megophryidae; genus Leptobrachium; species Leptobrachium leishanense. The sequence goes on along the minus strand of CM019069.1, from coordinate 102,337,396 downwards.
GATCATTAAGCCTTTCCTGGTAACTTTTCTCCTTCAAGCCGTACACCATTTTAGTAGCCCTTCTCTGAACTCTCTCTAAGAGGTCTATATCCTTCTGGAGATACGGTCTCCAGTACTGCACACAGTACTCCAAGTGAGGTCTCACCAGTGCTCTGTACAGTGGCATGAGCACTTCCCTTTTCCTACTGCTAATACCTCTCCCTACACAACCAAGCATTCTGCTAGCATTTCCTGCTGCTCTATTACATTGACTACTTACCCTTAGATCCTCTGAAATAATGACCCCTAAATCCCTTTCCTCAGATGCTGAGGTTAGGACTGTATCAAATATTCTATATTCAGCCCTTGGGTTTTTACGTCCCAGGTGCATTATCTTGCACTTATCCACCTGGATATGCTCCAGGTCTCATGGATAATGCCCCAGCTCTCATGGATATGCCCCAGCTCTCATGGATATGCCCCAGGTCTCATGGATATGCCCCAGCTCTCATGGATAATGCCCCAGGTCTCATGGATATGCCCCCAGCTCTCATGGATAATGGCCCAGCTCTCATGGATATGGCCCAGCTCTCATGGATATGGCCCAGCTCTCATGGATAATGCCCCAGGTCTCATGGATAATGCCCCAGGTCTCATGGATATGCCCCCCAGCTCTCATGGATATGCCCCAGGTCTCATGGATAATGTCCCAGCTCTCATGGATATTATTGCCCCAGTAGCTCAGCTCACCTCTCTGTGGGCCCAAAATGATGCAGGCCGCCGCTGCACATTGCCGGTGGCCGCGTGCTTCCTGCTACGAACGGCGGCTGGCAGGAAGGGCAGCCGCTCGCCTGGGATCGATGAAATAGCCTGCCGCGATATGGCGAGATCGCGGCTGGCTGTTAGATCCCAGGCGAGCGGCTGCACTTCCTGTCAGCGGCCATTCGTAGCAGGAAGGCACGCGGCCGGCAATGTACGGCGGTGGCCTGCTCAATCGTTTCGGGCTCGGGCCACAGCGGGAACCTGCGTTCCCGCCGCGGGAGAAGTGCAGGAACGCCGTTCCCGCAGGACTCAAACCCTGATGCAGGACCTCTACGTCTGTCAGCTTTTATTTTTTGCTTTTGGATATTCACCTCCATGATTTCCTTAACCCTTTCCCATGTCCCTTTCAGGTTATTCAGATGTTCGTCCAAGGCTGGCAACGCAGTGCCCTGGAATATGGATAGAAGCATGGGAGGATCATAGCCATAAACTGTATGGAACGGCGAGTGACCTGTGGTTTCACTCACTGAGTTGTTTAGTGCAACCTCAGCCCAGGGTACCAGGTCTGCCCATTCACTTTGCTTTTCTGAGACAATACACTGCAAATATTGTTCAACGCTCTGTTTGGCTCTCTCTGTGGCCCCATTCGTCTGTGGGTGATAAGCCGAGGAGAAACTCAACGTGAAACCGAGGTTGTCACAAAACCCTCACCAGAAATGAGAAACAAATTGGGTTCCTCTGTCAGATACTATTCCCAGGGGAACCCCATGAAGTCTCACAATATTTTGTACAAATACTGGCACCAGCTCAATAGCTGAAGGGAGCTTGACCAGAGGCACGAAGTGCACCATCTTCGAGAATCTGTCTACCACCATAAGGATCACTGTATGACCCTGGGACACAGGTAAATCGGTAATGAAGTCCATAGAGAGGTGGGACCAAGGTCTCTCAGGCACTGCAACGGCTGCAATAGACCTATAGGTAAGGACCGGGGATTTTTGCTTCTACAGCACACTTCACATGTGGCTATGTAGTCCTTACTATCGCTTCACATACCTGCCCACCAGAACTGTTTTTCAATAGAGGTTAGAGTCTTAGTTATCCTCATATGCCCATAAGGCTTGGAGTCATGGTATATCATCATCATCTGAGTTCTTTTCCTCCTCAGGTACAAAGACCTTAGCAGGAGGTTTCTCAAGAGGAGCACCACCTTGAACAGTTTGAATTCTCTCCAACAACGGAGATGACACAGTCAGAACTGTAGTACCAGTATCCTTTCCTGAGGAATGATGGGACTGTGGTCGAATGTATGCTGTTCATATGACTCGAATTGCCTGGATAAGGCATCAGCCTTCGTGTTTTTTGACCCAGGACGGTATGTCAACAGAAAATTTAAACTGGACAGGAACAAGCACCACCGGGCCTGCCTGGAATTCAAAAGTTTTGCATCTCCCATGTAAATAAGATTCTTATGATCTGTTATTATTATCACGGGATCTTTTGTACCTTCAAGCAAATAGCGCCATTCTTTGAGGGCTGCTATGACTGCTAGTAACTCTCTGGTCCCTATGTCATAATTTCTCTCTGCAGGTGTCATTTTCCTGGGGAAAACCCCACAAGGGTGTACAGGTCCCTCAGGACTCTCTCTTTGAGACAGAACTGCACCAATTTCTATCTCGGACGCATCAACCTCAAGTTGAAATGGCAAGTCTGGCTCTGGATGCCGTAGGATAGGTGCTGTGACGAAAGCCTGCTTGAGTGACTGAAATGCTTGCATAGCTTGGTCACTCCAGACCTGATTTTGGGTACCCTTCTTGGTCATGGCAGTGATCGGAGACACAACGGAAGAGAAACCCTTAATGAACCTCCTATAGTAGTTTGTGAAACCAAGGAATCTCTGTATAGCTTCTTTTTTTTTTTAAGATTTTTATTTTGAAAATAATGGTCACATCATAACGACCTGCAAGGTTGGCCTTGCAGGGCCAAAAGGCAAGCACATATAATAAACGCATAAAGCAATAGGGAGGGGGGTCTCAAAAAAGCATCTATACGAGCAAAGATAAGGGGTGGCGTATTTCTCAGTAAAATGTGAAAGTCCTCAGAAAAGACAATTATCAAGAACGAGCAGAGTCCTCAAAAAGAAGTGTCACATAAACAAGGGGAAATTCTCAAAAGGGAACAAAAAAGGCACTTCTGACAAGGGTTAGGAAGAAGGGCATGGGGAGCACAGAGATTAAACATCATGGGAGAGTGGGGACACTGGGATGCCAAACAGGCCTGTTATCAAAGACGCCTCAGCCAGTATCCATCCAGAAACTTGTGGGTGCAGCTTCCCCAAGCACAACCACGGCATCCAGGGCTCTTCGAGCAGTATCAGCCGCGGTATAGGCCGCCCCTCGTGGCCGTGATCCCATCAGCACCACCCTGGGGTACAGTGCACCAGCCGCGGGGAGCACCACTGCCTCGGGCATCTCAAGGAGGTAACCGCTATCCCGCTCAACTGCTACCTCCGCATCTCCACTCTGGATGATCAGCGCCTCCCCAGCAGCTGGAACGGACTCCACGCACCGCGTGAGAGGAGCCTGCTCCCAGTCGTCTTCCACATCTCCCGGCTCAGCGTAGACAACCTCCTCGTCCACCTCCTCAGCACGGCCTGCCACATCATCTGTGAGTATAACCGCCACTGGATCACAACCGAGGGCCTCCTGCTCTTCCCTGCAGCTCCTCAACGCGGCCATCATCAGGCGCCACGTTCCCCGCGTAAGCGGGCCCGAGTCATCCTCCCCCAGCAATAGCAAGCAGGCATCGAGGCCTGCGATCGCGGCCATTTTCACATCAGGGGGGAGGGGGTACGGGCCATCACAGATTCCTCATCGCAGCTCCCGGCTCCAGCACTACAACCAGCGTAGCATCCAGGGGATGGGGGCCCTCCATCACCCCGGCTGACAGCAGGCATCGGCCCGGCAAAGATCTGTACACAAATCCGGGAGGCAACATAGTAATCTGGGAAACAGGCCCCAAGAGGACCTCAGCCAAGGACCCGGCAGTCCAACTCGTGTCTCAGCTCCGGAGGGGAGGCAATAAAGGCTCTGGAGAGTGCACCCTTATGGCCAATCACCCAGGGACCCCGTAGAGTGTAATCAGCTGAAAGGGTCTCCCAGAAAAACCCTCTTTTACAGAGACCGCAGACAGAGCTCCAGCATTATGCTTCCTCTTCCCTGCACGGCCGGCCACGCCCCCCCTCTGTATTGCTTTTAAGCCCTGAGGTAGTGGCCATTCCTTGATGGCAGACAACTTTTTTCGGTCCATCTCAAACCCCTCGGGTGTAATGATGTAACCCAGAAAATGAACTGAAGTTATGTTGAACAGACATTTTTCTAACTTACAGTACAGCTTATTCTCCAACAACCTTTGCAACACAGTCCGCACCTGGACATGGTGTGTCTCAATATCTGGAGAATAAATCAGGATATCATCGAGATACACGATTACGAAGACTTGCAAAAAATCCTGCAGGACATCATTTATAAAGTCTTGGAAGACAGCTGGCGCATTGCACAAGCCAAATGGCATAACCAGATATTCATAATGGCCACTCCTGGTGTTAAAAGCGGTCTTCCATTCATGGTCTTGTTTGACCCTTACCAAGTTGTATGCGCCATGAAGGTCCAATTTTGTTTTGTGTATATCTTGGCATCTCTCAAACGGTCAAATAACTCTGATATAAGTGGGATGGGATAGGCAATACGTACAGTGATTCTGTTTAACCCTCTATAATCAATGCAAGGTCTTAAATCCCGTTCCTTTTTTGATACAAAAAAGAATCCTGCTCCCGCAGGAGAGGAAGAACAACAAATGAACCCTTTAGATAGGTTCTCCTTAATGTACTCCTCCATGATATCGTTCTCTTTTTGTGACAGCGGATAGACATGACTCCTAGGAGGCATGGTACCAGGCAACAGGTCTATAGCATAATCATACGGCCTGTGCGGTGGTAGGATCTCAGATTTCCCTTTATCAAACACCTCTTTAAGATTCTTGTACCATTTAGGAACCTCTGTGGAGAGTGGAGGAGCAGTGGCTACATTCAGACTGCCCACCACAGTACTCATACCCAGACATTTAGACAACACTTAGATGCTCAGGATTACAATTCTCCTATAGACCAGTTGACAATTGGATTGTGCTTAGCCAACCAAGAATACCCAATACGAGGGGTACCGTGGGTGATTCGATAATTTGGAACTTGATTCTTTCCTTATGCAGAACCCCAGTACAAAAAGAGACAGGCACGGTATCATGTGTACAGTGAGGTCTTAATAGTTTCCTGCCATCGATACTTTCGATAAGGAGAGGTACTTCTCTCTCCACCAGAGGCACTCGGTGAATAGCTGCAAAACCAGAGTCTATCAGTGCTTCTGTGTTCAACCTGATTTTCTCCCAGGCAATGGACACAGGCACCACAACTAGAGATCTTTTCTTTCTCTTTTTACTAGATACGAGAGACACAGTAGTAGTACCCAGAACCTGTCTCTCAAGGGATACTAGGCTTGCTCATTGATACGATCCCCACCAGAAGAGGTATTGACCCTTGCACGCAGCTCCCTATCCTTTCCCTCCGATCTTTAGAATTGGTCAGTCTGATATATATATCCCTAGAATAGAAATCATGCAGGAAGGCAAAATCAGGGGTACAGCGCCAATATGTCAGAACCAGAATAGCCAGAAGCTCTTTGCCAATATGCCAGAACCAGAATCGTCAGAAGCCGTTTGCCAATATGTCAGAACAAGAATTCACCAAAACTACAACAGAGCAGCTCTAAGGGATGTTTAACCACATTAGGGCAATGTATGAATGCATTGCCTTCGTTTTTAAACCTGGCAGGTCCGCGTCATCACGCTGGGCTCCGCCCCCAACGTCTCACGTGACCACCTGGATCCCTTCTTCACTCGGCACCCGGACAGCGAGCAGCAAGGACGATGCTGCCGGGCGCCGAGAGACCATATGGGGTATGTAACACTCGTTTCCCAACACATTAGATCGTTTTGGTCACTTGGGGCATTGTAAACGGAAATGCCCTCTCTCAGCACAATAGAGGCATAGCCCCTCTCGGAGGCGATATTGTCTCTCCTCTCCTGTTATACCAGTACGACCTAGTATCATAGGCTCTGGTTCAGTGGGTACAGGCCTGGGAGGTGAGGCAGCATGAGTAGACCTAGGAATAGAACAGGCCCCCTGAGACGGTTTATGAGCCTTGCTACGACCAGACCTCCTGTCATGCATCTGATCATCCAGAGCAATACAATAATCCACCAGATCCTCTAGCTCCTCAGGTAATACCATAGGTGCTAGTTCATGTATTATATTCTCTGAAATTCCCTCGAGAAACGCGGTAACCAGCACATCATTCAGCCAAGACAGTTCTGCTGCTACTGTTTTAAACTCTATTGCGTATTCTGAAACTTGGCGGTTGCCCTGGGATATACGCCATAGTGCCCTAACTGCCCCTGTTGCCCTTCTAGCGGGGTCAAACGTGCATCGTGAGGCAGCCATGAACTCAGCATAGTTGTAAACCACAGGTTTCTTTAGTTCCCACAGTGGGGTTCCCCACAGCAGAGCTTTCTCGGTTAGGTGGTTAATTACGTAACCCACCTTGGCTCTATCTGTGGGACACATACTTGGAATCAAGTGAAGCATAATCTCGATTTGGGTTATAAACCCAATGCATGAACCTGAACTCCCATTAAAGCATGTAGGAGTCTTTAAACTGATATGAGCTACACCAGTAGCAACCATAGAGGACACAGATACTGATTGAGAGGACAAGCCTACCACAGGAGAAGGAGGTGGAGAGACCTGACCCAATTGTTTCATGACTAGGCCCAAAGCCTGAGCAAATTGATCCATACGATGATCTTGCTCTTCTTGCTAAATTATGATGTCACCCAGTTTAGACATTAATACGGATAAATCAGTCAGATCCATATCAGGCCCTGTCGTGATGTAACGGGGGAGTAGCGAAGTTGAGATCCTTAAGGACTGATAAATCTGCTTGACGTTTAAACACTGCCTGGTATATTAATACTTATATGCTCGAGACAGGGATGATGAGCAAACCACTGAGTTGCTACTAAGCACTAAAGGTTTCGAGACCGATAGACAACTTAGAGCACGTTCAGAAACACAAAGATACGTCAGACAGTTGGTGAATTGCGCGGACTGCAGGGCCGTCAGGAAATGTGCCGCTTTAACGTTTTCTGATAATCTGGAGCAGGTCAACGGTACTTTATGATCCTCAGAGGCAACACAGACACATCGGGGTCTATCGTTGGTATGGTATTGAGTATATTTGGCGATGAGTGCACACTGAACATGAGCCGCATACAAACAGTACCTTTCGATCGCAGTTGTTATAGAAATGTGTGGCAAGAAAACATGAGCCCTGGGTTGGGTATAGGAACCTAATGTGGCCACAGATAATACCCACAAACGAGAAGGGACAACACCCCAGTAACATGTAAACACCCCAGCGGCAATCATGGGGTTACACCACCAAAGCACCACACAGGTGATCGTAATTGAGCAACAATTAGAATGGTCAAAACAAGCCGGGTCAAAAAGCAGGAGCAGGGTTTGTATCCAGAAACGGGTTGGCAACAAAAAAATCAATGCACAGAATCAGTAGCGATGCGGGAACAGAACGCCACGACAGGGAGACGAGGCAACTCCTTGCGCCCGGTTTTAAACCTGGCGGCTCCTTGTGACCACGCCAGGTCCTGCCCCCTCGGACTCCACTCAGCCATTCCCCAGTGCTGGTAGTCGGCCAGCTCTTGGCACAGGACCTTGCCCAGACCCCCCAGGCAGTGCAGCAGGGGCTGAGGATATGACAATATTGTAATTCTTTTCTGCAGGTGTCATCTTTCTGGAGAAAAACCCACACGGATGTAACGGCTTATTAGGACGCTCTCTCTGGGATAGGACTGCGCCTATGCCAATCTCAGAGGCATCTACCTCTAGCTGGAAGGGCAAACCTGGCTCGGGATTTTGCAGGACTAGTGCCGTGATGAATACCTCTTTGAGCTTATCAAAGGCCTGCATGGCTTGAGTGTTCCATTTTTGGTTCTGAGCACCTTTTTTGTCATGGCTGTAATGGGAGAAACCACAGAGGAATTTGTTTTATGAATCTCCTGTAATTGTTAGTGAACCCCAGAAACCTCTGAATTGCCTTTAACCCTTGATCTAGCGGCCAATCCTTAATGGCGGAGAGTTATATCAAATAAACATTTTAAGTTTGCAGTACAGCCCATTTTCTAGTAACCTTTTTAACACTGTGCGTACATGAACATGATGTGTCTCTATATCAGGAGAGTAGATAAGAATATCATCCAGATAGACAATGACAAACACTTGCAAGAAGTCCCTTAAGACATCATTTATAAAATCTTGGAAAACTGCTGGTGCGTTACACAAACCAAATGGCATGACTTGGTATTCATAGTGCCCACTTCTCGTGTTAAATGCAGTTTTCCATTCATGATCCTTCTTGACTCAAACTAAATTGTATGCCCCACGTAAGTCTAACTTCGTATAGATCTTAGCACCTTTAAGGCGATCAAATAGTTCAGATATAAGAGGAATGGGGTAAGCATTACACACGGCAGAATCTCATATTTCTTTTTATCAAAGACCTCCTTGAGGTCACTGTACCACTTAGGTACCTCCGTAGACGTTCAGACTACCTACAACAGTGCTCATCCCCAAACACTTTGACCAACATTGTGAGCTCCATGAGCCCAATCCCCTTTAGTCCAGTTCGTGACTGGGTTGTGTTTGGCTAACCAGGGATAGACTAGAACAGGGGTGGCATTTGTTTTGGCTCGGGGGCCACTTTGTGGGAGCGGAGGTTAGCGGAGGGCCGCACCTTTTAAAATGATGAAATAGAGGTAGTTTTATTCAATTTATTTATTGTGCTAATTTCATATCATTTATAGCTGCAAGTACATTTAATTTTAAACCAGTTTAATGAGACAAATGTATCCTATCACACTTTTCTACAATTTTTTTGAAATCAGGAGTGAGATTGCTTGTTGAGATTCTCATCACAGCCTGCAAGTTACATATTGGTATATATTGCCCCCAGCTCACATGGGTATATATTGCCCCGCTCATATGGGTATATATTGCCCCCAGCTCATATGGGTATATATTGCCCCAGCTCATATGGGTATATATTGCCCAAGCTCACATGGATATATATTGCCCCCAGCTCACATGGGTATATATTGCCCCAGCTCCCAAGGGTATATATTGCCCCAGCTCACATGGATATATATTGCCCCCAGCTCACATGGTTATATATTGCCCCAGCTCACATGGATATATATTGCCCCAGCTCATATGGGTATATATTGCCCCCAGCTCATATGGGTATATATTGCCCCAGCTCATATGGGTATATATTGCCCAAGCTCACATGGATATATATTGCCCCCAGCTCACATGGGTATATATTGCCCCAGCTCCCAAGGGTATATATTGCCCCAGCTCACATGGATATATATTGACCCAGCTCACATGGTTATATATTGCCCCAGCTCACATGGATATATATTGCCCCAGCTCATATGGGTATATATTGCCCCCAGCTCATATGGGTATATATTGCCAACAGCTCACATGGATATATATTGCCCCCAGCTCATATGGGTATATATTGCCCAGGGCCCCATCTCACATGGATATTATTGCTCCCAGGCAGCTCACATGGGTATATTTATTGAAGGCCACAGGAAATTGCATTCAGCTTGTTAGCAAAAACAAAAAAGGGAAGAAACCACTGTGGTACTCTGCAGAAGTGGCCAAAATAGTGAAGAACAAAAAGATAGCATTCAATAATTATAAAAAAACTCAGAGTGAAGAAGATAGGCAAACCTATAAAATTAGGCAGAAAGAGGCAAAGCAATTTATAAGAGCTTCCAAAGCACACGCAGAAGAGAAAATAGCTCAGTCAGTAAAAAAGGGGGACAAAACATTTTTTAGATACATAAACGAGAAAAGAAAAGTAAAACAAGGATTAGTTAGATTAAAAACAAAGGAAGGAAGGTATGTAGAGGAGGATAAAAGTCTCGCTGACTGCCTCAATGAATATTTTTGTTCAGTCTTTGCAGAAGAAAAGGAAGGAAAGGGACCTCAGTTAGGAGAGAACACTAAAGAGACATTTACATATCAGTTTACAGAGGAGGAGGTTCTACAGCAGCTGTCTAAAGTAAAGACAAATAAGTCAATGGGGCCTGATGGGATCCACCCTAAATTATTAAAAGAGCTCAGTGATGTAATAGCAAAACCATTAACAGATTTATTTAACCAATCCTTGTTAACGGGAGTCGTCCCAGAAGACTGGAAATTAGCAAATGTTGTGCCCATTTACAAGAAGGGTAGTAGGGAGGAATCGGGGAACTATAGGCCAGTTAGTCTTACGTCAGTAGTGGGGAAATTAATGGAAACCATGTTAAAGGAAAGGATTGTTGAACATCTAAAAACACATAGATTACAGGATCAGAAACAACATGGTTTTACCTCAGGGAGATCATGCCAAACTAATCTTATTGATTTTTTTGATTGGGTAACAAAAATAATAGACACAGGTGGTGCAGTAGACATTGCTTATTTAGATTTCAGTAAGGCTTTTGATACTGTTCCGCATAGAAGGCTTATCAATAAATTGCAATCTTTGAGCTTGGATTCCAATATTGTTGACTGGATTAGGCAGTGGCTGAGTGACAGACAACAGACGGTTGTGGTAAATGGAGTTTATTCGGCGCAAGGTCTTGTTACCAGTGGGGTACCTCAGGGGTCAGTACTTGGACCCATTCTCTTTAATATTTTTATTAGTGATATTGCAGAAGGTATTAATGGAAAAGTATGTCTTTTTGCTGATGACACAAAGATTTGCAACAGGGTTGACGTTCCTGGAGGGATCAGCCAAATGACAAATGATTTAGGTAAACTAAAAAAATGGTCGGAGTTGTGGCAATTGAGTTTTAATGTGGATAAGTGCAAGATAATGCACCTGGGACGTAAAAACCCAAGGGCTGAATATAGAATATTTGATACAGTCCTAACCTCAACATCTGAGGAAAGGGATTTAGGGGTCATTATTTCAGAGGATCTAAGGGTAAGTAGTCAATGTAATAGAGCAGCAGGAAATGCTAGCAGAATGCTTGGTTGTGTAGGGAGAGGTATTAGCAGTAGGAAAAGGGAAGTGCTCATGCCACTGTACAGAGCACTGGTGAGACCTCACTTGGAGTACTGTGTGCAGTACTGGAGACCGTATCTCCAAAAGGATATAGACATCTTAGAGAGAGTTCAGAGAAGGGCTACTAAAATGGCGTATGGCTTGAAGGAGAAAAGTTACCAGGAAAGGCTTAATGATCTTAACATGTACAGCTTGGAAAAAAGACGAGACAGAGGAGATATGATAGAAACATTTAAATACGTAAAGGGAATCCACAAGGTAGAGGAAGGGAGTATATTTAAAAGGAAACAAAATAGCAAAACAAGAGGACATAGTCTTAGATTAGAGGGGCAAAGGTTTAAAAGTAACATCAGGAAGCATTATTTTACTGAGAGGGTGGTTGATACATGGAACAGTCTTCCAGTAGAAGTGGTAGAGGCCAAAACAGTAATTGAATTTAAGCAAGCATGGGATAGGCATAAGGCTATCCTAAACAAAAGATAAATCCAGGTAAAGTATCCATGTAATTGGGCAGACTAGATGGGCCGAAAGGTTCTTATCTGCCGACATTTTTCTATGTTTCTATGTTTCTATTTGCCCCCAGCTCTCACCTCCTCGGCTGTGGCCCCAGACTCTGCGTCTGCCGGCGTTCTTCTACTCCCGAGGCAAGCGGCTGCTGGCATGCAGCTTTGACGCACACCGGGGATGGGAACCACCTGACCAGCCATGTGCTTGCGAGATCGTGCGCTGGTCAGGTTGTTCCCATATAAGGCGAGCGGCCAAGCTGCATGCCAGCGACCGCTCGGGAGTAGAAGAATGCCACTGTCTTGGCGGGCCACAAAATACTGTGTGGCGGGCTGCAATACTGTGTGGTGGCCCGCAACCCGAAGTTTGCCCATCCCTGGCCTAGAACAATAGGTAGCGTAGGAGACTCAATTATTTGGAATTGTATTTTTTCTCCTTGTAGGATACCTGTATAAAAAGAAAGAGGGATGGTGTCGTGGGTAACATGTAGACTCAATTATCTGCCATCTGTCACGTCTCGGCCTTGCCCCCTGGTGGTGAAGGGTCTTCATGTTTGTTTTTCCCCTATGGTGTGTCTGGCTGTGCTGTTTAGGGCTGATCTGGGGTTCTGTTGTGATCTCCTGGTCTGGGGTCACATGGCCCAATCACACAGACCCACTCCCTATATATTCCAGCAGCACAGAGCCTCATTGACTGTTTGTGGAGTTTGATGGTGGTTCTGTCTGGTTCGTGTTTCCTGAGTTGCTGCAAAGCATTCCTGTTCAAGTGTTTTTTCTGGTTCTGACCTCGGCTTTATTTTTGACTATCCCTTCTACTCCCCCCTGGTACCGTATATTTCTGATCTGTTGCCAACCTCTGCCTGATTGACAATTCTTGTATGTTTCATGTTTTATGTACCTTGTCTGTCTTAGTTTAGTATTATATTCAGAGGCCGCTTATAAGGACCTCTTTTAGTATAGTCTGTCTGTTTTGTTTACTGTCCTGCAGCCTGCTCACTTCACGGATTGTCAAGTGTATCTTTGTGTTTCTGAGTGTCCTAAGTTGTCTGTCGGTCTTGAAGCCTTCGGAGCTTAGTGGCAATTCTGTTCTGTTTTTTGGTGCTCCTTGGTTTTGGAGAAATCCGTCTGTCCTTGTGTCCAGTCAGTTACTCACCTGCCTTAAGGGCTTCATCTCATGTTCCAATCCACCACGATGGCCCAAGCAGGGGCTAACCGTTACACCATCTATACTCTCAATCAGGAGAGGGGTTTCTCTCTTAACTAACGGTACTTGATGTATGGCAGCAAAACCAGAATCTAGGAAGTTTCCTGCTGAACCAGAATCAATCAGTGCTTCTGTGTAGGGATGTGCACAATTTTTTTTTCGGTTCATTCAGTTTTTTTAAATTTTCGTTTTGGATAATTTCGGACAATTTCCGTTTCGGCTCGTTTTTCGTATCGACTTTTTAACATTAACCCCTAGATGCCACAGATCGGGAGATAAGGGGGATCATTGGAACCCGCCTATCTCCACCATTGGTGGCAACTAGGGGTTAACTCCAGAACTTACTCTATCCGAGCTCCCGATGTGAAACATCGGACTTTGGATAGATTTCAACTATTTTTTTTTTCACTTCGGGATAGTCGAAATCTATCCAAAGTCCCGATGTTTCACATCGGGACTTTGAATAAAGTAAGTCTAATTTTTTTAACAAGCGCAACTCATAGAAATATAGAAAAATGTCGGCAGATAAGAACCTTTCGGCCCATCTAGTCTGCCCAATTACATGGATACTTAACCTGGATTTATCTTTTGTTTAGGATAGCCTTATGCCTATCCCATGCTTGCTTAAATTCAATTACTGTTTTGGCCTCAACCACTTCAACTGGAAGGCTGTTCCATGTATCCACCACCCTCTCAGTAAAATAATGCTTCCTGATGTTACTTTTAAACCGTTGCCCCTCTAATCTAAGACTATGTCCTCTTGTTTTGCTACTTTGTTTCCTTTTAAATATACTCCCTTCCTCTACCTTGTGGATTCCCTTTACGTATTTAAATGTTTCTATCATATCTCCTCTGTCTCGTCTTTTTTCCAAGCTGTACATGTTAAGATCATTAAGCCTTTCCTGGTAACTTTTTTCTCCTTCAAGCCGTACACCATTTTAGTAGCCCTTCTCTGAACTCTCTCTAAGTTGTCTATATCCTTCTGGATACGGTCTCCAGTACTGCACACAGTACTCCAAGTGAGGTCTCACCAGTGCTCTGTACAGTGGCATGAGCACTTCCCTTTTCCTACTGCTAATACCTCTCCCTACACAACCAAGCATTCTGCTAGCATTTCCTGCTGCTCTATTACATTGACTACTTACCCTTAGATACTCTGCAATAATAACCCCTAAATCCCTTTCCTCAGATGTTGAGGTTAGGACTGTATCAAATATTCTATATTCAGCCCTTGGGTTTTTACGCCAAAAAACAGAATAGGTGCTCTTTCCCAGATAGAAGGCAAAAGGTGACAAGAAAAAATGATAAAAAGACCTTGTAGATCTCAAATTCGTCCCCTCCAATGAACGTGCAAGGCATAAGTGAAAATGTACCGAGATCTACACAGGGCAATACAGAAAATGAAGAGTCATAGCGTTATATTGTTAAAATCTGTATATTTATATATATTTTATATATATACAGAATAAAAAAGGTATTTAATTTTTTAAAACCATATGGTTTTAAAAAATTAAAAATTAAAAAAAAATGAAATACCTTTTTTATTCTGTTGGCGACTGGAGCCCTGTTTTTTTGGTGCAGCAGCAAGCGATCCAGGTGGAAGAATTCCGTTCATGGTGATATCCTGGGCCTGTTAAACACCCAAAGGAGGGGTAACTTTTACATGCGCTTATTCACTTATTATCCTGTGAGTGCGTTTTTGACGGGGGCGTGTCATGATACACCACTGTTTTAACAATATAACGCTATGATTCTTCATTTTCTGTATTGCCCTGTGTAGATCTCGGTACATTTTCACTTATTCCTTGCACGTTCATTGGAGGGGACGAATTTGAGATCTACAAGGTCTTTTTATCATTTTCTTTTTATCATTGTTTTAGTTTACCTTTGTCATTTGGCTGATCCCTCCAGGAACGTCAACCCTGTTGCAAATCTTTGTGTCATCAGCAAAAAGACATACTTTTCCATTAATACCTTCTGCAATATCACTAATAAAAATATCAAAGAGAATGGGTCCAAGTACTGACCCCTGAGGTACCCACTGGTAACAAGACCTTGCGCCGAATAAACTCCATTTACCACAACCCTCTGTTGCCTGTCACTCAGCCACTGCCTAATCCATTCAACAATATTGGAATCCAAGCTCAAAGATTGCAATTTATTGATAAGCCTTCTATGCGGAACAGTATCAAAAGCCTTACTGAAATCTAAATAAGCAATGTCTACTGCACCACCTGTGTCTGTTATTTTTGTTACCCAATCAAAAACATCAATAAGATTAGTTTGGCATGATCTCCCTGAGGTAAACCCATGTTGTTTCTGATCCTGTAAACTATGTATTTTTAGATGTTCAACAATCCTTTCCTTTAACATGGTTTCCATTAATTTCCCCACTACTGACGTAAGACTAACTGGCCTATAGTTCCCCGATTCCTCCCTACTACCCTTCTTGTAAATGGGCACAACATTTGCTAATTTCCAGTCTTCAACTCATAGAAAATATAACCGTAAACGCTCGCATGTTAAAATATAAAAAAAAAACACTTTACACCTTGTAAATTATTGGAAATGAAAATTTTATTGCATTTTAAGTTATAATATACAGACAGGATACATATAACACAGACATATATATTAATTATACCGCAGAGAGGCGCTTCCCACCATTCCTATGCTGCATTAATTATGAGTTATATACATATTTTCACCTGAGACTGTGTTTGTTTGCACCTGTGATGTCATTTCAGGATATAGGAGCACTTTGTGATAGACGCGCTGAGACCAGGGTTTATTCACAGGCAGAGGTTGACGATATTATTTCTAAATATGCTTCTAAGGAGATTCATTTGACAGTGGACAATACATCATTGTACAAAAGAGTGGAATATTTGGAAAAGTAATTGATTAACTACCAATTACACTCAGATACTCTGATTGAATATCTTAAGGTTAAACGAATCCCAAGGGGTCTACGTCCCACGTTTTGTAAGGAGAACAAGGAATTTTGCCAGAATTGGTATAGGGTGTTGAATAAATGTAGTCTGGATTTGATTACGTTGTCGGTTGAGGCTCTACAACAGGAGTTGGGCCAACTTAGAGACTCCATCGATACTATTAGAAGTAAATTATTGGTGGTTGAGACTTCTATACAAATTGAGGAAAGAGTGACGATTATTAGACAATCCTTGGATAAACATAAGAAGAGGTTGTATCTAGAAAATTGAGCACGTTTAGGAGAGACACCTTTGACTATCTTGAGGATCGGGTTTATGAGTGCTGTGAGGGTATGGTTGATTCGGGGACCAAAAAGGGCTGTATAGAAGTTGTGTTAAGGAGGCTGTGTCCCCACTGTAGAGTCAGGGCTATTCAGAGAGTGGTGAAAAGCAGGAGAATTACTGGAGAACTGAAAATTCTAGGTCAAAATAGCCAATTCTGAAAGTGAGAGAAATTGGAGAATTTTTCTGGTTTGGCTATTTTAACCTAGAATTTTCACTTCTCCAGTCATTCTCCTGCTTTTCACCGCTCTCTGAATAACCCTGTCAGTGTGCGGATGCATTTGTGCACTGTTTAAAATGGCAAGGAGAGCCAGGAAGGAGTTAACTGCAAAATTTAGAGGAGCGGATTACTTCCCATGCATTCCTCCCTGAGCCCCCCCTGCAGTGTCCGCTCACCTCAGCTGTGATCAGGGAACGTGACATGAGTTTGTGGCTCTACAGATAGTGGCAGAAAGTCCTCTCCTCTTGGGGGCAGTGACAGAGGGGCCAGTGGACCAGACAGCTCTGTGATTTCCTGCCTAGTTTCTGTTTAAGGGGAATCACCTGATCACAGCTGAGGTGAGGGAGCACTACATCTACACCTCCTCCCTGGGCAAAATCATCAACAGCTTTGGCTTTAATTACCACCTCTACGCTGATGACACTCAGATCTACCTCTCTACCCCTGATCTCTCTCCCTCTGTCCTCTCAAAAGTCAGTAACTGTTTATCTGGCATCTCCTCCTGGATGGCCTCCCACCACCTAAAGATCAACATGTCAAAGACTGAGCTCCTACTTATTCCTCCCTCCAATGCCTCCCCCCCTCCTGACTTCTCTATCACGGTGGAGGGTATCACCATCTCCCCATCAAACCAAGTTCGCTGTCTTGGAGTTACACTTGACTCTGCTCTTTCCTTCATCCCCCACATCCAGTCTCTTGCCTCCTCCTGCCGATACCAACTGCGTAATATTTCCAGAATTCGGCCATTTCTTACCGCTGTCACCACAAAACAACTCATACACGCCCTGGTAATCTCTCGACTCGACTATTGCAATAATCTCTTATCTGGCCTCCCTCTGTCCCGCCTCTCCCCCCTACAATCCATCCTGAACGCCTCCGCCAGGCTAATTCACCTCACCTGCCGCTCTGTCTCTGCCGCTCCCCTCTGCGAGTCCCTTCACTGGCTCCCCATCCACTGCAGAATTAAGTTCAAAATCCTTATCCTTACCTACAAAACCCTCACTAACTCAGCTCCCCACTACCTGTCCTCACTAATCACCAAATACACCCCAGCCCGCTCCCTAAGGTCAAACAGTGACCTGCGCCTAGCTTCTCCCCGCATCACCTCTTCCCATGATGGACTGCAGGACTTCACACGCGCAGCCCCCACTCACTGGAATGCTCTCCCTCGTACTGTCAGACTTTCCCCTAACTTCTCTTCCTTCAAACGCTCCCTTAAAACGTTCCTATTTAGGGAAGCCTACCACCCAACTCACTGACGCAACCATCAATCACTCTCACCTTACAGTCCTCTCCTCCTGTTCCCAACCCTCCTAGATTGTGAGTTCCTACGGGAATAGGGCCCTCATCTCCTCCTGTACTGTTTGTCAAATGTTGTTCAATGTATTGTAACCCTGTCCTGTGCTTATTGTACAGCGCTGCGGAATATGCTGGCGCTTTATAAATAAAGAATAATAATAATAATAACTACATTGCAAACAATGGGCTGCACACATTTTTACATTTAACTCCTTCCTGGCTCCCACTGCCAATTTAAACAGCACACATCACACAAAATAAAGGGCAATAAGAAAGTATTTTTTCTATATATAGAATTCTATGTATATTAAGAAAATCTGTTTCTTGTTTGGCAAATAAAGTAATTTCCCCCTTCTTCCGAGAGGGGGGGGGTGTCAGGTGATCATACCTCAGGTGGAGATTGTTTCTTGCACAGGCACTTTCCAAGATGCTGCCTTGAGGAGGCACCATTGCCTGTTGTTCTTGCCTTCCATCCAGATTCCACTCTGTGACATGTGACCTGCCCCTGCCTGACACACTGTACAACTGCCGGGGAGTACAGGAAGAGATGAGCTGTCACATGGTCTCTGTTGTGACATCATCATGGAGGACCCGCACGAGGCAGAGGGCAGACACAGTATTTATTTTCAAAGCCTGAAAGGAAGGGATATGAACCCCTCCTCCAGCAGACAATGACTAGCCGGCAGGTAAAAAGCCCTGATTAGTGCTGGTGTCAGCATGGAGCCGACACTAGCACCTGAAAGGAATTACAGACCAATTTTCACTCGCCCCCTGCCAAATTCTACTCGCAAATTGCGAGAGGGCGAGTAGAAATTTCAACCCCTGCTCTAGAGGGCAGTATTGCACTTCTTTATTAATTCCACTATTTAATTTTTATATTTCTTATCTCATGTCAAGAGGTCAATCTACACACAAAGACCTTCTTCTCTCATGTAGACTTACAGGGTTATCCAAAGAGATCGAATTGCTTGAGAAAGGTAACCGAACGCTGAAAATCAGCGTTCGGTTACCTTTCCTGGCCATATGGCTATCCAGAGAGCAGGCAATTCGCCAAATCCTGGTGAATTGCCTGCACATACGGTGCCTGTTCGGTGCCTGTTCGAGGGCAGTGAAATCCCCATAAAAAAGCACTGCTTTGGCTATTCAGAGAACACAAACCAGCAGTGAAAGGTTCCCCTAATGCCCTGCCAGTCGGTGGTTTAATTCGGCAAATTTATTCAGGAGAATCCCATAGACTTCAATGTTAAAAATATTCCCGTGTTAATTCAATATCTAAAAAACCATTCATTATAAAATTCTGCAGCAAAAAGTCTCTTTATTTATAGATTTTTTAGGATACTTTAAGCATTTTTCAGATTTTTTTTTAAGTTTACTTATTTTTTCTGTAACAGCCCTCTTTATTATCATTCCCTGGACCTCCTGTGTAAATTTCAGACATTTTCGCTCAGTAGTTTCTTTGCAAACAGCGTTTCATTTTCACAGATTCATACAAACGGTTTTGCTAATTTATTCACTGCCTCCTCTGCGTCTCAGCTGCTTCGGCTCTGTGTGATTCGGCTCCTGTTCGGCTGCTTCTCTGCGTGTGATCGGCTCTTGCTCGGGTTTTTCGAA